>JBBGZY010002447.1:17500-369249 GCA_037952925.1 Lithobates clamitans
TTTCACATAATGACCCCGAAGCTACGAGAAGTGGGCTCTATAGGACGACTATTCCGCCATTTTATTGAGGACCGGGGTTTCGTCAGATTAGGCAACTCGTTAGATAGTGAAGTACAGGACTTAGAACTCCGTCTGAATGTTTAGATTTTTCATTTTAAAAGCAGCAGCGAGTCTGCGGATCTCACAAGTTTTTGTAATCTGACAGAAGTTCGCTGCTTTTAATTCAACATCTAACCAGTCAGACGGAGTTCTAAGTTCTGTATTTCACTATATAAACTTATAAACTTTACTGTTATAATTAAGTGTAAAATGTAAAACTCCGGTGGGTGTAACAAGATGTCCGCTTTCCCCCTCCTCAGTGTATCCTTACTATGGAGGAGTGCGGGGTGTACTAAGATGGCGGCGACCGAATGTCACTTAAGTTACACATTCTGATGGGTCGCTGAACCTGACGAAACACCGCCATCTTGTTGAGGACCACTGCATATGGTATAATAAATCATGGCGGCTCAGGCATGCGCAGTTGAAAATATGAAGATAACACTTGTTATGCTGCCACCTTGTGGTTGGATCTGGAATGACTCTCATGTGTTACTATACATATAATATTACCGTCACTCTGCCATCTTGTGGTTGGATCTGGTACCAGATCCAACCACAAGGAGGCAGAGTGATGGTAATATATGTATAATAGCACAGGGGGAGTCATATCAGATACAACCACAAGGGGGCAGAATGACGGTAAATATTATATGTATAGTAACACAGGGGAGTCATACCAGATACAACCACAAGGTGGCAGAGTGATGGTAATATTATATGTATAGTAACACAGGGGAGTCATACCAGGTCCAACCACAAGGAGGCAGAGTGACATTAATATTATATGTATAGTAACACAGGGGGAGTCATATCAGATACAACCACAAGGGGGCAGAGTGATAGTAATATTATATGCATAGTAACACAGGGGGAGTCATACCAGATCCAACCACAAGGAGGCAGAGTGATGGTAATATATGTATAGTAACACAGGGGGCGTCATATCAGATACAACCACAAGGGGGCAGAGTGCACATTAAAGGTACGGATCTTATTTCCCAGATAAGTGGTCTTGATAGTATCCACCATAAACAGTTTTATTCCAACCCACGTGGTACCAGCTTCTTATTCCTTCTCCTCGGGTTTACAGACATTTAGTATAAATGAGGGAACGTATTCTTGCAGACAGGAAGTGGCAGCAAAGAGGCCTCTGGAGATCAGCAGCACTGAGATGTGAAAATGGTGAAAATAGTATTTGTGATGTACAGAGCCCAGAAGAAGCAATGGGGGAGGGGGGGGGGGGAGATTTACTAAAACTGGAGAGTGCAGAATCTGGTGCAGTTCTGCATGGTAGCCAATCAGCTTCAGCTTGTTCAATGAAAAGTTGACTAAAAATCCTGGAAGCTGATTGGTTTCAGAGCTGCAGATTTTCTCCAGTTTTAGTAAATCTCCCCCAATAGGGATTGACTTAGTTTGTGAATAAACTTGGAAATGACCTGAAAGCCGTGTGATGTTCTAGTCCCGGTGTAATGTGATATCCTGTCGGGATCCGGCATAATACTGGCAGCTGGTGGTAAACATTTCGCAGTTGTCTATGTCAGTCTATTATAAGGACAGGCGTCATATCTGTGCAGACAAGGACCAGACTACAGGTCTTATACATATCCAACAACACTTCTTCTACAGTAGAGGACGCTCTTCATGATGGTGAGTAACTACAAGTCCCAGCAATCCATTTCTCTGTATCCTGCAATACACAGACTGCACTGAGCACCCTGCAGGCATCTCAGGCAGGGATTTCTAGTGAGAGACTCCAGACAAATATAGAAGGACACCATTCACTCCCGTATTCCTCCCATAACTGATCACATATTCTTCTGGTACACCTCAGCTGAAAGGTAAAATCAGGCTTGCAGGGAGTCAGTGGGCAGGTATGATGTTCTTAGGAAGTGTTTGCAGCATATTATGTGCTGATCCCAACAAGTACCTCAATATATCATCTTCTATAAGCTGTACATGGAGATGTGTCCCCGAGCAACACCTGGAATGTGCTCTGCTGATGGGTTGCTTGTCATATACGCTGTGGTGGGCGGAGCTGCATCAGGAAAAATGGGTCAGTTCAACAAATTGGTCAGTTTTGGTGCAAATCACTAATATGAGTGACGTCAGATGACGGACCGCATAGGGAGGGAGATATACACACAGACAACAATGTTTTATTGTGAAACCGAAATAGGGGAACATTCTGAGATCCAAATCTCCCAAACAGCTCCGTGAAGGTTCCTTGATTACCAGAGACAAACTTAGGGAGGTGGAAAGTAGCAAGTGAATGATTTCAGGCCAATCACAACAATAGAAGATGTATATCCCTCTAAATAGAAGTGAAATATTGTGCCAAAAGTCCAGTCCATATAAGTGATTTATATGCCACACCCCCAAAGTGCCGAAACTCCCGGCTTCAGTGTGCCACACCCCTAAAGTACCCAAACTTCCAGCTTCAGTGTGCCACACCCCCAAAGTGCCCAAATTTCCAGCTTCAGTGTGCCACACCCCCAAAGTGCCCAAACTCCCAGCTTTAGTGTGCCACACCCCCAAAGTGCCCAAACTCCCAGCTTCAGTGTGCCACACCCCCAAAGTGCCGACACCCCTGGCTTCAGTGTGCCACACCCCCAAAGTACCCAAACTTCCAGCTTCAGTGTGCCACACCCGCAAAGTGCCTAAACTCCTGGCTTCAGTGTGCCACACCCCCAAATTGCCCAAACTCCCGCCTTCAGTGTGCCACACCCCCAAATTGCCCAAACTCCCGGCTTCAATTTGCCACACCCCCAAAATGTCCAAACTCCCTGCTTCAGTGTGCCACACCCCCAAAGTGCCGAAACTCCCGGCTTCAGTGTGCCACGCCCCCAAAGTACCCAAACTTCCAGCTTCAGTGTGCCACACCCCCAAAGTGCCCAAATTTCCAGCTTTAGTGTGCCACACCCGCAAAGTGCCCAAACTCCCGGCTTCAGTGTGCCACACACCCAAATTGCCCAAACTCCCAGCTTCAGTGTGCCACACCCCCAAAGTGCCCAAATTTCCAGCTTCAGTGTGCCACACCCCCAAAGTGCCCAAACTCCCGGCTTCAGTGTGCCACACCCCCAAAGTGCCCAAATTCCCAGCTTCAGTGTGCCACACCCCCAAAGTACCCAAACTCCCAGATTTAGTGTGCCACACCCCCAAAGTGCCCAAACTCCCGGCTTCAGTGTGCCACACCCCCAAAGTGCCCAAACTCCCAGCTTTAGTGTGCCACACCCCCAAAGTGCCCAAACTCCCGGCTTCAATTTGCCACACCACCAAAGTGCCCAAATTCCCGGCTTCAGTGTGCCACACCCCCAAAGTGCCCAAACTCCCAGCTTTAGTGTGCCACACCCCCAAAGTGCCCAAACTCCCAGCTTCAGTGTGCCACACCCGCAAAGTGCCCAAACTCCCGGCTTCAGTGTGCCGCACCCCCAAAGTGCCCAAACTTCCGGCTTAAGTGTGCCACACACCCAAATTGCCCAAACTCCCGACTTCAGTGTGCCACACCCCCAAAGTGCCTAAACTTCCGGCTTTAGTGTGCCACACCACCAAAGCGCCCAAACTCCCAGCTTTAGTGTGCCACACCCCCAAAGTGCCCAAACTCCCGGCTTCAGTGTGCTACACCCCCAAAGTGCCCAAACTCCCAGCTTTAGTGTGCCACACCCCCAAAGTGCCCAAACTCCCGGCTTCAGTGTGCCACACCCTCAAAGTGCCCAAACTCCCGGCTTCAGTGTGCCACACCCTCAAAGTGCCCAAACTCCCGGCTTCAGTGTGCCACACCCTCAAAGTGCCCAAACTCCCAGCTTTAGTGTGCCACACCCTCAAAGTGCCCAAACTTCCGGCTTCAGTGTGCCACACCCCCAAAGTGCCCAAACTCCCGGCTTCAGTGTGCCACACCCCCAAAGTGCCCAAACTTCCAGCTTCAGTGTGCCACACCCTCAAAGTGCCCAAACTCCTGGCTTCAGTGTGCCACACCCTCAAAGTGCCCAAACTCCCGGCTTCAGTGTGCCACACCCCCAAAGTGCCCAAACTTCCGGCTTCAGTATGCCACACCCCCAAAGTGCCCAAACTCCCGGCTTCAGTGTGCCACACCCCCAAAGTGCCCAAACTCTTCACAAGATGAATAAGATGAATTCGATCTCCAAGTTATAAGAGATCTGCAGCATATAAAGACGACTGACTCCCTGAGCCACAATGCAGCCAAAATCATTCACCAGCATCCAGAGTAACCAACAGAGCTCCCAAATAGAAGGAACATGAGAACAAACATGGTAGAGTGCCATTAATCCTAACCCTGAGGCTCCAGTGACGTCATCACGCCTGCTGGCTGGCATGCGGCAGTACTATACGATTCTCTTCTCTCAAATACTTGTGAGTATTGTTTTATAAACTCCCGGTAGTGTAACTCTTGTCACCCGATGGCAAATCATACTGATAAGATTAAGGATATCAGATATTTCACTTATGAACTTTTCACTTCTTTTTAAAGGGATAAGCACCTTTTATTGTTGAGTTTGCGCTGAAATTAAGTTGTGAAGAATTTTTGTTTTTTTATATTTCTTTTCTTTATCTTGTATTGAGGTATGTGGAGTTCTGCTTTCCTGTGTATGATAGATTATAGATTATATCCTGATCAGTAAGGAGAGTTCAATCATATCCGGTGTTTTCCTTTACCAATGTGTCTGAGGAGAGGAGCACCAGCACAGAGAGGAGCACCGGCACAAAGCTTGTCAGGGTGGTAGGCACTGCCATTGGCTGCCCCCTTCTGATGAAAGTAATACTGATGTAGCAAGGTCCCGGACCCCCAAAGGCCTAATGATGGCCTGTAGAGTCAGGGATAGCTTTGCAGAGTGGGTTACAAGGCATGATGGGTGTGATGCAAGAAGGTGTGATGGGCGCCAGACACAATGCAAAAGAGATTTATTGTCACTTAACAGAACTGTGGGAGAGAGGGTTAGGGCCAGGACACCCTTAGGTAGATGCAATAGTAATTGGCATTCTCCGAGACTTCTATAAGTAGACAGCTATACAGGGGAAGGCCTCCAGCCAGATACCACTTCTGTATATGTAGGACCGCTGTCTCCTATGGCAACAAATCTTGTAACAGTCACTAAAGGTAGTTGTACTTAACTATTGGCAACACAGAATAGTTCTTCTCTTACAATGCAGTCTCTCACTAGACTCTCAGACCCAATCACCAATGAATCTCCTGAGCTCTTACACTTCCATAACTCAGTATCTTCCTCAAGCGTCACCCCCGCTTCCCTGCTGGGTCCCTGGCTTGGCACTCACAGATACTCAAGCGTCACCCCTACTGACCCGCTAAGTTCCTGGCTTCACAATCACTGATGCTCCTCAAGCATCACCCCTGCTGACCTGCTAAGTCCTTGGCTTGGCACTACCTGATGCTTCTCAATCGTCACCCCCGCTTCCCTGCTGGGTCCCTGGCTTGGCACTCCCTGATGCTCCTCAAGCGTCACCCCTACTGACCCGCTAAGTTCCTGGCTTCGCAATCACTGATGCTCCTCAAGCATCACCCCTGCTGACCTGCTAAGTCCTTGACTTGGCACTCCCTGATGCTTCTCAATCGTCACCCCCGCTTCCCTGCTGGGTCCCTGGCTTGGCACTCCCTGATGCTCCTCAAGCGTTACCCCTACTGACCCGCTAAGTTCCTGGCTTCGCAATCACTGATGCTCCTCAAGCATCACCCCTGTTGACCCGCTAAGTCCTTGGCTTGGCACTCCCTGATGCTCCTCAAGCGTCACCCCGGCTTCCCTGCTGGGTCCCTGGCTTGGCACTCCATGATGCTCCTCAAGCGTCACCCCTACTGACCTGCTAAGTTCCTGGCTTCGCAATCACTGATGCTCCTCAAGCATCACCCCTGCTGACCTGCTAAGTCCTTGGCTTGGCACTCCCTGATGCTTCTCAATCGTCACCCCCGCTTCCCTGCTGGGTCCCTGGCTTGGCACTCCCTGATGCTCCTCAAGCGTCACCCCTACTGACCCGCTAAGTTCCTGGCTTCGCAATCACTAATGCTCCTCAAGTGTCACCCCTGTTGACCCGCTAAGTCCTTGGCTTGGCACTCCCTGATGCTCCTCAAGCGTCACCCTGGCTTCCCTGCTGGGCCCGTGGCTTGGCACTCCCTGATGCTCCTCAATTGTCACCCCTGCTCACCCGCTAAGTCCTTGGCTTGGCACTCCCTGATGCTCCTCAAACGTCACCCCTACTGACCCGCTAAGTCCCTGGCTTGGCACTCACCGATGCTCCTCAAGCATCACCCCCGCTTCCCTGCTGGGTCCCTGGCTTGGCAATCACTGATGCTCCTCAAGCGCACCTCTGGTGTCCCGCTGGGTTCCTGGCTTGGCACTCACTGATGCTCCGCAAGCGTCACCCCCGTTTCCCTGCTGGGTCCCTGGCTTGCCACTTACAGATACTCCTCAATCATCACCCCTGCTGACCCGCTAAGTCCCTCGCTTGGCAATCACTGATGCCCCTCAAGCGTCACCTCTGGTGTTCCACTTGCTGAAGTTTTCCCACTTTTTCACCTACCCTGGCTGGTGATAAGACTGCTCTGGTACTGGCTCTAGCTTACTCACAGTGGTCTCCAGTAATAAGGTGGATGGTCCCTTAGTGGCGACAGCTTCCCCTCCACCTCTGACCACAACTGTTTCACCATGCGGCTGAACCATTACTCTCGGTTGGACTCCAATCCTGCAGTCCCAACCCCGTGCTGCTTCTCCTGCTTCTAGATAAGCCCTCAGACAGCCTAACAGCCAGATGTCCTCAGGATAGGCCTCAGGATTCTGGCCTAGCAGCCTGGGGCAGCACAACACACGTCTACCCAGACAGCTGTTCAGGTGGCACAGAACCCTGATCACCTGACTCAACCCAAAAAAATAGGCAATCCCAGCAGGCCAAGGGACTAAAGAAACCCCAGCCAATTGGCTGAGACACCCCATCCATTCATAACCTGACCTTGCTAAGCTCTTGTCTATCTAATGTCACCAGCATAATGCCACCTAGAGACAGAAGAGAGAAGGTGCAGCAAGTCCAGAACTAGATAGGAATCAGTGGATCTTCTAACAATTAACCAGGGCGACTACCGCCTGGCAAACTAAATTTACTAGCAACCGTGCCTAAATACCAGGGTGCTACAGCGATAGCTGGTTACGTATTGTGATTAAATCTGGAGGACTTCTTTAGGCTTTGGTGTCACCTGTGTCCCTATATTCCAGGGTGTAAAGATGGTGGTCGGCTCTTCGGGGTGTCCCACTCACAATGTCATCCTGATGTCTGCAGTCACCTTCATCCTTCTCATACAGGTAAGAACATTGTCTCTGTAGTAATAATGTCCACCCCAAAGCAAACACAGCTCCATGTGTAACCACCGCCATGATACAAAGAGATAAAATTAACATTCTAAATGTATTCAAATGTAAAATGAGGTGTAGTGGAGTGCCCCCTTACCTCCCATGAGCCCCCCCCCTATGTATTTATACATGGAGATCATATCCCCCCTATGTATTTATACATGGTGATCATATCCCCCCTTATGTATTTATACATGGTGATCATATCCCCCCTTATGTATTTATACATGGAGATCATATCCCTCCCCTTATGTATTTATATATGGTGATCATATCCCCCCTTATGTATTTATACATGGAGATCATATCCCCCCTATGTATTTATACATGGTGATCATATCCCCCCTTATGTATTTATACATGGAGATCATATCCCCCCTATGTATTTATACATGGTGATCATATCTCCCCTTATGTATTTATACATGGAGATCATATCCCCCCTTATGTATTTATACATGGAGATCATATCCCTCCCCTTATGTATTTATATATGGTGATCATATCCCCCCTTATGTATTTATACATGGAGATCATATCCCCCCTATGTATTTATACATGGTGATCATATCCCCCCTTATGTATTTATACATGGAGATCATATCCCCCCTATGTATTTATACATGGTGATCATATCCCCCCTTATGTATTTATACATGGAGATCATATCCCCCTTATGTATTCATACATGGAGATCATATCTCCCCTTATGTATTTATACATGGAGATCATATCCCCCCTTATGTATTTATACATGGAGATCATATCCCCCCTTATGTATTTATACATGGAGATCATATCCCCCCTTATGTATTTATACATGGAGATCATATCCCCCCTTATATATTTATACATGGAGATCATATCCCCCCTTATGTATTTATACATGGAGATCATATCCCCCCTTATGTATTTATACATGGAGATCATATCCCCCCTTATATATTTATACATGGTGATCATATCCCCCCTTATGTATTTATACATGGAGATCATATCCCCCCTTATATATTTATACATGGTGATCATATCCCCCCTTATGTATTTATACATGGAGATCATATCCCCCCTTATATATTTATACATGGTGATCATATCCCCCCTTATGTATTTATACATGGAGATCATATCCCCCTTATATATTTATACATGGAGATCATATCCCCCCTTATGTATTTATACATGGAGATCATATCCCCCCTTATATATTTATACATGGTGATCATATCCCCCCTTATGTATTTATACATGGAGATTAGGGATGAGCCGAACACCCCCCGGTTCGGTTCGCACCAGAACCCGCGAACGGACCGCAAGTTCGCACGAACGTTAGAACCCCATTGACGTCTATGGGACTCGAACGTTCGAAATCAAAAGTGCTCATTTTAAAGGCTAATTTGCATGGTATTGTCCTAAAAAGGGTTTGGGGACCCGGGTCCTACCCCAGGGGACATGTATCAATGCAAAAAAAACTTTTAAAAACGGCCGTTTTTTCGGGAGCAGTGATTTTAATGATGCTTAAAGTAAAAAAAAAAAAGTGAAATATTCCTTTAAATATCGTACCTGGGGGGTGTCTATAGTATGCCTGTAAAGTGACGCGTGTTTCCCATGTTTAGAACAGTCCCTGCACCAAATGTCATTTTTAAAGGAAAAAATCTCATTTAAAACTGCTTGCGGGTTTAATGTCATGTCGGGTCATGGCAATATGGATGAAAATCAGTGAGACAAACGGCATGGGTACCCCCCAGTCCATTACCAGGCCCTTTGGGTCTTGTATGGATATTAAGGGGAACCCCGCACCCAAATTAAAATAAGGAAAGGTCCCTATATACTCTGAACAGCAGTATACAGGCGGTGCAAACAAGACAGGGACTGTAGGTTTGTTGTTAAGTAGAATCTGTTTGTAATTTTGAACATTTTTAATGTGTTTAGCTCCAGCCAAAAAATCTTTTCTAAGCTTTTTGGAAAACATAGGGAAGGGTTATCACCCCTGTGACATTTGTTTTGCGTCTTTCCTCCTCTTCAGAAGATTTCACCTCACTTTTTTGTCCCAATGAAAAATGTTTTTTGAAAATTTGTGTTTTTTTGTGGAACAAGGATTGGAAAGCATCAGTGGAAAGGAAAAATTGTTTTCCCATATTAACTCTTACAGGAGAGAATTTCCCTTCCTTAGGGGTAGATTTCATCTCACTTCCTGTTGTCTCCTTCCGTTTGCAAGTAGGAGTCGTTTGTAAGTTAGATGTTTGAAAGTAGGGTCCTGCCCTATATACTCAGCAGAAATTTGGGCCTTAGGTGTTGCTGTGGCCAAAACACTGTAAGCCCTCACAGGGCCCTGCTGTGAAATATTAGATCAAGAATTGTAATTACATGCCCCTGTTGAACAGGAGCTGAAAAATTAGGCCTTAGGCACTGGTGCTGGTGCCACAACACTGCAACCCCTCACAGATACTCTAGTTGGAACGCAGGAACGAGCCCTGCTGCAAAGTATTGCATCAAAAATTGTAATTACACGCCCCTGTTAGACAGGGGCAGAAAAATTGGGTCTTAGGCACTGGTGCTGGTGCCACAACACTGCAACCCCTCACAGACACTCTAGTTGAAACGCAGGAACAAGCCCTGCTGCAAAGTATTGCATCAAAAATTGTAATTACACGCCCCTGTTAGACAGGGGCTGAAAAATTGGGTCTTAGGCACTGGTGCTGGTGCCACAACACTGCAACCCCTCACAGACACTCTAGTTGAAACGCAGGAACAAGCCCTGCTGCAAAGTATTGCATCAAAAATTGTAATTACACGCCCCTGTTAGACAGGGGCAGAAAAATTGGGTCTTAGGCACTGGTGCTGGTGCCACAACACTGCAACCCCTCACAGACACTCTAGTTGGAATGCAGGAACAAGCCCTGCTGCAAAGTATTGCATCAAAAATTGTAATTACACGCCCCTGTTAGACAGGGGCTGAAAAATTGGGTCTTAGGCACTGGTGCTGGTGCCACAACACTGCAACCCCTCACAGACACTCTAGTTGGAATGCAGGAACGAGCCCTGCTGCAAAGTATTACATCAAAAATTGTAATTACACGCCCCTGTTAAACAGGGGCTGAAAAATTGTGCCTTAGGCACTGGTGGTGGCGCCCAGAACCAAAAATGTTCTTACAAGCTATCAGCGTGATGATTGAGGAGGAAGAGGATAATTACTCAGGGATAGTCACTCAGCATCAGCATAGGCAGTCTTTGAAGGGATCTGAGATTTCAAAAAAAATTATTCGGTTACATCTGCATCAGGTGCTTGGTAGCTGGTGGTGATCCAAGACTGATTCATTTTTATGAAGGTCAGCCGATCGACCGAGTCGGTGGACAGACGCACCCTGTGATCGGTTACCACGCCTCCAGCAGCACTGAATGTGCGTTCCGAAAGAACGCTGGATGCAGGACAGGCCAGTAGCTCAATTGCATACTGTGCAAGCTCTGGCCAGTGATCCATCCTCAAGACCCAGTAACCCAGAGGATTTTCGGTGGGAAAGGTGTCCAAGTCTGATCTTGCCCCTAGGTATTCCTGCACCATGTAAAACAGACGCTGGCGATGGTTGCTGGAACCGATCATACCTTGGGGCTGCGGACCAAAAAATTGTCTGAACGCATCGGTCAGACGGCCACCTTCTCCACCGCTCCTTCTTTGACTGACCGAAGCCTCAGCAACACGTTGTCCAGAAACAGGAGTTTGTAACCTCCCAGTCTCTGGGAACGCGTTGCACAGACCTTTCTGCAAGGCCTCCCGAAGATGTTTCATCCTCTGCTCCCTCTGCGATGGCAAGATAAGGTCCGCAACCTTACCCTTGTAACGTGGATCAAGGAGGGTTGCCAGCCAGTATTGGTCCTTCTCCTTGATACCACGAATACGAGGATCCTTACGCAGGCTTTGCAGGATCAGGGAGGCCATGCAGCGTAGGTTTGCTGAGGCATTCGGTCCGGAGTCCTCTGGGTCACTAAGGACAACAACGTCCGCAGCCACCTCCTCCCAGCCACGTACAAGTCCATGTGTTCCTTGGGACTGATCCCTTAAAGACTGCTGATGCTGAGTGCCAGGCTCCACCTCCATACTGACACAATCTTCCTCCTCCTCCTCCTCCTCCTCCTCGTCCTCTTCCTGTGTGATCGGCGGGCACGCAGGAACACTGTCTGGATAAAGGGGGCCTTGAGAGCTAAGGAAGTCCTCCTCTTCCTGCCTCTGTTCTGCCTCAAGTGCCCTGTCCATTATCCCACGCAGCGTGTGCTCCAACAGGTGGACAAGGGGGACAGTGTCACTGATGCATGCACTGTCAGTGCTCACCATCCTCGTGGCCTCCTCGAATGGTGACAGGACAGTGCATGCATCCCTGATCATGGCCCACTGGCGTGGGGAAAAAAAACCAAGGTCCCCTGACCCTGTCCTGGTGCCATAGTCGCACAGGTACTCATTGATGGCCCTCTGCTGCGTGTGCAGCCGCTGCAGCATGGCCAACGTCGAGTTCCACCTGGTGGGCATGTCACAGATTAGGCGGTTCTTGGGCAGGTTAAACTCCTTTTGGAGGTCCGTCAGCCGAGCACTGGCATTATATGACCGGCGGAAATGCACACAGACTTTCCTGGCCTGCCTCAGGACATCCTGTAAGCCCGGGTACCTGCCCAAGAACCGCTGCACCACCAAGTTAAGGACGTGAGCCAAACAGGGCACATGGGTCAGTTGTCCCTGTCGGAGGGCAGAGAGGAGGTTGGTGCCATTGTCGCAAACCACCATTCCTGCCTTAAGTTGGCGTGGCGTCAACCACCTCTGAACCTGCCCCTGCAGAGCTGACAGAACCTCTGCCCCAGTGTGGCTCCTGTCCCCCAAGCACACCAGCTCAAGCACCGCATGGCATCTTTTGGCCTGCGTACTTGCGTAGCCCCTTGAACGCCTACGGAGCACCGCTGGTTCCGAGGAAGAGGCCATGGAGGAAGAAGAAGAGGAGGGGGTGGAGGAGAGAGGTGTGTCACAATCAGCATTTTGGAGGCGTGGTGGCGGAACAACCTCCAACACTACTGCACCTTGTCCTGCATCCTTCCCAGCTGCCAGCAGAGTCACCCAATGCGCCGTGAAACTTAAGTAACGTCCCTGTCCATGCCTGCTGGACCATGAGTCAGCGGTAATATGCACCTTACCGCTGACCGCCCTGTCCAGCGAGGCATGGACATTGCCTTCCACATGCCGGTAGAGAGCCGGAATCGCCTTCCGTGAGAAAAAGTGGCGTTTGGGTACCTGCCACTGAGGAACCGCACATTCCACAAACTCACGGAAGGGGGCAGAGTCTACCAACTGAAAAGGCAGCAGTTGAAGTGCTAGCAATTTTGCCAAGCTAGCATTCAACCGCTGGGCATGTGGATGGCTGGGAGCAAACTTCTTTCGGCGGTGCAGCAGCTGGGGCAGGGAAATTTGCCTGGTACAATCTGACGTCGGTGTACCAAAAGCAGATTGCCCATAAGTACTTGGCTGTGACACACCTAATTCTACACCTTCATTCCTCTCACTGCAGGTCGCAGAGAGGACTGAAGGTCTAGTGGGGTTGGAAATCTCAGCTGATGAGGAGCAAGGAGAGATCGTCTTTGTTCTTTGGTGTGGGTCTTTTAGATACGCTTGCCAACGAACTGCATGGCAGGTCAACATATGTCTGGTCAAGCATGTGGTACCCAAGCGGGAGATGTTTTGGCCACGCGAGATACGCTTGAGACATATATTGCAAATAGCAGCGGTGCGATCTGATGCACTCGTCTCAAAAAAGGCCCACACCAAAGAACTTTTTGAATAACGCGCAGAGACTGCAGCGCCCTGCACATGTGGAGCTTTGGGGTGTGATGCAGTCAATGTGCTGCCCTTAGGCTGGCCCCTGGAGGGCATCCTGCCTAGTTGGTGATGTGCCACCTCCTCCTCCTCCTCCTCCTCCTCCTCTCTCCTATCAGGCACCCACGTTGAGTCAGTGACCTCATCATCCCCTCCCTCCTCATCACTGGAGCAAACCTGGCAGTATGCTGCAGCAGGGGGAGCATGACTGCCAGATTGCTGTCCTTCTTGGGCACCCCCTCTGTCCGTGCTCATGTTACTGCCTTCATTGAGCTCAGTATCATCATCAGAGCCTTCCAAACGCTGGGCATCCTCCTGGAGCATGTACCCAACACTGTGGTCAAACAGTTCGAGGGAATCCTCAGGAGGACATGGTGGGGCTAGGGAAGGAGTCACTGATGACATTGAGCTGAGGGAAGAGGCCGCTGCTTTGCCAGACAAAGCACCCTGGGCATGGGTGAGAGAGGATGAGGAGGATGAGGACGGCTTGGTCATCCACTCGACCAAGTCTTCCGCATGTTGCGGCTCAACACGGCCAGCTGCCGAAAAAAAGGCCAAGCGTGTCCCATGGCCACGTGCTGATGAGGATGCACCGTCTCCACGACCAGCACTAGACACAGAGCCTGCTTGCCCTCTCTTATTGGCTTGTGACTGTCTGCCTCTCCTTCTTGGCCTTCCAGACATACTAATGGCCTGTAGCTGCACTAAGCTGGGATAGAACACCTGTAATTTTCTTCAGGTAGCTTTATATACTGTAACCAGACAAGCCTGCCTGTCAGTAGGAAGATAACAGGAACGGATCTAGCTGAACACTGTGAGCAGGACGTACTGCACTAAATGTATATAGCAGGAACGGATCTAGCTGAACACTGTGAGCAGGACGCACTGCACTGAATGTAAATAGCAGGAACGGATCTAGCTGAACACTGTGAGCAGGACGCACTGCACTGAATGTAAACAGCAGGAACGGATGTAGCTAAACACTGTGAGCAGGACGCACTGCACTGAATGTAAATAGCAGGAACGGATCTAGCTGAACACTGTGAGCAGGACGCACTGCACTGAATGTAAATAGCAGGAACGGATCTAGCTGAACACTGTGAGCAGCACGCACTGCACTGAATGTAAATAGCAGGAACGGATCTAGCTGAACACTGTGAGCAGGACGCACTGCACTGAATGTAAATAGCAGGAACGGATCTAGCTGAACACTGTGAGCAGGACGCACTGCACTGAATGTAAACAGCAGGAACGGATGTAGCTAAACACTGTGAGCAGGACGCACTGCACTGAATGTAAATAACAGGAACGGATCTAGCTGAACACTGTGAGCAGGACACACTGTACTAAATGTAAATAGTCTAGCTGCCTGACCGTGGTACTAATAGGATCAAAAAGAACACCTGTAATTTTCTTCAGGTAGCTTTATATACTGTAACCAGACAAGCCTGCCTGTCAGTAGGAAGATAACAGGAACGGATCTAGCTGAACACTGTGAGCAGGACGTACTGCACTAAATGTATATAGCAGGAACGGATCTAGCTGAACACTGTGAGCAGGACGCACTGCACTGAATGTAAATAGCAGGAACGGATCTAGCTGAACACTGTGAGCAGGACGCACTGCACTGAATGTAAACAGCAGGAACGGATGTAGCTAAACACTGTGAGCAGGACGCACTGCACTGAATGTAAATAGCAGGAACGGATCTAGCTGAACACTGTGAGCAGGACGCACTGCACTGAATGTAAATAGCAGGAACGGATCTAGCTGAACACTGTGAGCAGCACGCACTGCACTGAATGTAAATAGCAGGAACGGATCTAGCTGAACACTGTGAGCAGGACGCACTGCACTGAATGTAAATAGCAGGAACGGATCTAGCTGAACACTGTGAGCAGGACGCACTGCACTGAATGTAAACAGCAGGAACGGATGTAGCTAAACACTGTGAGCAGGACGCACTGCACTGAATGTAAATAGCAGGAACGGATCTAGCTGAACACTGTGAGCAGGACGCACTGCACTGAATGTAAATAGCAGGAACGGATCTAGCTGAACACTGTGAGCAGCACGCACTGCACTGAATGTAAATAGCAGGAACGGATCTAGCTGAACACTGTGAGCAGGACGCACTGCACTGAATGTAAATAGCAGGAACGGATCTAGCTGAACACTGTGAGCAGGACGCACTGCACTGAATGTAAATAACAGGAACGGATCTAGCTGAACACTGTGAGCAGGACACACTGTACTAAATGTAAATAGTCTAGCTGCCTGACCGTGGTACTAATAGGATCAAAAAGAACACCTGTAATTTTCTTCAGGTAGCTTTATATACTGTAACCAGACAAGCCTGCCTGTCAGTAGGAAGATAACAGGAACGGATCTAGCTGAACACTGTGAGCAGGACGTACTGCACTAAATGTATATAGCAGGAACGGATCTAGCTGAACACTGTGAGCAGGACGCACTGCACTGAATGTAAATAGCAGGAACGGATCTAGCTGAACACTGTGAGCAGGACGCACTGCACTGAATGTAAATAGCAGGAACGGATCTAGCTGAACACTGTGAGCAGGACGCACTGCACTGAATGTAAATAACAGGAACGGATCTAGCTGAACACTGTGAGCAGGACACACTGTACTAAATGTAAATAGTCTAGCTGCCTGACCGTGGTACTAATAGGATCAAAAAGAACACCTGTAATTTTCTTCAGGTAGCTTTATATACTGTAACCAGACAAGCCTGCCTGTCAGTAGGAAGATAACAGGAACGGATCTAGCTGAACACTGTGAGCAGGACGTACTGCACTAAATGTATATAGCAGGAACGGATCTAGCTGAACACTGTGAGCAGGACGCACTGCACTGAATGTAAATAGCAGGAACGGATCTAGCTGAACACTGTGAGCAGGACGCACTGCACTGAATGTAAATAGCAGGAACGGATCTAGCTGAACACTGTGAGCAGGACGCACTGCACTGAATGTAAACAGCAGGAACGGATGTAGCTAAACACTGTGAGCAGCACGCACTGCACTGAATGTAAATAGCAGGAACGGATCTAGCTGAACACTGTGAGCAGGACACACTGTACTAAATGTAAATAGTCTAGCTGCCTGACCGTGGTACTAATAGGATCAAAAAGAACACCTGTAATTTTCTTCAGGTAGCTTTATATACTGTAACCAGACAAGCCTGCCTGTCAGTAGGAAGATAACAGGAACGGATCTAGCTGAACACTGTGAGCAGGACGTACTGCACTAAATGTATATAGCAGGAACGGATCTAGCTGAACACTGTGAGCAGGACGCACTGCACTGAATGTAAATAGCAGGAACGGATCTAGCTGAACACTGTGAGCAGCACGTACTGCACTGAATGTAAATAGCAGGAACGGATCTAGCTGAACACTGTGAGCAGGACACACTGCACTGAATGTAAATAGTCTAGATAGAAGATAACAGGAACGGATCTAGCTAAACTGAATACAGTGTATATATATATATGCAACACCTGGGATGCATATATATACACAATACACTGTAAGTGCAGCTAACTGACTGACTGTTCTGCCTAATCTATCTAACTCAAATCAAATGACACTGTCTCTCTCTCTCTCTCTCTCTATCGCTCAGCACACCGGAACACACACTACACAGGGCCGCCGTGCAGGCGGCCTTATATAGTGTGGGGTGTGTACTAAATCCCCTGAGCCATAATTGGCCAAAGCCACCCTGGCTTTGGCCAATTACAGCTCTCTCTACTGACGGCGCTGTGATTGGCCAAGCATGCGGGTCATAGTGCATGCTTGGCCAATCATCAGCCAGCAATGCACTGCGATGCCGCAGTGAATTATGGGCCGTGACGCGCCACACGAATTTGGCGCGAACGGCCCATATCGTTCGCAATTCGACGGACGGTCGAACAGCCGATGTTCGAGTCGAACATGGGTTCGACTCGAACACGAAGCTCATCCCTAATGGAGATCATATCCCCCCTTATGTATTTATACATGGAGATCATATCCCCCCTTATGTATTTATACATGGTGATCATATCCCCCCTTATATTTTTATACATGGAGATCATATCCCCCCTTATGTATTTATACATGGTGATCATATCCCCCCTTATATTTTTATACATGGTGATCATATCCCCCCTTATATTTTTATACATGGAGATCATATCTCCCCTTATGTATTTACACATGGTGATCATATCCCCCCTTATGTATTTATATATGGTGATCATATCCCCCTTATGTATTTATACATGGTGATCATATCTCCCCCTTATGTATTTATACATGGTGATCATATCTCCCCCTTATGTATTTATACATGGAGATCATATCCCCCTTATGTATTCATACATGGAGATCATATCCCCCTTATGTATTTATACATGGAGATCATATCCCCCTTATGTATTTATACATGGTGATTAGGGACGAGCTTCGAGTTCGAGTCGAACATTGGCTGTTCACAAGTTCGCCGAACAGCGAACAATTTGGGGTGTTCGCGGCAAATTCGAATGCCGCAGAACACCCTTTAAAAGTCTATGGGAGAAATCAAAAGTGCTAATTTTAAAGTCTTATATGCAAGTTATTGTCATAAAAAGTGTTTGGGGACAGCAAAATGACATTTCAAAGGAAAAAAGCCATTTAAAACTACTCGCGGCTATTGCATTGCCGACAATACACATAGAAGTTCATTGATAAAAACGGCATGGGAATTCCCCACAGGGGAACCCCGAACCAAAATTAAAAAAAAAAAACGACGTGGGAGTCCCCCTAAATTCCATACCAGGCCCTTCAGGTCTGGTATGGATATTAAGGGGAACCCCGCCAAATTTTTTTAAAAAAATGACGTGGGGTTCCCCCTAAATTATTTTAAGGGGAACCCCGCGCCAAAAAAAACAAAAAACGGCGTGGGGTCCCCCCAAAAATCCATACCAGACCCTTATCCGAGCACGCAACCTGGCAGGCCGCAGGAAAAGAGGGGGGGCGAGAGTGCGGCCCCCCCTCCTGAACCGTACCAGGCCACATGCCCTCAACATTGGGAGGGTGCTTTCGTGTAGCCCCCAAAACACCTTGTCCCCATGTTGATGAGGACAAGGGCCTCATCCCCACAACCCTGGCCGGTGGTTGTGGGGGTCTGCGGGCGGGGGGCTTATTGGAATCTGGAAGCCCTCTTTAACAAGGGGACCCCCAGATCCCGCCCCCCCCCTGTGTGAAATGGTAAGGGGGTTCTTACCCCTACCATTTCACTAAAAAACTGTCAAAAATGTTAAAAATGACAAGAGACAGTTTTTGACAGTTTCTTTATTTAAATGCTTCTGCTTTCTTCTATCTTCCTTCATCTTCTTCTTCTGGTTCTTCTGGTTCTTCCTCCGGCATTCTCCTCCAGCATCTCCTCCGCGGCATCTTCTATCTTCTTCTTCTCGGGCCGCTCTGCACCCATGGCATGGGGGGAGGCTCCCGCTCTTCTCTTCATCTTCTTCTCTTCTTCTCGTCTTCATTTTCTTCTCTGGGCCGCTCCGCATCCATGCTGGCATGGAGGGAGGCTCCCACTGTGTGACGGCGTCTCCTCGTCTGACGGTTCTTAAATAACGGGGGGCGGGGCCACCCGGTGACCCTGCCCCCCTCTGACGCACGGGACATGACGGGACTTCCCTGTGGCATTCCCCGTGATGTCACAGGGAAGTCCCATCAAGTCACCGTGCGTCAGAGGGGGGCGGGGTCACCGGGTGGCCCCCCCCCGTTTTTTAAGAACCGTCAGACGAGGAGATGCCGTCACACAGCGGGAGCCTCCCTCCATGCCAGTATGGATGCGGAGCGGCCCGGAGAAGAAAATGAAGAAGAGAAGAAGAGAAGAAGGAAGAAGAGAAGAAAACGAAGAGAAGAGCGGGAGCCTCCCCCATGCCATGGGTGATCATATCCCCCCCTTATATATTTATACATGGAGATCATATCCCCCCTTATGTATTTATACATGGAGATCATATCCCCCCTTATGTATTTATACATGGAGATCATATCCCCCCCTTACGTATTTATACATGGAGATCATATCCCCCCCTTATGTATTTATACATGGAGATCATATCCCCCTTATGTATTTATACATGGAGATCATATCCCCCCCTTATGTATTTATACATGGAGATCATATCCCCCCCTTATGTATTTATACATGGAGATCATATCCCCCCTTATGTATTATACATGGAGATCATATCCCCCTTATGTATTTATACATGGAGATCATATCCCCCCTTATATATTTATACATGGAGATCATATCCCCCCTTATGTATTTATACATGGAGATCATATCCCCCCTTATGTATTTATACATGGAGATCATATCCCCCCTTATGTATTTATACATGGAGATCATATCCCCCCTTATGTATTTATACATGGAGATCATATCCCCCCCTTATGTATTTATACATGGAGATCATATCCCCCCTTATATATTTATACATGGAGATCATATCCACCCTTATGTATTTATACATGGAGATCATATCCCCCCTTATGTATTTATACATGGAGATCATATCCCTCTTATGTATTTATACATGGAGATCATATCCCCCCTTAATCTCCTCTTCTCAAGAGGTAATAAATTCAGTTCCTCTAATCTTTCCTCATAGCTGAGCTCCTCCATGCCTCTTATCAGTTTGGTTGCCCTTCTCTGCACTTTCTCCAGTTCCCCGATATCCTTTCTGAGAACTGGAGCCCAAAACTGAACTTCATATTCCAGATGAGATCTTACTAATGATTGGTGGAGATGAGATCTTACTAATGATTGGTGGAGATGAGATCTTACTAATGATTTTTACAGATTAGATCTTTTTTTTTTTCAATAAATGTTTATTAAAATTTTTCAGATATACATAAAGTCACAGTTATCGGGTATACATTGAAACAGAAGCTGTTAATACAATCAATAAGTCATACAATCAATAAATAAAGCAGAAATGAAAGAACGAGTTCAAAATACGGCCAACTGAGCCTCTTACTAGGTCACTTCTGTATTAGTGATGGAGGTGAAGTTCTGACCCAGTAAAGTATTCCTATGGTAAAGCGGGAATACCCTAATTAAGGATCATTAAGCATCTCCGTGTGAGGGAGGGGTTGGTGTGGGGGGAGGGGTTGATGTGGGGGGAGGGGTTGGTGTGGGGGTAGGGGTCCAATCGGGGTAATGTTAGGTACCAATCAAAGCCACCCTTAAACCCATTCACCCCTAAAGGGTTCTAACTGTGAATGGGTGGGGGCCATGTGTAGTAATGTGTGTGGTGTTAAACCTATTCGGTACCCATATGATTGAGAGGCAGCTCCATAATAATAATATGTTGTTTAGGAGTGGGGGGGAGTAAGGAGAACAGAAACCGTTAGGGTGTGTGCTCCTGCCGGAATAGCGAAGGAGTTATGTTGGTATCAGGTTGAGAGGGTGTGGAGATCACCTAAGTATGATCAGTGAGGATCAATTGGGTAAGAGGAAGGGTATGGACGGAGGAAGGGTATGGACGGAGGAAGGGTATGGATGGAGGGAGGGTATGGACGGAGGGAGGGTATGGACGGAGGAAGGGTATGGACGGAGGGAGGGTATGGACGGAGGGAGGGTATGGACATTGGAAGGGTATGGACGGAGGGAGGGTATGGACGGAGGGAGGGTATGGACGGAGGAAGGGTATGGACGGGGGGAGGGTATGGACAGAGGAAGGGTATGGACGTAGGGAGGGTATGGACGGAGGGAGGGTATGGACGGAGAAAGGGTATGGACGGAGGAAGGGTATGGACGGAGGGAGGGTATGGACGGAGGAAGGGTATGGACGGAGGGAGGGTATAGACGGAGGGAGGGTATGGACGGAGGAAGGGTATGGACGGAGGGAGGGTATGGACGGAGGAAGGGTATGGACGGAGGAAGGGTATGGACGGAGGGAAGGTATGGACGGAGGGAGGGTATGGACGGAGGAAGGGTATGGACGGAGGAAGGGTATGGACGGAGGGAGGGTATGGACGGAGGAAGGGTATGGACGGAGGGAGGGTATGGACGGAGGGAGGGTATGGACGGAGGAAGGGTATGGACGGAGGGAGGGTATGGACGGAGGAAGGGTATGGACGGAGGGAGGGTATGGACGGAGGGAGGGTATGGACGGAGAGAGGGTATGGACGGAGGAAGGGTATGGACGGAGGAAGGGTATGGACGGAGGAAGGGTATGGACGGAGGGAGGGCACAATCAGCCACACACTATGACGTTTCTGTGACAGATCAGTATCGATCATGGCTGAGAGGTTGGGTCACCGGGCGGAATGATCTGCGTCGAGGAAACTCTAAAGTGTAACCAGCAAGCCCATGTTGTATTAAATTTTGTGGGATTGTCTTTTGCTTGGTAAATGAGTTTTTCCATCTCGGCCGTTCTATCGACTCTTTTGAACCCTTCAGCCACTGTGGGTGGTGTGGAACTCCTCCAGTGAACCGGGACACAGAGGTAGGCTGCATTGATAAGGTGTAGGGTAAGGGATTTTTTGTAGGAGGAGCGGGGCATGGAGGTGTGATGGAGCATGTATTGGGCCGGAGTCTGGGGCGTAAGAGGTAATTTGGGTGATAAGGCGGTAAATTTCCGTCCAGTACGGTATGATAAGAGGACATTCCCACCAGATATGAATGAGGGTGCCAAGCGCCGCATTGCAACGCCAGCATGTCGGGGGGCCTGAGGGGTGCATTTTGTGGATCTTATCAGGTGTCCTGTACCAGTTGGTGAATATTTTGTATCTGTTTTCCTGGGTGGATACATTAATGGAGCCCTTATGAATATGGTTGTGTATACGTTCCCATTCAGTGGAGGTTAAGTCTATAGACAGTTCTGATTCCCAACGACGGACAAGCTTATCATCTTTAATTTTGCAATTTGAAAATAAGAATGTGTAAACAGTAGAGATCACATGACGTTGGGGTTCTGAACTATCACATAGCAATTCAAATGGTGTACGCTCTCGGTATCACAGTGAGATGGATTTGGCGTCAGTAAAAAAGTGTCTTAATTGTAGGTACTTGTAAAAGGGGATGTTGTATTCCGTGAGTTTGGCTGCCATGGCTTGGTGGGGGAGGAGTTCACCATTTTGGAAGAAGTGGTGTGCCCTGATGGGGGCTGTGCATGATTCCCTGTGCAGATCTCTTAAGGCAAGGCCTGGCAGGAAGTCAGGATTACGGACCAAAGGGGTCATAGGGCCTGGGTGCGGGTACAGATGAGATCTTACTAATGATTGGTGGAGATGAGATCTTACTAATGATTGGTGGAGATGAGATCTTACTAATGATTGGTGAAGATGAGATCTTACTAATGATTGGTGGAGATGAGATCTTACTAATGATTTGTACAGATGAGGTCTTACTAATGATTGGTGGAGATGAGGTCTTACTAATGATTTGTACAGATGAGATCTTACTAATGATTGGTGGAGATGAGATCTTACTAATGATTAGTGGAGATGAGATCTTACTAATGATTTGTACAGATGAGGTCTTACTAATGATTGGGGGAGATGAGGTCTTACTAATGATTGGGGGAGATGAGGTCTTACTAATGATTTGTACAGATGAGATCTTACTAATGATTGGTGGAGATGAGATCTTACTAATGATTGGTGGAGATGAGATCTTACTAATGATTGGTGGAGATGAGATCTTACTAATGATTGGTGGAGATGAGATCTTACTAATGATTGGTGGAGATGAGGTCTTACTAATGATTGGTGGAGATGATGTCTTACTAATGATTGGGGTCCGGTATGGATTTTGAGGGGACCCCCATGCCATTTTTTTAATTTTGGCCAGGGGGTTCCCCTTAATATCCATACCGGACCTGAAGGGTCTGGTATGGATTTTGAGGGGGACCCCACGCCATTTTTAATTAAAATTTTGGTGCGGGGTTCCCTTTAATATCCATACCAGACCTGAAGGGCCTGGTATGGAATTTGGGGGGACCCCCACGCATTTAAAAAAAAAAATTTGTTCGGGGTTCCCCTGTGGGGAATTCCCATGCCGTTTTTATCAATGAACTTTTATGTGTATTGTCGGACCGGCAATTCATTAATAGCCGCGAGTAGTTTTAAATGAATTTTTTTCCTTTAGAAATGTCATTTTGCTCTCGGACTGTTCTAAACAGGGGAAACATGCGCCCCTTTACAGGCATACTATAGACACCCCCCAGGTACGAAATTTAAAGGAATATTTTACTTTTATTATTTCACTTTAAGCATTATTAAAATCACTACTCCCGAAAAAACGGACGTTTTTAAAACTTTTTTTTGCATTGATCCATGTCCCCTGGGGCAGGACCCGGGTCCCCAAACACTTTTTAAGACAATAACTTGCATATAAGCCTTTAAAATTAGCACTTTTGATTTTTCATGTTCATGTCCCATAGACTTTAATGATGTTCGCGTGTTCTGTTCCAAACCGAACGGGGGGTGTTCGGCTCATCCCTAGTGCTGATAATCAGCACAGTGATTATCAGCACAGCCCCCATCGAAAGGTGCCAGTCAGTGCCCAACACCTGCCAGCCTGTCCCCATAATAAAATGCCTGTCAGTGCCCACAACAGTGCCAATCAGTGCCCACAACAGTGCCAATCAGTGCCACTCTGTAATGCCCATTAGTAGCTCCTCATCAGTGCTGCCAATCCAGTGCCGCCATCAGTGCCCATCAGTACCGCCTATCAGTGCCCATTCATTTTTTTTTCAATTGACGGTCTTTTTTCGTTTACAGCGCAAAAATTAAAAACCGCAGAGGTGATTAAATACCATCTTAAGAAAGCTCTATTTGTGGGAAGAGAATTATAAAAATTTAGTTTGGGTACAGTGTTGTATGACCGTGTAATTGACATTCAAAGTGCGACAGCGCTGAAAGCTGAAAACTGTCCTGGGCAGGAAGGGGGGAAAGTGCCGGTATGGACGTGGTTAAATACATCTTAATAAAATTTCCACAGCAGTTTTGATCTGGGTTGGGAGTGACTCAGAGTAGAGCTGACAGGCAGCCTCACCAAGATCTCCTACTTCTTTCCAGAAGGTTCTGGTGTTTTCTGGAAAGAGTGGTGGAGAAGGGAGGTGGAGCTGCTTGGGGTGTTCTGAGAAGCCCTGACCAATCCCCAATCTGGATTGGCAGGGGGTAGGCCTCCTTAAATACCAGCTGGGGGGGAGTTGTTTGGGAGGAAGCTGGAGATGGAGTGCTAGGCTGTCGTGGCCTTCGAGGGAGCTCCCCAGTCTGAGGGGGGTGACCTTGGGCCTGGGGCTCGAGTGCAGACAGGACCCTTTTCATGACACACAGAGGTGTCCTGGAGAGGTGACATGGGAGCAAGAGAGGACAGCAGGAGAGCACTGCCAGGCAAAGTCCCCAGGAGAGGAACAACAGGTCACAGCCAAGTGGGCTGGTGAGTGACACACAGTCAGGAGATGACTGGGAAGGCACGCCTGAGAAGACTGGGAGATTGCAGTCTGGGATGGGTGCAGAGCCAGTGAAGTAGACTGTGGTAGCACAGGCAGTAGAGAAAGGCAACTGCAGCCAGGAGAGTTGGCAGGGCCTGAAGAGGTGATACTGGGAGCAGTAACCACATGGACAGCTACCACTGGGACTTTCTACATTTTTACATAGTTACATAGTCAGGTTGAAAAAAAAAGTCCATCCAGTTCAACCTTAAAAACAATAATTAATGTAGCACTAACTCTCGGTGGAGCTGCTGGTTTAAGCGGGCTGTTACCTTTACTCTCGATACCTCTGTTTCACCGGCACCGGGTCTAGGGTTCCGTTGAGTTTACCTCTGGACGAGCACCAACACTTGAGTACGTTTTCAATGCTTTATTGAAATAAGTAACGAAGGAAGTAGCAGGAAAGAGGCACGAGGAAAACTGCAGGGAAGCTCAAATACCTTTCTTTAGGTTTCTTTAGAACATCCTTTAAAGTTGAATACTGTAATTGAATGCGATCCCCTTTTTTGGGACACGATCTTTGCTCGCCTGGATAGGCCTCTCTCACTTGCCTAGCAACCAGTACGTAGCACGAACAAAAGTCTCTGCCACAGACTTGCTTGAAATAAACCCGTACGATCCTCTGCCACAGGATGTATTGGTTCACGATGAATATCAGACACAGTACTTGGACCTCTAAGCCAACCCAGCAGTACCATGTAATAAGACTACTTCAGGATACGTCCTCCAACCGAGTCACCAGGCCCCTCTCCAGACCAGCACTGTGCATGATCCTTCCATGACGGGTCCTCCCCTGGGATCTCCTCGGTTGTCCAGCTTCTTCACTCTGGATAGACAGCTCAGGACCATTCCTCGGCTGCTGTGGTAGGCCCCAGACAGGCTTCTGGGCCCATCCACGCGCCACAGCAACGCAGGCCTCCGGAACGGAGGACAACGAGGTGGTACTCTTAACGCATACCTGTCGGCCAGGAGGGCCAGCAGGTGGCTGAAAATGAACCCCTAAACATGGCGTCTGTCCCATAAATACCCTCTCCCAGAATGCAACTTGGAGGACCACCTCCACCGAGTTATCTCCGGGACAGAGGAGCACTCATACACTTCAACACGTTGCTTTTCCAACACCAGCCCATGGCGACAATGACACCCACCGGCACAATGTGGAACCACACGCAACGTCAGCCAAGCTGGAACAGAGGCAAATCTAACGTCCTATAACGAGCAATTCACTAAATTTACCTATCAGATGGTAGATCACTAAATCTACCAGCGCTATATAAATAGAATAAAAAATATCGTACAATTCAATATACCCAATTTTATACCCTCGGTTGATGCAGAGGAAGGCAAAAAACCCCAGCAGAGCATGATCCAATGTGCTACAGCAGGGGAAGAAATTCCTTCCTGATCCCCCAAGAGGCAATCGGATTTTCCCTGGGTCAACTTTACCTATAAATGTTAGTACCCAGTTTTTGCTACTGTCTGAATGATGCTGAGAGTTGAGGGAGACTCCAAAGCTTTCATGAGTTCACTTACTGTAAAGGATCGGTATTGGTACCAATGTGAGGCCGGTACATTCCATGCTAGCCCAGGGCCAGGCATTTGTTAATGTCGTTTTTGGTAATATCTTTGTTCCTTGCATTACCCAGTATAATAATTCTTTTAATGTACCTGGAAACTGAAAGCTGGAATCTGATCATTTCTAATGTCAGATATTTTAACAAAAAAGGACAATTGCATCATAATGTTATGTAGCAAGGACCTTATATTAATTGGACATATTTCTACATTTTGGTCAGGTCGATGGAAGGCAAACCTTTAAACGAGATGTTTTTTCAACTAAAGAATCCTCTCTTGACATGGCACATTCTTCATATGATGATCAGTATAAAGGGTGTGGAGATATCATGGAGGCTGAAGTTCCTCAGCTCTTCCAGGCTGAGTATTCCACAAATAAGGAGTTTGCTGATGCCTGGGACACGGCAACATTTAAATGGGACAAGGAGAAGAAGAGACAAACGTTTTTACCTAAGGGATTTAAGGATGAATATGCCATTGCTTTGCTAGCATACACCATTAACGGACCTCTTCACAAGATCTTCAATGAAGCTGTGAGAGAGGCTGGAAGGTCTAAGGAATATTACTTGAGGAACTTTAATTTTAAGGTCCTCCACTATTATCTGACCAAAGCTCTTCAAGTGTTGGATGTGGTGGAGACTCCTGCTTGCCATAAGGTCTTCAGAGGGATAAGAGGATTGCGAATTAAGGCAGAGAGCCAGAGTCCCATCCGGTTTGGGCAGTTCACTTCGTCCTCCATGAATGACCAGAATGCTCTTCAGTTTGGAGAGGACACCTTCTTTAGCATCTACACATGCTATGGAGTTAGCATCAAGAACTTCTCTTTCTTTCCGGGTGAGGATGAAGTACTTATACCACCCTATGAGAAATTTAAAGTGTCCAATTTCTCCAAGGAGGGAAACAGGAACTTTATCACTTTGAAGTCTCTGGAGAAGTCAAGCGTTTACAACTGCGAGCTGGCAAAAGGTAACCCCATTATTTCCATCCTTCAAAATGTTAAGTAGTTGGCATGCATAGTAGAGGTTTGTTACACCACATTAAATCATATATATACCATATTTTATTTGAAGTACATTTAAAGTCTGGTGCCTTTTTGTCTCTTTATGGACCTCTACTTTTACATGATTTGTGCTTGGAAATGCCTTAAGATATCTTTTTTTCCACAAGGAAAATACTTCTTGATCTAACACTGCAGTGCTATGTGCTTGCAGAGCTGAGTACCAGCCACACCCTCAGTACAAGTGTCCTTTCACAGACTTGCATTATGGAGAAGGAGATCTTGTCTGTTTCATTACAGAGTGCAGTTGGTCAAAGTCTAGAGCCTATGGACTGCACAATCATATTTAGCCAAACCGCAAAGCAGCTGTAATAGGAAATGGGAAGAATGACTAAATAGAGGTTATCACATTATCTACTGTATGTGACTAATTATGTATTTCTGTGACTTCAAAAGTTGTAAAGAAAGAGGGATGTTCTTGAGTCAAGTGGGATTTTAGTGTTTTGTGGAAGTAGATTGTTCAAAGGCTATTGCAGTCTTGTGTGCCTCCATACATTTTGTCTGGTATCAAGTCAGAAGTGGTAGGTTAGAGTGTGAAATACAGTATATGTGGCCAACTCATCTGTCAGTCCTGAAATTTGCAAAAATAAAGCCCAAGGGCTAACGAAATATAAATGTAGGATATAAGATACAGCTGCTAGCACCCCCAAGTCAAATACAAACTCAAATATCGTATATATACTCGAGTATAAGTCAAGTTTTTCAGCACATTTTTTTGTGCTGAAAGTGCCCCCCTCGATTTATACTCAAGTACTTTTCTGCAGCAAAAAATTTCATTTTCCGAACCAAATTTGGGCCCCTGTATCTCAGGGCCACTTGGTGCTAGGAACCCCACATTTAGTGTGCAAACCCAGTGGAACTGGTACCACAACATATCCAAAGCTGGGGTTCCTAGCACCAAGTGGCCCTGAGATACGGGGCCCAAAAGCCGGTTCATAAAATGTCATTCTCTGCTGCAGAAAAGTGCTTGACATTTTCTGAACCGATTTTTGGGGCCCTGTATCTCGGGGCCACTTGGTGCTAGAAACTCCAGCTTTGGATATTTTATGGTGCTAGTCCACTGAGTTTGCACACCAAATTTGGGGTTCCTAGCACTAAGTGGCCCCGAGATACGGGGCCCCAAAGTTGGTCAACTGTGTCCATCTGCAGCAATGTCATTTCGGGACCCTTTGGGTTCAGAGACCCCAACATTTTGGCTGCAGCTAGGGGGCATCTAGGAACCCTTAACTACCGAGTTTAAAGTTTGGCTGACCTATGGCTGCAAATGGGCATAGTGAGGCATGCAAATGGGCATTGTTGACCCTCTTTTCCACTTACAGTAGCTGTGCATTTCTCACCCTCGTCTTTTACTCGGGTCAATAAGTTTTTCCCATTTTTTTGTGGTAAATTAGGGCCTCGATTTATACTCGGATTGACTTATACTCGAGTATATACGGTAGATATTAAAATGCTAAATAAGTGCAGCGCTAAATGAAGTTAAAATTACATGAGTGAAAAAAGGCTTAAAAGGAAAACTAATGAAGAGTCCCAAATGCACAGTCCATATGAACAGAAGAAACCAAAATCCATGCTTCATATAGATGAAAAAGCTGTAGGTGAGGGGAAAGTGATAACCCTTCACATTAGATAGATCCTGCTCCACACCCAGGAGAGAGTAAGTAATCCTGCTTACCAGCTTCCCATGACCACTATGCAGTGGTCTCACCGAGCACTGGGAAATAGGTCTCCCCAGGAACCTTAATACTGGCCGGGATCCCCGCTTTACAGATGGAAATGTAAAACAAAAAAATGCTCCCGTAGTGCAGTACTTCAAAATTTCAAATTAAAAAGGCTGTAAGTGCAATTTTTTTTACACCATTACATTTTCTAGAGGTCAAAATTTGTAGACAGTTGTCTGGTGTCCTCATTGGAAGAGTTCCACCAATCTCTTGTTCCAATGAGAGCAAAAATGTTGGATTTTCCATCACTTTCTATCACTTGACAATGGTCCTCCGGACAAATAGAGAGGGTAAGTCTGTCCAGTGGGGTCACAATCAGCAATAGAAACCCCACAGTGAGTCTAATCCTATCCCATTCCATTAAAAAAAGGTGTTGGCTTTAGATATTCACTTGTAAACCACCCAGGAACCGTAAGAAAGTCCTTTGTTATATCAAATTAAATAAGTATTCTTATTTGGAAGAACATCTGTTGTACTATAAGATATTTTTGGTCCACATTGTACTAGTGTGTCATTGTGTGTTTTTCAGAGAAAAAGTGTAAATCAAGACGGTGTCCCTTCAATTCAGGTAAGAAACCCACCCAGAGAAAACTCTATCACCAGACCATACCACTGACCATGATATACATCCCTTCTAAGACCAGAATGTTCCATCTGATAAAATATACTCAGAGGTATGGGATGGACATCTATCATTATTTTATCACATTTACCAACAAAAAGACACAAAATATGACCTAGGTGGAGAGGAGGACTTCCAATCTAAGATGTGAGGAAACATTTGTAATGAAAGGTAAGGGAAAGGTCTGGAGGTGGTCAAATGGGGAAGGAATAGTCAATGTGGGGAAAGGGAAGGATAGGACATTATGAAAAACTGTATAAAATTGTGAATTTTGAAAGAAACGGAACAGGGATGAAGATTCCAGAGGATGGGATAGTCTTAGAGAAGTCTTGGAGTTATCAGTGGAAGAGTTAAGAGCAGTGGACATAGAAGAGGGTCGTGAGTTTACATAGTTACATAGTTACATAGTAGGTGAGGTTGAAAAAAGACACAAGTCCTTTATATATTGTGGGGTCACCAGTCCGGTATTTATATATTGTGGGGTCACCAATATGGTATTTATATATTGTGGGGTCACCAGTCCGGTATTTATATATTGTGGGGTCACCAGTCCGGTATTTGTATATTGTGGGGTCACCAGTCCGGTATTTATATATTGTGGGGTCACCAGTCCGGAATTTGTATATTGTGGGGTCACCAGTCCGGTATTTGTATATTGTGGGGTCACCAGTCTAGTATTTGTATATTGTGGGGTCACCAGTCCGGTATTTATACAATGAAATCATATCCCCTCTCAAGCGTCTCTTCTCCACAGAGAATAAGTTCAGTGCTCACAACCTTTCCTCATAACTAAGATCCTCCAGATCCTTTATTAGCTTTGTTGCTTTTGCTCCTATAGGGCATATATGTTCTACCTGATCTAAACACTCTCTGCATCTCCTCGAGACAATATGCAGCTAAATTAACGACCCTTCTCTATTATGTTATATTCTGTTATCTTTCAATAATTCTACATCATCAGAAATAGTAACATTTCTATATAACATACCAGACCATTAATAAATAGATGAAAAAGAACAGGACCCAGCGTCATTCTGAATATTTCTACTCCCGTCCTTTGTCTTCTCAGAGGTGTCTAGCATTAAAACTGATTTTCTTCTGTTTTTTTCCACCAGCCACAGATATCAGGATGAAGAACACCCGCCATATTCTTCTGATGAGTGGGCTTGCTGTTCTGTCACACATACTGGGACTGGTATAATACAATGACTCTACAAGGTCCATGGAGAAGTAGCCTTGTCCTTTAGAAGAGTCATTACAGTAACATTGCCCCAGTTATCCAATCATTTGGCATCCATGGTTTGGTTATCCCCAGTGTGATATATTTGTCTGTCAGAACATAATACATTAAAGTTGTTTATTTCATGATGACTAACCTGAACAAATTCCACCAGGAAATAAATATTGGAGTGGTAAGTGCTGACCAGTTTTTGGTGCAACTTCCAGGACCGTCACCACCTTTGGTTTATAGACCCAGAAATACACAAATGTGTCAGGCGTGTGGACATCTTTCATACATCCCAACATCTGATATACATCCTGATACCCGACGTACATCCTGACACCTAATAGATATCCTAAATAGAGATGAACACCCCTTGGTTCGGTTCACACCAGAACTCCTGAACATAGCAAAAGTTTGGCCCTGATTATCAAATCCCATTGAAGTCTATGGGACCTGAATATGAAAAAACAAAAGTGACCATTTTTAAGGCTAATATGCAAGTTATTGGCCATAAAAGGGTATGGGGGTCCGGGTACTGCCCTAAGGGACATGTATCAATGCAAAAAAAAAAAAACTTTAAAAAAAAAGATTGTTTTTAGAGGAGCAATCAATTTAATAATGATTAAAGTGAAACAACACTGATCCTAAAATCTGATATACTCCTTGACATCTAATCTGATCTATACATCTCGACACCTGACATACTTCCTGACACCCGACATACCTGGGTCCCACTGGTTTCCTCCAGGCTTCTCCGGACAGTACATGGGGGTACCTGGGTCCCACTGGTTTTCACCAGATTTCTCTGGACAGTACATGGGGTACCTGGGTCCCACTGGTTTCCTCCAGGCTTCACTGGACAGTACATGGGGGTACCCGGGTCCCACTGGTTTTCACCAGACTTCTCTGGACAGTAGATGGGGTGTACCTGGGTCCCACTGGTTTCCATCAGACTTACCAGACAGTAGATGGGGGTACCTGGGTCCTACTGGTTTCCTCCAGGCTTCTCTGGACAGTAGATAGGGGTACCTGGGTCCCACTGGTTTCCAGCAGACTTCTTTGGGCAGTAGATGGGGTACCTGGGTCCCATTGGTTTCCTCCAGACATCTCCAGACAGTAAATGGGGGTACCTAGGTCTCACTGGTTTCCTCCTGACAGTAGATGGGGTACCTGAGTCCCACTGGTTTCCTCCAGACAGTAGATATGGGTACCTGGGTCCCACTGGTTTCTTCCAGACTTCTACGGACAGTACATGGGGATACCTGGGACCCATTGGTTTCCACCAGACTTCTCCAGACAGTAGATGGGGATACCTGAGTCCCACTGGTTTCCTCCAGACTTATGGGGACAGAAGATGGGTGTACCTGGGTCCCACTGCTTTCCTCCAGGCTTCTCTGGACAGTAGATGGGGTACCTGGGTCCCACGGGTTTCCTCCAGACTTCTCCGGACAGTAGATGGGGTACTTGGGTCCCACTGGTGTCCTCCAGACCTCTCTGGAAAGCAGATTGGGGTACCTGGGTCCCACTGGTTTTCACCAGTTCTGCGCTAATGGCATTGCTGGGCATCTTCTGATGTGGAAGGGAAAGAAGCACGGTGTGTCTCTCATCACTGCGCCTACGATCTTTAACATTACCCACCCATCGCCTCGACGCTCCTCAACATTTCCCGACCACTGCATCTGCACTCCTCAACATTACCTGACCACTACATCTATGCTCCTCAACAATACCTGACCACTGTGTCTATGCTCCTCAATGTTACCAGATCACTGCGTCTTCGCACCTCAATGTTACCCAACCATGGCATCCACACTCTTCAACATTACCAAACCACTGTGTCCACGTTCATAAACTTTACGCAACCACTGCATCTACACACACATCAACATGCGTCTACACTCCTTATCGTCACCCGACCACTGTATCTCAGGGACGTGTGGTGTGGTGAGTGGCTGGTGAGGGACTGGCTAGTATCAGAGCTAGACACACACAGGTTACATACTCACAAGTTACGTATTCAATTCTCACTGCGCAAATACCGTGTGACATAAAAAGTTGCAACAACCACCATTTTATTCCCTAGGGTGTCTGCTAAAAATATAGATATAAGTTTGTGAGTTCTGAGTAATTTTCTAGCAAATAAATTTAGATTTTTACATGTAGGAGAGAGGTATCAGCATTGGCCTGGGTGGCAAGGGGTTAATTACTATTAGTAAGTAATATACAAAGAATTATTATATACTGTTTTAAATGTCATATGACAGCCAGGCGGCACGGCTCTCGTTCTGGGAGGGCGTCATATGACGGCCCTCCATTTGAACAGGGAATACCTGCAATCGTGTGCGTGTGCATCCCTGTTCCTTCGGTGGCGGCATGTCACGGAGACACCGCTCGCCACCGAGGGGGTCAACAGCCATTGGGCATGGCTGTTTACCACGTGATCGGCCGTGATGAAGTCATGGCCGATCACAGGTGGTACCGCCCCACTTTGCACAGAGCATGTGCACGATCTCGAGCGCGCTGCGCGTGCACATCGGTGGCCACGTGTTTCCGGGAACACTGCTCATCACCGACGCTGGTAAACAGCCATTGGCTGTTTACCACGTGATCGGCAATGATCCTTTCATAGTCGATCACTAAATGTCAACAAACCGTGGTAACGAGATGTTACCAGGTTCTCCTCCTCCCACACTGATCGTATGTGAGAAGGACATTGCGGTAACATCTCGTTACCGCTTACAGTGTACACCAATCACACTGATTGCCCCCCCAATAAAGAGGACCTGTCACCACCCATCAAAGTACCTGTCACAGTTCATCTGAGTACCTCTTAGTCCATATGAGTACCTGTCACAGTCCATCTGAGTACCCGAGTTCCTGTCACAGTCCATATGAGTACCTGTCACAGTCCATCTGAGTACCTGAGTACCTGTCACAGTCCATCTTATACAGTCCAAATTTTGCTTTAAATGTCAGTTATGAAAGACGCCATTTTGTTTATCATGGCCTAGAAATAAGCTATAAATCTAGGATTAAGCTAAAGACTAGTAATAAAATGGAGTCAGCAATATAAAATGCTTAGATATGCAGTTTTCTGAATATATCCTGTATTTTTGTGTTGGCTTGGGGAGTTTTCAAGTCAGTATCCTGTAACCATTGTTAGAAGAAGTTAACAGTCTGTAACAGACACTTCCACCTTTCCTGTTGCGTCCAGAATAAAGTTGAAAATACATGAGACTGGGCATGTTTTAAGACAGGAAAGGGGGGTGTGCAGGGCTTATAAAAAAGACATGTACCACAGTATTTTCCTTAGAAATGACGATGACAGCATGAACATGTAATGCTATTCATTTCTCTTGCATATGCAATAAATATTACCTTGATGCCCGAGGACGGTCTGAGACGGTGAATTATTTCCCTAACACCTCCACTGCAGCATTTTTTATTGGACAGCTTGGACCAATGGTGCTTTACCATTGGTCCAAGGCTCCAATCTGTCCATTGAGCTCAGTGCCTCTGACAAGATGGCATCCTCTCAGTCTGCTGCAAACAATGTGTGCCAGCTTGTATTTAACCACTTAAGGACCAGGCCTTTTTTTCAAACTTGTTGTTTACAATTTGAATTGAATTTGAATTTAAAATAAGACAACAGTAAAGTTATCTCAATTTTTTTTTATATTTTGAAAGATAATGTTACGCTGAGTAAATTGATACCCAACATGTCACGCTTCAAAATTGCGCCCGCTCGTGGAATGGCGACAAACTTTTACTCTTAAAAATCTGCATAGGCAACCTTTAAAAAATTCTACAGGTTGCATGTTTTGAGTTACAGAGGATGTCTAGTGCTAGAATTATTGCTCTCGCTCTAACGATCGCGGCGATACCTCACATGTTTCATATGCATTTGCTTCTGCACATTACTGTGTCCCCTATGTGTCATTCGCCAAGTGTCACACAGCGGGTGTACAGACCCGCAATCTCAGCACAGGGATGGTGGGAACCCCTCATAATGGGCACAGCGGGTGTACAGACCCGCAATCTCAGCACAGGGATGGTGAGAACCCCTCATAATGGGCACAGTGGGTGTACAGACCTGGGAACTCAGCACAGGGATGGTGGGAACCCCTCATAATGGGCACAGCGGGTGTACAGACCCGGGAACTCAGCACAGGGATGGTGGGAACCCCTCATAATGGGCACAGCGGGTGTACAGACCCGGGAACTCAGCACAGGGATGGTGGGAACCCCTCATAATGGGCACAGCGGGTGTACAGACCCGGGAACTCAGCACAGGGATGGTGGGAACCCCTCATAATGGGCACAGCGGGTGTACAGACCCGGGAACTCAGCACAGGGATGGTGGGAACCCCTCATAATGGGCACAGCGGGTGTACAGACCCGGGAACTCAGCACAGGGATGGTGAGAACCCCTCATAATGGGCACAGCGGGTGTACAGACCCGGGAACTCAGTACAGGGATGGTGGGAACCCCTCATAATGGGCACAGCGGGTGTACAGACCCGAGAACTCAGCACAGGGATGGTGGGTACCCCTCATAATGGGCACAGCGGGTGTGCAGACCCGCAATCTCAGCACAGGGATGGTGGGAACCCCTCATAATGGGCACAGCGGGTGTACAGACCCGCAATCTCAGCACAGGGATGGTGGGAACCCCTCATATTAGGCACAGCGGGTGTACAGACCTGGGAACTCAGCACAGGGATGGTGGGAACCCCTCATAATGGGCACAGTGGGTGTACAGACCCGGGAACTCAGCACAGGGATGGTGGGAACCCCTCATAATGGGCACAGCGGGTGTACAGACCCGGGAACTCAGCACAGGGATGGTGGGAACCCCTCATAATGGGCACAGCCGGTGTACAGACCCGGGAACTCAGCACAGGGATGGTGGGAACCCCTCATAATGGGCACAGCGGGTGTACAGACCCGGGAACTCAGCACAGGGATGGTGAGGACCCCTCATAATGGGCACAGCGGGTGTACAGACCCGGGAACTCAGCACAGGGATGGTGAGAACCCCTCATAATGGGCACAGCGGGTGTACAGACCCGGGAACTCAGCACAGGGATGGTGGGAACCCCTCATAATGGGCACAGCGGGTGTACAGACCCCGGAACTCAGCACAGGGATGGTGGGAACCCCTCATAATGGGCACAGCGGGTGTACAGACCCGGGAACTCAGCACAGGGATGGTGAGAACCCCTCATAATGGGCACAGCGGGTGTACAGACCCGGGAACTCAGCACAGGGATGGTGGGAACCCCTCATAATGGGCACAGCGGGTGTACAGACCCGGGAACTCAGCACAGGGATGGTGGGAACCCCTCATAATGGGCACAGCGGGTGTACAGACCCGGGAACTCAGCACAGGGATGGTGAGAACCCCTCATAATGGGCACAGGGGGTGTACAGACCCGGGAACTCAGCACAGAGATGGTGGGAACCCCTCATAATGGGCACAGCGGGTGTACAGACCCGGGAACTCAGCACAGGGATGGTGGGAACCCCTCATAATGGGCACAGCGGGTGTACAGACCCGGGAACTCAGCACAGGGATGGTGGGAACCCCTCATAATTGGCACAGCCGGTGTACAGACCCGGGAACTCAGCACAGGGATGGTGGGAACCCCTCATAATGGACACAGCGGGTGTAACGACCCGGGAACGCAGCACAGGGATGGTGGGAACCCCTCATAATGGGCACAGCAGGTGTACAGACCCGGGAACTCAGCACAGGGATGGTGGGAAACTGCCATTCCACTCCCTGACAGCGAGGTGTGAGGTTGCTAGTTCCTTTGCTCCTGTGCTTCCAGAGACCAGGGACTAGAGTTGCTCCTCTGCCCCAGGAGTGATGCAGGATCCTGGGGAGGACCCTGGTGGAGGCCCCCTGGATAGGCCTCAGCCTGTGGACGACACTGGGCCTGGCCCAAGGAAAGATGAGTCCCTGTCTGCCTTTAGACGGAGGGTTATTGAAACGCTGAAGCGGATTGAGAAGGAAGAGGAGAAGTCGGTAGCTTTGAAAAATGAATTTAAAAAGAAAAAGCAGATTTGTGCCAAAGTGTTCAGCAAGAAAAGACCGGCTCTGAGGCCTGAGCTGAGAGACCTGGAACAAGCTCTGCGGAAGCAGAAAGAACTGGTGAGTTCTCTGAAGGAGAATAGTGGAGCATTTAAAGAGAAATATAAGAATGAAGAAAGATTCAGCCAAATGAGAAGAGGAGCCGCTTCCTGCATGGAGGGTGAGGAGACCAGTGAGGAGATGCAGCTACAGACAGCAGAGAGTGAGAAAGTGGGCCCGGAGGATGAGCCCAGCTCTTCAACACCTCAGACATCTGCGGAGTCCTCAATAGTGGAGGTCTCTGTCCCCTTCACTCCCCAGCAATGTGGAACACCTGAGCAGGAGGTTGAAGGTTCTGCCATGCTGGATTCCATCAATAAACTTAATTCCCCTCCGGATGTGGCTTCCCAGGATGGTGAGGAAAAGATGGACGCCGTTCCTAGCCCTGTGGAAGAAAGACCTGTGGAGAGACAAGGTGCAGGTACAGTGTGTGTGCGAGATGATGGTGTGAACTTTAATGACAATGTGCTTGCTGAGGGTTGTAGTGCTGCAGGCAGTCAGCCCAGACCCATAGACAATACACAGCATGCAATAACATCTGCCTACAAGTCCTGCATCCGTGTGCATCTGCCTACAAGTCCTGCATCCATGTGCACTTACCTACCAGTCTTGCAACCGTGTGCATCTGCCTACAAATCCTGCATCTGTGTCCATCTGCCTACAAGTCCTGCATCTGTGTCCATCTGCCTACAAGTCCTGCATCTGTGTCCATCTGCCTACAAGTCCTGCCTCTGTGTCCATCTGCCTACAAGTCCTGCCTCTGTGTCCATCTGCCTACAAGTCCTGCATCCGTGTGCATCTGCCTACAAGTCCTGCATTCGTGTGCATCTGCCTACAAGTCCTTGCATCCGTGTGCATCTGCCTACAAGTCCTGCATCCGTGCCCATCTGCCTACAAGTCCTGCATCCGTGTCCATCTGCCTACGAGTCCTGCATCCGTGTGCATCTGCCTACAAGTCCTGCATCTGTGTCCATCTGCCTACAAGTCCTGCATCTGTGTCCATCTGCCTACAAGTCCTGCATCTGTGTCCACCTGCCTACAAGTCCTGCATCTGTGTGCATCTGCCTACAAGTCCTGCATCCGTGTGAACTTACCTACCAGTCCTGCAACCGTGTGCATCTGCCTACAAGTCCTGCATCCGTGTGCATCTGCCTACAAGTCCTGCATCCGTGTCCATCTGCCTACAAGTCCTGCATCCGTGTGCATCTGCCTACAAGTCCTGCATCCGTGTCCATCTGCCTACAAGTCCTGCATCCGTGTGCATCTGCCTACAAGTCCTGCATCCGTGTGCATCTGCCTACAAGTCCTGCATCTGTGTGCATCTGCCTACAAGTCCTGCATCCGTGTCCATCTGCCTACAAGTCCTGCATCTGTGCGCACCTGCCTGCTACTTCTCAGCGTTCCTGCATCCACAGCAATCAAGCCTGTTCCTGTCTCTGCCAAGCTGACTTCATCTTCAGTCAAGCGGACCCTGCAGGCTCTCCTACTCCACTGTGTTCCGAGGGTCACTGTTCCCACTCCAGTGATCCCAGAACCAGAGCCGTATGAGAGGTCTCCCTCTGCACGTTAGGTTCACCTCCAAGGTACGTGTAACTCCGCTTTTTCGGCACCTGTGTGTCGGGCAGTTGAGTTTTCTGATCACTGTTTTCTATCTGTGACTCTGAATGCCCCAGACATGTCACCTAGGGGGAGGGGTATCTGGAGATTGAATTCTGCCCTCCTGGAAGACAAGAGAGTAAGACAATCCTTTGAGGATTTTTTTCAAGCACAGGTAACGATCCTAGACTTTTGCAACAGCAAGTCAGAATGGTGGGAGCTTGTTAAACAGTGGACTGTTGGGCTTTTCAAGGCCATAGGAAGAAAGAAGCAGCAAGATAAGTATATCACCTACCAGCGTTTGCAGAGGAAACTTGACCGTATTGTTTGGAATGGACGAGATTCTGGGGCGATCTCTGAGGTGAAGCTCCTCCTTAGGAGACATCAATATGACCGGCACGCCTCTTTGGTTCAGGAGAGGGATTACGGGAAATACCATTCGCCTGACCCTTACCAGAACTGTAAACAGAGCGTAGCAGTTAAGACGGTCAATGGCCTGAGGGACAGTACGGGTTCTCTGATGAAGTCTAGGTCAGGGATCCTGGAGTTTGTCAGGTCATACTATGCCGATCTCCTGGGAGGAAGGAACCTTGATCGGACAAGGATGTTGGGTTTTTTGGACTCTACACCAGGACTGGAAAGTAATGTTCCTTTGATGAATTTGACAGATGAAATCACTGCAGATGAGGTAATTCAGGCTATTGATAAACTAGCCATCAAGAAAACTCCAGGGCCAGATGGTCTGACAGCCGAGTTCTATAAATGTTTTAAGACGATCCTGGCTCCCTACCTTGCGGAGGTTTTTAATGGCTGTTTGAATGAGGGTTCTCTCCCTCCCTCCATGAGGCAATCTGCAGTGATCCTTCTGTCAAAGGGTAAAGATCCTTCGATGATTGGGTATTGGCGCCCCATTAGCCTTCTTAATGTCGATAGAAAGATACTGGCAAAGATTTTCTTCTGGCGATTATCACCAGTTGCAGGCAGTTTGTTATCCCGCCACCAGCACTGTTCGGTCCAAGGTAGAAGCACTTTCTCAGTGTTAGCTGTCCGGGAGGCCTTGGAGCGTTGTAGGGCTGCTGGTTGGGGTACATATTTGCTGACATTGGATCAGGCTAAGGCCTTTGATCAAGTTAATCATGAGTACTTGTGGCTCCTCCTTGACAAATATGGCCTGGAGGGGGGTTTCATTGATTGGCTCAAGATTTTGTAGAAAGGGGCTGAAAGCTTTCCTCTGGTTAATGGTTGGGTCGGGCAGCCCTTTGCGGTCAGCTCGGGTGTGCGTCAGGGGTGTCCATTGAGTCCTCTGCTATATGTGTTTGCAATCGACCCCTTAATTAGAAGGCTAGAGAGTGTACCTTTGGGCATCGCTGGTGAGCCTCCTTTGCAGGTTGTGGCCTATGCTGATGATGTTTCTGTTTTTATCTCTGGGACTGGGGAGGCGCAGGAGGTGGTCTCAGTGATAGGGCAGTATGCAGGGGCATCAGGTTCAAAGGTCAACCAGGACAAGTGTGAAGCTTTCTGGATGGGTGTGGAAGGTGAGAGCTTTGTTCTCCCGGATGACTTCCCGGACCCCCAACAAAAAATTTGAGTTCTAGGCATTGAATTCGGCCCAGGTGACTATGGTCATGCAAATTGGGTGAACAGGCTGGAGAATGCCGATGCCAAGGTGGCAAGCTGGAAAGGTTGGCAGCTTTCCTTGAGGGAAAAGGTTGATCTGATCATAACTTACCTGATTCCAATTTTTCGGTATGTCAGTTTTGTTTGCATTTTGCCAGTTTCTCTCTATACCAGGATCTATAGTTGTTTCTTCCAGCTGTTATGGGGGAACAGAATAAACCTTGTCAAAAGGAATGTGACTTACCTTCCTAGGCGGGAGGCTGGTCTAGGGATGGTCAACCCTGTAGTCTTTTTCTCTCTGATGTTTGTGAAGTACAATCTTGGTAACATGTTGGCAGAGAGACCACCTGGGTGGGTTGGTATTTTCCAGTCCTGGTTTAGGCCCTTTCTGCGAGACTGGGAAAATGGTGGGCCAGTGAAAAGCCTGAGGGTCAAGCATGAAAAGCTCCCGGCTTATGTTGCCCCATGTTTGAAAATGCTTTGGCAGTGGCAAGTAACAGCAGGAGAAGTCAGATCTCTTCCAAGGAAACTTCTTGAGAAGCGGATCATGAGTTCTGCTTTTTGCGAGCCACTGGCCTTGAGGGATTGCCCAAGCCTGGTTTTGGGGTGGGTTTGCGATTGATTAATTTGGAGAGAATCCCAATGAAGTTTAGGGATCAGGCTTGGCTTGCCTTTCATGGAAAACTATATGTGAAGGGCAACTTGAAGTTTCTTTCCATGAGTGATCGGGGCTGCCCGAGAGTGGGGAGTGGAGGAGTGGTGGAGTCCATGGATCACTTTCTACTTCAATGCCCTTTTAATATAGAGGTGTACAAGAGGGTTGGGAGGGCTCTGAGTATACCCTTCCTCCCCCATATGAGTTATGCAGAGTGGGTGTATGGGGCATTCCAGACTCGTCGGGATTATGATTTGGAAACACTTTTTTTAGTTAGTCTAGTAGTCCGTTATTTCACGTGGAGTGCACGGTGTCAGGTATCCTTACGGAGTAAAATCCTCCCTGTCGAAGTGGTGGTGCAGGACATTCTGGGTGAGGTTGGGAAGATTCAGGGTCTTGAGAAAGGCAGGTGGCAGCAGGAGGCCTGGATAAGGGCGTGGAGGAATATCAGGACTCTGTAGCTGCTGCCTTTTGATCTCGGGGTGTGCGGCTTTTCTTTGTATTTTTGATTCACTCCCCTAGATTTTCAAGATGAAATATATTTTTGATAAAAGGCTCCATGCATGGTGACGGTGATGTTCCTTAGTCTGGCTCTCCCGTAGGGATTGTGTTGTGAGCAATTTGGTTTGTACCATTTATTATGTTCTTGTTTTGTAGAATCATATTAAATTATTTTGTAAATATGTTTTATTTATTTATTATGGTTTTATTGTATATAAGTTGTTGTTTGTAAGATTTTTCAATAAACAAAATTAACCCCTCATAATGGGCACAGCGGGTGTACAGACCCGGGAACTCAGCACAGGGAGGGTGAGAACCCCTCATAATGGGCACAGCGGGTGTACAGACCCGGGAACTCAGCACAGGGATGGTGAGAACCCCTCATAATGGGCACAGCGGGTGTACAGACCCAGGAACTCAGCACAGGGATGGTGGGAACCCCTCATAATGGGCACAGCGGGTGTACAGACCCGGTAACTCAGCACAGGGATGGTGGGAACCCCTCATAATGGGCACAGCGGGTGTACAGACCCGGGAACTCAGCACAGGGATGGTGAGAATCCCTCATAATGAGCACAGCAGGTGTACAGACCCGGGAACTCAGCACAGGGATGGTGGGAACCGCTCATAATGGGCACAGCGGGTGTACAGACCCGGGAACTCAGCACAGGGATGGTGGGAACCCCTCATAATGGGCACAGCGGGTGTACAGACCCGGGAACTCAGCACAGGGATGGTGGGAACCCCTCATAATGGGCACAGCGGGTGTACAGACCCGGGAACTCAGCACAGGGATGGTGGGAACCCCTCATAATGGGCACAGCGGGTGTACAGACCCGGGAACTCAGCACAGGGATGGGGGGAACCCCTCATAATGGGCACAGCGGGTGTACAGACCCGGGAACTCAGCACAGGGATGGTGGGAACCCCTCATAATGGGCACAGCGGGGGTACAGACCTGAGATGGTGGGAACCCCTCAATGAGGTTGGTGGGATTGATAGGACAGCCTCTCCATCTACTGGTGATATAGGTGAAGCTCCCCCATCTAATGCCGGGTTAATCTCTGGTGACTCCATGATTCTTCTATGGCCTCATAGGGTTAGGGTTGTGGAATCATGAAGTGTAGATGGGTCTTTACATTGTATGATGGGAATTCATTACTTCAATAGATCTTGATATTTACTCTCCATGAGTGGTGGAAACCTTCCAACCTTCACGATGTATAATGAACATCACAACACATTTTGAAAACAGAATTTAATGTCACAGAAAGAACAATAAATATGATCAGGATGATCCGGGAATTAGTTCCTGCTGGTGGCTGCGCTGTGGGTGGGTCCAGTGGTGGGCGTGGCTTCCTGTATTAGGGTAATAGGCGTAGTATTATAAAGGTCTGGAGCTTATATCAGGGAGGAATCGTGTCGCTTTCTGTCTGTGTAATATACCACCGGAGACCATTGAGTACCAAGGCTCCTGCCAATACTGTGCAACACGGAATATACCAGAAAGACCACCGAAGAAAACATGGCGACCTCCATCATACCGACAGCTGCAGGCGTCTCGCTGCGTTCTGTAATCTTCCGAAAATCGTCATCAGACCGAGTGCTGTGACAATGGCAATGGCAGCTGCACTGGAGCACTGGAAGAAAGCCAGCAATAAAGGGGTTAATGAATGAAGAATGTAAACGAACCCCAAAGCTTTGTTTATACAATATATGTCATGTGATGGAGCCCCCCCGAAGTGATACCAACCTCATAGGATGGCTGGAGTTATGGGTGACCAACCTACCTTTGTAGGTTCCAGTCCCTCATATTACATTCTACTTAATACACAAAAAGAAAGAAAAAAAGCAGGGATGGTGGGAACCCCTCATAATGGGCACAGCAGGTGTACAGACCCGGGAACTCAGCACAGGGATGGTGGGAACCCCTCATAATGGGCACAGCGGGTGTACAGACCCGGGAACTCAGCACAGGGATGGTGAGAACTCCTCATAATGGGCACAGTGGGTGTACAGACCCGGGAACTCAGCACAGGGATGGTGAGAACCCCTCATAATGGGCACAGCGGGTGTACAGACCCGGGAACTCAGTACAGGGATGGTGAGAACCCCTCATAATGGGCACAGCGGGTGTACAGAGCCAGGAACTCAGCACAGGGATGGTGGGAACCCCTCATAATGGGCACAGCGGGTGTACAGACCCGGGAACTCAGTACAGGGATGGTGAGAACCCCTCATAATGGGCACAGCGGGTGTACAGAGCCAGGAACTCAGCACAGGGATGGTGGGAACTTCTCATAATGGGCACAGCGGGTGTACAGACCCGGGAACTCAGCACAGGGATCGTGAGAACCCCTCATAATGGGCACAGCAGGTGTACAGACCTGGGAACTCAGCACAGGGATGGTGGGAACCCCTCATAATGGGCACAGCGGGTGTACAGACCCCGGAACTCAGCACAGGGATGGTGGGAACCCCTCATAATGGGCACAGCGGGTGTACAGACCTGGGAACTCAGCACAGGGATGGTGGGAACCCCTCATAATGGGCACAGCGGGTGTACAGACCCGAGAACTCAGCACAGGGATGGTGGGAACCCCTCATAATGGGCACAGCGGGTGTACAGACCCGGGAACTCAGCACAGGGATGGTGGGAACCCCTCATAATGGGCACAGTGGGTGTACAGACCCGGGAACTCAGCACAGGGATGGTGGGAACCCCTCATAATGGGCACAGCGAGTGTACAGACCTGGGAACTCAGCACAGGGATGGTGGGAACCCCTCATAATGGGCACAGCGGGTGTACAGACCCGGGAACTCAACACAGGGATGGTGGGAACCCCTCATAATGGGCACAGCGGGTGTACAGACCCGGGAACTCAGCACAGGGATGGTGGGAACCGCTCATAATGGGCACAGCGGGTGTACAGACCCGGGAACTCAGCACAGGGATGGTGAGAACCCCTCATAATGGGCACAGCGGGTGTACAGACCCGGGAACTCAGCACAGGGATGGTGGGAACCCCTCATAATGGGCACAGCGGGTGTACAGACCCGGGAACTCAGCACAGGGATGGTGAGAACCCCTCATAATGGGCACAGCGGGTGTACAGACCCGGGAACTCAGCACAGGGATGGTGGGAACCCCTCATAATGGGCACAGCGGGTGTACAGACCCGGGAACTCAGCACAGGGATGGTGGGAACCCCTCATAATGGGCACAGCGGGTGTACAGACCTGGGAACTCAGCACAGGGATGGTGGGAACCCCTCATAATGGGCACAGCGGGTGTACAGACCCGGGAACTCAGCACAGGGATGGTGGGAACCCCTCATAATGGGCACAGTGGGTGTACAGACCCGGGAACTCAGCACAGGGATGGTGGGAGCCCCTCATAATGGGCACAGCGGTGTACAGACCCGGGAACTCAGCACAGGGATGGTGGGAGCCCCTCATAATGGGCACAGCAGGTGTACAGACCCGGTAACTCAGCACAGGGATGGTGGAAACCCCTCATAACGGGCACAGCGGGTGTACAGACCCGGGAACTCAGCACAGGGATGGTGAGAACTCCTCATAATGGGCACAGCGGGTGTACAGACCCGGGAACTCAGCACAGGGATGGTGAGAACCCCTCATAATGGGCACAGCGGGTCTACAGACCCAGGAACTTCTGACCCTCTGACCCCTTATCATGATAGATGAAGTGACAGCAAATCTCTGCAAAGGAAACAAAGACAGCAGCAGATCATCTAAGCCTTCCACACTCCATATAACCCGAAGGAAAGGCGGGGGTGGGTGTGTGTCGGACATTTACTGGCAATTTTAAACTTCTTCTTTTGTAAATGTCAGCGCTGCTGCAGGACTTTCTGTACATCGCAGAGATGTGCCCCTTCATATTCAGGATTAGGACGCCTTCCTGGGAATTAGAAATTTGGAATATTTCACATCAAGTAAGATCCCCACTCCTGGCAGAACAGAATTTTCACATTTTTTTTGCATTGGTGCATATTCTCCATGACAGTGCCCATCCCCCGGTGCTATTTTTCACACTCCCTTGCCTATAGCCCAGAAAACTGGAATTTTTAATTTGACAGATTTGACTTCCATTGATTTCTGCAGTTCAGAATCTGAATGTCTTTGAAGTTCCCCAAATCCTGGGCAGTTCAGTTTATCTCTAGTGTTCAGGGAAATGACAGCTTACCTTCAGGAGGGAACCATGAAACGTCCAGACATAGAGAAGATGAGCGTTCAGGAGTGCCAGACTACACGGAACATATGAGTCTTCCTTCTCATGATCCCGACATCTGCACAACACGTTCACATGTCATATTCAACACGTACAACCATTGCATTATCAATGCAGAATAGCTTACACTCTAATGCCCCCCCTCCCCCTCCGACAATCACACCAGTCTCTGTACCAGAGGAGCTTACACTCTAATGCCCCCCCTCCGACAATCACACCAGTCTCTGTACCAGAGGAGCTTGCACTCTAATGCCCCCCTCCCCCTCCAACAATCACACCAGTCTCTGTACCAGAGGAGCTTACACTCTAATGCCCCCCCTCTGACAATCACACCAGTCTCTGTACTAGAGGAGCTTACACTCTAATGCCCCCCCTCCGGCAATCACACCAGTCTCTGTACCAGAGGAGCTTACACTCTAATGTCCCCCCTCCCCCTTCAACAATCACCCCAGTCTCTGTACCAGAGGAGCTTACACTCTAATGCCCCCCCTCACCCTCCAACAATCACACCAGTCTCTGTACCAGAGGAGCTTACACTCTAATGCCCCCCCTCCGACAATCACACCAGTCTCTGTACCAGGGGAGCTTACACTCGAATGCCCCCCCTCCGACAATCACAACAGTCTCTGTACCAGAGGAGCTTACACTCTAATGCCCCCCCCCTCCAACAATTACCCCAGTCTCTGTACCAGCAAAGTGCTGTTGGCTCACTCTGCTGGGATTTCAGCTGAGAGAAGCAGCAATTCTTGGGGCCTGTCCTGCTTTCCCAGGCAAGCATGAACCATGTTGGGGAAGACAAAGGTGGAGGCTCCCCAGAGGCACTGAGGCCTACTCCATGTGCCCATGCTGCATTGGATCCTGGGCCTGTCCCCATGCAAAGGGGGTTATCAGCATTCCAGGATAAAGTGATGAATAGACTTTGCTGTATTACCAAGGAGGAACAGAAACTTGCTGTCCTGGAAGCGGATTTCAGGAAAAAGAAATCTCTGCACAGTAATGCCCCGTACACACGGTCGGACATTCCGACAACAAAATCCATGTTTTTTTTCCGATGGATGTTGGCTCAAACTTGTCTTGCATACACACTGTCACACAAATCTTGTCGCAAATTCCAAACATCCAGAATGCGGTGACGTACAACACGTATGACGAGCCAAGAAAAATTAAGTTCAATAGCCAGTGCTTCTGCTTGATTCCGAGCATGCGTGGAACTTTGTGCGTCGGAATTGTGTACACACGATCAGAATTTATGACAACGGATTTTGTTGTCGGATAATTTGAGATCCAGATCTCAAATTTTGTGTGGCGGACATTCCGATGGAAAATGTCCGATGGAGCCTACACACAGTCGTAATTTCCGACAACAAGCTCCCATCGAACACTTTCCGTTGGAAAATCCGACCGTGTGTATGGGGCATAAGTCTGGAAGCAGTAGGAGGGAAGACTCCAAGCTCAAGTCTCTGGAGGAGGCATTGAAGAAGTAGGAGAAGCTGGTTGCTTCTCTGAAGGAAAGCAGTGGTGCATTTAGAGAAAAATATGAGAATGAGGAGAGATTCCAGCAGATGAAGTAAAGTGCCCGTGCCAGTACCATCCAGAGGGTGGATGCCAGAGCAACGGCGACTGTATGGATGGGGGGTAAGGAAGTGGCTTCACATGGTGGCCATAGTACTACCCCTGTCTCAGGATCTGTTGTGTCTGAGTCAGTATCTGCCCCCCTCCTTCCCCAACAGCCTGGGTCATCTCAGGAGGATGTTGAGAAAGATGACAGATTGCTGCAGGCCATTACAGAAATGGAATCTCCCTTGAGTGGCACCAACCCATCAGATGAGGATTATGGTAAAGGAGTGCTTGCTGAGAATCTCTCACAGTGTATGGATGCCATTCCTGTGATTACTGCTACAGAGAAAGAGAGTGCATCTTTAAATGGATCCTTGCAATCGACAGGGAATGCAGGACGAGATGGTGGGAATCCAGACAAAAATGTTCCGGTTGTGAGGGCAAGGAACAGTAACCCCATATAGACACTAACACTGTAGAGCAGGAGAACCGTATGGACGCTAAAGCAGCTGGTGATTTTTCTGAACAGAAGACTTTACCTGATGCCAGGACTGCTGCTAATTGTGGTACTTCTGGGACTATGGTGAGCGGTACTGCGATTCTGGAGGGGAGGAGGGAGGATCAGGTGGGGAGTAAATTACCAAACCTGATTGCAGAGGTTCCTGGGCAGCCACTAAATGTGTCTAAAACCCTTAATTATGTGTCATCTGTCCTGGGTAGGAGCTATGCTAAGGCTGTGTCGGGACAAAGTCATGCTGGTTAAAGAGATCAAGTTGTGTGGCTTTCACCTAACGCACCTTCTTCCATTAAACGCAGGTATGTGGTACTGCTCAGGTGGGAAGGAGGAGGTATTCCACCTATCAGGAGAGTGGTTGTGGATAAGATCCTAGCCATGGGATTTAGGGCGGTGGATATTTATGCTCTTATCAGTCTGGTTGGTTCCTTTGAATATGATTTGTCATTTGTGCTTCCAGAATCACTGGATCTGGAACAGTTTGAGTATGTGTATAGGGGCCAGCCGGACTGGAAGGGGCTTGTACCTAAGGTAATCTCACGACAGCCCTTGATAAAGAATGTGACTATTCTGACAAGGAATGAGTCTATACCCCCTTAGGATGTATGGGTCTGGTTAAGGTTTGGTGAAATGTTGTGTCCCCTAAAAAAGGTTGTGGATGATAGAGAAATCTGGACGGGTGGGTGGTCGGTGTCAATGAGGTTGAGTGTGTGTGGGAATGTGGTCCAGCATTTGCCCTCCACTACCTTTATTGGTAGAGATAGGATTACTATCTTCTACCCTGGTTAAGCTGTGCCATAAATGGGGAGTCAACGGACATTTCTCCTCTTCCTGTCCAGGACAGAAGTGTTCTCTGTGTCAGGAACTAGGAGAATCTGGCAAGGGACTGTGACATCATTAAATGTAACATATGTGATAGAGCTGCACGATTCTGGCCAAAATGAGAATCACAATTTTTTTGCTTAGAATAAAAAGATCATGATTCTCGTGACGTAAAATCTTTCACATTATACAAAAAAAAATTGGGCTAACTTTACTGGTTATTTTTTTTTTTAATTCATTAAAGTAATTTTTTCCAAAAAAATTGCATTTGAAAGGCTGCTGCGCAAATAGTGTGACATAAAATATTACAACAACCACCATTTTATTCTCTAGGGTCTCTACTAAAAAAATATAATATAATGTTTGGGGGTTCTAAGTAATTTTCTAGCAAAAAAATGATTTTAACTTGAAACCAACAAATGTCAGAAAAAGGTTTAGTGTTTAAGTGGTTAAACTTTCCTCACTTACACACGAAGTCTATTCCTTTGACAAATTGTTACAATGTTTATACTTCAGTTCCACTGCTAAAGAATGTTGTGATTCTTGGCAGACTGCCCAGTTTTTTTTCTTCCTTTCTTTTGACGCTGTGGCTTCAGAAGAGCAGAGAGCATTCTTTGCATAGCAAGAATCTTGAAACACTTTTGTCAACGTGTTTGATCGCAACGGGGAAAAAAATCACAATAGCGATTCTTGACGATTAATCCTGCAGCTCAAATATGTGATAAGGTTGGTTACCCTTATAGCCGGTGCCCTGAGGCTTTGCACAATAAGCCTGAGCTAGTGGAGGAATTCTTCTGTCTGGATAGAGAAGAGTCTGGGTTGGCGGAGGTTGTACCAGGGAATCCTAGTGTCTCTGTCCTGTCAGAATCTGTGTCTGTGAGGCCCTCTGTGGTGTCAGTGTCTCCCCAGTCTGTGGTGTCAGTGTCTCCCCAGTCTGTGGTGTCAGTGTCCCCCCATTCTGTGGTGCCAGTGTCCCTCCAGTCTGTGGTTTCCCAGTCAGTGTCAGAAAGTGTGGTTGTCAAGTCTGTGTCTGCACCTATTGTTTCTCCTAGTGTAGTGAAGGCAGTGGAGGGTGTTGGACCAGCGTGAATGGTTGTGCCAACCCCTCCTCCTCTGCATGGCAGAAGTGTGGCTGGAGGTCAGCAGACACCGAGCGGTGGAGTGATTGATGGATTGTATGATGGTGGGGGAGGTGGGAAGAGGAAGGGAATGAGAGTGGCTGGTGCAGAATGCAAGGTGAATGATGTGGAAGTCAGAGTGAAAGATGTGGAAGTTGGGGTGAATGATGTGGGGGGAGGGGTTAATGGGGGGTTTTGGCTCCTGGGGGCAGGGGGAGGGGGTTCTGCCATCGGGATTGTCGAATGAGGATATAGAATGGTTGGAGGCTAAAAGGAAAAAGGGTAAGAGGCGGAGAAGGAGGAAGGATGTCAAAGCTCTCGAAGCTACCCTGTTTCCCCGAAAATAAGACCTAGCGTGATTGTCAGTGATGGCTGCAATATAAGCCCTACCCCCCAAATAAGCCCTACCCTCTTTCCCCGAAAATAAGCCCTACCCTGAAATAAGACCTACAAGGACTTTAACTAGGGCTTATTTGAGGGGTAGGGCTTATATTGCAGCTATCACCGTCAATCACGCTAGGTCTTATTTTCGGGGGAAACAGGGTAGGAGGGTGGAGGTGGCAAATGCTTTTGAGGTGTTTTCTGAGGTGGAGGATGGAAGTTCTTCTGGTGGTGAGTCAGTGATTTATATGGAGGAGGAATCACAAGGGACATTGAAGCATGTAGGGTCTCCAGGTAGGGAGGGGGATAGGCAGGCTAAGAAACGTATACCTCAAACATTGAAGGTGGCGATCATTAATGTTGCCAGCATAAAATCAGTGCTCGTAACATGGCCTTATTTTTGCTCAGCAGGTTTGATGCTATTTTCTTTTTGCAAGAGAGCCAGTTATCTACTTTGGCCGATATTCATGTGGCAAAAGAGTGGAGGCGCGGTCCCTCCTTCTGGTCTCTTGCGGCCAAGACTTACACTGGAGTTGCGGTACTTTTTTTCCGGCATGGTAACCTGTTGGCGGATTATTGAGGTAGAAATGGGGAGATGCATGGTCTTGGGTGTCTCCATTGGGGAGGTTTTTAATGGCTGTCAGAGAGGGTTCGCTCTCTCCCTCCATGCGACAATCTGCGGTGATTTTTCTGTCAAAGGGTAAGGATTCTTTGAGAATTGGCAGCACATTAGCCTTCTCAATGTTGATAGGAAGATACTGGCAAAAATAATTTTCTGGTGTTTATCGTCTGTAGCGGGCAATCTACTTTTCAGCCACCAGCACTGTTCTGTTCAGGGTAGAAGCACTTTTTCAGAGGTGTTAGCTGTCCGGGAGGTTCTTGAGTGGTGCAGGGCTGCAGGCTGGAGAAAGTACTTGCTGGCTTTGGATCAGGCTAAAGCTTTTGATCGGGTCAATCATGAGTACCTGTGGCTACTTCTTGGCAAGTATGGCCTGGAGGAGGGCTTTATCGATTGGCTGAAGACCTTGTACAGAGGGGCTGAAAGCTTCATGCTTGTGAATGGTTGGATCGGACAGCCCTTTGAGGTTGGCTAGGGTGTGCGTCAGGGGTGTCCTTTGAGTCCTTTGCTATACGCGTTCGCAATCGATCCCTTCAGCTTTCGGGCATTCCTGGTGAGCCTCCTCTGAGGGTCGTGGCCTATGCTGATGATGTCTGTTTTCATCTCTGGGATGGAGGAGGTGGTCTCGGTGATGAAGCAGTATACTGAGGCATATGGCTCAAAGATCAATCAGGATAAAAGTGAAGTTTTTTGGAAGGGTGAGGAAGGCGATGGCTTCAAGCTTCCAGACATCTTCCAAGAGCCCCGACAGGAAGTTAAAGTTTTAGGTATCAAGTTTGGTCCCGGCGATTATGGCCTCGCAAATTAGGAAAGCAGACTACAAGATGCCGATGCCAAGGTTGCCAGCTGGAAGGATTGGAAACTCTCTTACAGGGAAAGGATTGACCTGATTAAAACTTATCTGATCCCAGTATTTCTGTATGTCAGCTTTGCCTTTGTTTTGCCAGTGTCTCTCTATGCGAGAATCTACAGCTGTTTCTTCCAACTGTTATGGGGGAACAAACTGAATCTCGTTAAGAGGTCTGTAACCCACCTTCCCAAGCAGATGGGTGGCCTAGGTATGGTCAACCCGGTGTTTTGTTTTTTTCCTCTGATGTTTTAGAAACATAATTTTGCTAACATGCTGGCAGAGCAACTGCCTGGGTGGGTTGATATTTTTCAGTACTTCAGTTCAGGGCAACCTGAAGCATCGCTCTGCGGAGAACCATGGTTGTCCAAGAGTGGAGTGTGGTGGGGTGGAGGGGACAATGGAGCACTTCTTGCTTTAGTGCCCCTTCAATATAGAAGTCTATAAGAGGGTGGGTGGGGCTCTGGGTATCCCTTTCCTTTCCCGCTTGAGTTATGCGGAGTGGTCGTATGAAGCCTTTGAGACACATCAGGATTTTGATTTTGAGACACTTTTTCTTCACATGGTTTCTATTCAGAAAAAAGTCCTTCTTGTGGAGGTGGTGCACAACATTCTGGGTGAGGTTGGGAAGATTCGGGGTCTTGAGAAGGACAGGTGGTGGCCGGGGGCCTGGACAAAGGTGTGGAGGAATGTCAGGTTCCTGCAGCTGCTGTCAGTCTCTGGGTGTGCGGCTTTTCTTTCTGTCCTTTCACTTCCCCTAGACTTTTATATAAGATTGTAGTTTGAAAAAAAGCTGCATGCATGGGTTCCATGTGTAATGGTTTGTTAGTCTGAGGCTGTGTTTAGGTGGGGGGAGGGGCTTTGTTTAGGTTGGTATATTTAGTTTTCTTTATGTTTTTTGCTATGCTGATGGTGCTGTTGCCACATCACTGCAACCCCTCACAGATACTCTAGTTGGAACGCAGGAACGAGCCCTGCTGCAAAGTATTGCATCAAAAATTGTAATTACACGCCCCTGTTAAACAGGGGCTGAAAAATTGGGCCTTAGGCACTGGTGGCGGCACCCAGAACCAAAATTGTCCTTACAAGCTATCAGCATGATCATTGAGGAGGAAGAGGATAATTACTCAACATAACAGGATAGTCACTCAGCATCAGCATAGACAGTCTTTGAAGGGATCTGACATTTCCAAAAAAAATTATTCGGTTATATCAGCATCAGGTGCTTGGTATCTGGTGGTGATCCAAGACTGATTCATTTTTGTGAAGGTCAGTCGATCGACCAAGTCGGTGGACAGACGCACCCTGTGATCGGTTACAAAGCCTCCAGCAGCACTGAATGTGCGTTCCGAAAGAACGCTGGATGCAGGACAGGCCAGTAGCTCAATTGCATACTGTGCAAGCTCTGGCCAGTGATCCATCCTCAAGACCCAGTAACCCAGAGGATTTTCGGTGGGAAAGGTGTCCAAGTCAGATCTTGCCCCTAGGTATTCCTGCACAATGTAAAACAGACGCTGGCGATGGTTGCTGGAACCGATCATACCTTGGGGCTGCGGACCAAAAAATTGTCTGAACGCATCGGTCAGACAGCCACCATCTCCACCGCTCCTTCTTTGACTGACCGAAGCCTCGGCAACACGTTGTCCAGAAACAGGAGTTTGTAACCTCCCAGTCTTTAGGAACGCGTTGCACAGACCTTTCTGCAAGGCCTCCCGAAGATGTTTCATCCTCTGCTCCCTCTGCGATGGCAAGATAAGGTACGCAACCTTACCCTTGTAACGTGGATCAAGGAGGGTTGCCAGTCAGTATTGGTCCTTCTCCTTGATACCACGAATACGAGGATCCTTATGCAAGCTTTGCAGGATCAGGGAGGCCATGCAGCGTAGGTTTGCTGAGGCATTCGGTCCGGAGTCCTCTGGGTCACTAAGGACGACATGGTCCGCAGCCACCTCCTCCCAGCCACGTACAAGTCCATGTGTTTCTTGGGACTCTAAATTATCCCTTAAAGACTGCTGCTGATGCTGAGTGCCAGGCTCCACCTCCATACTGACACAATCCTCCTCCTCGTCCTCTTCCTGTGTGATCGGCGGGCACGCAGGAACACTGTCTGGATAAAGGGGGCCTAGAGAGCTAAGGAAGTCCTCCACTTCCTGCCTCTGTTCTGCCTCAAGTGCCCTGTCCATTATTCCATGCAGCGTGTGCTCCAACAGGTGGACAAGGGGGACAGTGTCACTGATGTATGCACTGTCACTGCTCACCATCCTCGTGGCCTCCTCAAATGGTGACAGGACAGTGCATGCATCCCTGATCATGGCCCACTGGCGTGGGGAAAAAAAAAAGCTCCCTTGACCCTGTCCTGGTGCCATAGTCACACAGGTACTAATTTATGGCCCTCTGCTGCGTGTGCAGCTGCTGCAGCATGGCCAAAGTTGAGTTCCACCCAATGGGCATGTCACGGATTAGGCGGTTCTTAGGCAGGACTGAAGGTATAGTGGGGTTGGAGATCTCAGCTAATGAGGAGCAAGGAGAGGTCCTCTTTGTTCTTTGCTGTGGGTCTTTTAGATACGCTTGGCAACAAACTGCATGGCAGGTCAACTTTTGTCTCGTCAAGCATGTGGTGCCCAAGCAGGAGATGTTTTGGCCATGCGAGATACGCTTGAGACATATGTTGCAAATAGCAGCGGTGCGATCTGATGCACTCATCTCAAAAAAGGCCCACACCAAAGAACTTTTGGAATAACGCGTAGAGACAGCAGCGCCCTGCACATGTGGAGCTTTGCGGTGTGATGCAGTCAGTGTGCTGCCCTTAGGCTGGCCCCTGGAGGGCATCCTGCCTTGTTGGTGATGTGCCTCCTCCTCCTCCTCTCTCCTATCGGGCACCCACGTGGAGTCAGTGACCTCATCATCCCCTCCCTCCTCATCATTGGAGCAAACCTGGCAGTATGCTGCAGCAGGGGGAGCATGACTGCCAGATTGCTGTCCTTCTTGGGCACCCCCTCTCTCTGGGCTCACGTTACTGCCTTCATCTAGCTCAGTATCATCATCAGACCCTTCTAAACGCTGGGCATCCTCCTGGAGCATGTACCCAACACTGTGGTCAAACAGTTTGAGGGACTCTTCAGGAGGACATGGTGGGGCTAGGGAAGGAGTCACTGATGACATTGAGCCGAGGGAAGAGGCCGCTGCTTAGCCAGACAAAGTACCCTGAGCATGGGTGAGAGAGGATGAGGAGGATGAGGACGGCTTGGTCATCCACTCGACCAAGTCTTCCTCATGTTGCGGCTCAACACGGCCAGCTGCTGAAAAAAGGCCAAGCGTGTCCCATGGCCATGTGCTGATGAGGATGCACAGTCTCAAACTAACAGCACTGTTGCCTCTAGACACAGAGCCTGCTTGCCCTCTTTTATTGGCTTGTGACTGTCTGCCTCTCCTTGTTGGCCTTCCAGACATACTAATGGCCTGTAGCTGGCATATATATATATATATATATATATTATATATACTGATACTGCAGCTAGCAAAAAGAACGCTTTGCAGACACCATCTCATCCGCCTTAAACCGCCCATGGGAACTTTTCAAAATAGTTGCTCAATCAATGAACCCGACCTGCCTAGAGCCCCCTGCAAACGATACTCAAGAATTCTGCAATGAGTTATCAGATTTCTTCATCGACAAAATCGACAACATTCGGAAAGCAATTCATCAGAAAATAACAACCAACCTCACCCAACCAATGCAAAAAGAGGATATCGACACGAACATCACTCAACCACCGAAGTTCTTTTTGTCCCCAATCACTACGGACACGACTAAAAACATCATCGGAAGCCTTCGCGACAGCACATCACCGAACGACATCATCCCCACCAAATTGTTCAAAGAATGTTCCGACATCCTGGCCCCCACCCTAACACATCTCATAAATCAATCATTCAAAGAAGGGACTGTGCCAACCTCCCTCAAGCAAGGCATCGTCAAACCCCTGCTAAAGAAACCTAATCTCGACCCTAAAGACCCTAACTGCCGCAGACCAATAACAAGCCTCAACACCATCTCCAAGATTATAGAGAAAGCAGTAGTACAGCAGCTACAACACCACCTGGAGACTCACCACCTCCTGGATCCTCTGCAATCAGGCTTCCGCCCAGGCCATGGCACAGAAACAGCACTTCTCAAAATATGGGACGATGCCCTCGAAGCAGCAGATGACGGAGAACCGAGTCTCCTGGTACTGTTAGACCTCAGCGCAGCATTCGATACAGTGGACCACAATACTTTACTTGTCCGCCTCTCAGAAGTTGCAGGAGCCACAGATTCTGCCCTAAAATGGTTTACATCCTTCTTAGAGAATCGCTCTCAGACAGTGAAACTAGGAACATTCACCTCGGAATCTCGGGCAGTCTCCTGTGGAGTCCCTCAGGGCTCACCCTTGTCACCAGTGCTATTTAACATCTACATCCGCCCGCTTCTCAATATCATCAGAAAAACCGACCTCTGCTTCCACTCATACGCAGACGATACCCAACTCTACCTTCGCATCAACGGACAAAAAGATCATCATCAGCAACTACAGAAATGCCTCACTTTAATCAATGACTGGATGACCACTAGCTCCCTCAAACTCAACGGATCAAAAACAGAACTTCTTCTCCTGCAAGCCAACAAAAATTCCAAAATTAAGACTCCGTGGACACCACCCTCCATCCTCGGACAGACCATCTCCCCCAGCACCAAAGTCAAGAGTCTCGGAGTCATCTTTGACTCAGGAATGACAATGGATGCACAAATAGGATCGGTGGTGAGCGGATCCCACCACCTCCTCCGCCTGCTTCGCAGACTCATCCCCTTCATCCCAAAAGAGGACAAAGCAGCAGTTGTGGGAACAATCATCAATTCTCGACTCGACTACGCAAATTCCCTCTACGTAGGTCTACCCCAATATCAGCTTGCGCGCTTGTAACTCATCCAAAACACGGCAGCAAGACTGTTAACAGGAAAAAAGCCCTGGGAATCCATCTCCCCATCCCTAAAAAGCCTACATTGGCTAACTGTGAAGAATCGGATCACATTCAAGACCCTCTGCCTCACCCATAAATGCATACAAGGAAACGCTCCGCAATATCTCCGGGAAAAAATAAAACACTACACACCGAATCGCAGTCTTCGATCAGCTAACCAAAACCTCCTCATCATTCCCAAATACCGCTACAAAGCAAAGGGAGAACGTAGATTTGCAGTCCAAGGACCTCGACTATGGAATGCTCTCCCAACCAACCTCCGCATGGAAGAAAACCACCAGGCCTTCAGGAAAAAACTAAAGACCTTCCTTTTCTAGAAGCTGGCTACAGAGAATACATCTAGCGCCTTGAGGCGATTCAGTTCGCAATTGCAGCGCTTTACAAATCATTCATTTTTTCATTCAAAATCAACTGCCGGCCTACAGTATGAGAACACCAGCAACCTTCTACAGGTAGCTTTAGCTGAACACTGTGCAGAGGTCGCACTACACTAACTTGTAGCTTTAGCTGAACACTGTGCAGAGGTCGCACTACACTAACTTGTAGCTTTAACTGAACACTGTGAGGAGGATGCACTACACTAACTTGTAGCTTTAGCTGAACACTGAGGAGGACGCACTACACTAACTGTAAATAGTCTAACTGCCTGACTGTGGTACTAACAGGATCAAAAGAACACCAGCAATTTTCTTCAGGTAGCTGTAAATACTGTAGCAAGACAAGCCTGCCTGTCAGTAGGAAGATAACAGGAACGGATGTAGCTAAACTGAATATAGTGTACATATATATATATATATATATATATATATATATACACAACACCTGGGATGCATATATATACACAACACACTGTAAGTACAGCTAACTGACTGACTCCCCTGCCTAATCTATCTAACTCAAATGAAACGACACTGTCTCTCTCTCTCTCTCTCTCTCTCTCTCTCTCTCTCTCTCTCTCTCTCTCTCTCTCTCTCTCTCTCTCTCTCTCTCTCTCTCTCTCTCTCTCTCTCAGCATGCCGGAACACACTACACAGGGCCGCCGTGCAGGTGGCCTTATATAGTGTGGGGCGTGTTCTAAACCCCCTGAGCCATAATTGGCCATAGCCACCCTGGCTTTGGCTAATTACAGCTCTCTCTACTGACGGTGCTGTGATTGGCCAAGCATGCGGGTCATAGTACATGCTTGGCCAATCATCAGCCAGCAATGCACTGCGATGCCGCAGTGAATTATGGGCCGTGACTCGCTAAACAAATTTGGCGCGAACGGCTCATATCGTTCGCAATTCGACGAACGTTTGAACAGACAATGTTCGAGTCGAACATGGGTTCGACTCAAACACAAAGCTCATCCCTAGCTGTGACATATACCGCAGTGCTGTACAGAGAACACTGAGCCAGTCACATTAGTCACATTCTTATTATTAGGCACATTGTGATACAATCAGATTCCATTTACAGTCGTCCTCTTACATTTATTGAGGATTTCACACTCTGTAATATTCTACAAGGGTCAGGGTTAGGGTCAGAGATAGGGTCAGGGTTACGGTCAGGGTTAGGTGTCAGGGTCAGGATCAGGGTTGGGTTTAGGGTCAGGGTTCAGGATCAGGATTAGGGTGAAGGTCCGGATCAGTGTTGGGGGTCAGGATCAGGGTTCAGGATTAGGGTTAGGGGTCAGGATCAGGGATCAGAATCAGGGTTAGTAGTCAGGATCAGGGTTAGGGGTCAGGAATAGGATTAGGGGTCAGGATCAGGGTTAGGGGTCAGGATTAGAGGTCAGGGATCAGGATTAGGGTTAGCGGTCAGGATCAGGGTTAGGGGTCAGGATTAGGATTAAGGGTCAGGATTAGGGTTAGGGATCAAGGTTAGGGGTCAGGATCAGGGTTAGGGGTCAGGATTGGGATTAGCGGTCAGGATTAGGGATAGGGATCAGGGTTAGGGGTCAGGGTCAGGATTAGGATTAGCGGTCAGGGTTAGGATTAGAGTTAGGGATCAGGATCAGGGTTAGCGGTCAGGATTAGGGTTAGGGATCAAGGTTAGAGGTCAGGATCAGGGTTAGGGGTCAGGATTAGGATTAGCGGTCAGGATTAGGGTTAGCGGTCAGGATTAGGATTAGCGGTCAGGATTAGGGTTAGGGATCAGGGTTAGCGGTCAGGATTAGGATTAGCGGTCAGGATTAGGGTTAGGGATCAAGGTTAGGGGTCAGGATCAGGGTTGGGGGTCAGGATCAGGGTTCAGGATTAGGGTTAGGGGTCAGGATCAGGGATCAGAATCAGGGTTAGTAGTCAGGATCAGGGTTAGGGGTCAGGAATAGGATTAGGGGTCAGGATCAGGGTTAGGGGTCAGGATTAGAGGTCAGGGATCAGGATTAGGGTTAGCGGTCAGGATCAGGGTTAGGGGTCAGGATTAGGATTAAGGGTCAGGATTAGGGTTAGGGATCAAGGTTAGGGGTCAGGATTAGGGTTAGGGGTCAGGATTAGGATTAGCGGTCAGGATCAGGGTTAGCAGTCAGGATTAGGATTAGCGGTCAGGATTAGGGTTAGGGATCAAGGTTAGGGGTCAGGATCAGGGTTAGGGGTCAGGATTAGGATTAGCGGTCAGGATTAGGATTCGGGATCAAGGTTAGGGGTCAGGATTAGGGTTAGGGGTCAGGATTAGGGTTAGGGATCAGGATCAGGGTTAGCGGTCAGGATTAGGATTAGCGGTCAGGATTAGGGTTAGGGATCAAGGTTAGGGGTCAGGATCAGGGTTAGGGGTCAGGATTAGGATTAGCGGTCAGGATCAGGGTTAGGGATCAAGGTTCGGGGTCAGGATCAGGGTTAGGGGTCAGGATTAGGATTAGCGGTCAGGATTAAGGTTAGGGGTCAGAATTAGGATTAGCGGTCAGGATCAGGGTTAGCGGTCAGGATTAGGATTAGCGGTCAGGATTAGGGTTAGGGATCAGGATCAGGGTTAGCGGTCAGGATTAGGATTAGCGGTCAGGATTAGGGATCAAGGTTAGGGGTCAGGATCAGGGTTAGGGGTCAGGATTAGGATTAGCGGTCAGGATTAGGATTAGCGGTCAGGATTAGCGGACAGGATCAGGGTTAGCAGTCAGGATTAGGATTAGCGGTCAGGATTAGGATTAGGGATCAAGGTTCGGGGTCAGGATCAGGGTTAGGGGTCAGGATTAGGATTAGCGGTCAGGATTAAGGTTAGGGGTCAGAATTAGGATTAGCGGTCAGGATCAGGGTTAGCGGTCAGGATTAGGATTAGCGGTCAGGATTAGGGTTAGGGATCAGGATCAGGGTTAGCGGTCAGGATTAGGATTAGCGGTCAGGATTAGGGATCAAGGTTAGGGGTCAGGATCAGGGTTAGGGGTCAGGATTAGGATTAGCGGTCAGGATTAGGGTTAGGGGTCAGGATTAGGGTTAGGGATCAAGGTTAGGGGTCAGGATCAGGGTTAGGGGTCAGGATTAGGATTAGCGGTCAGGATCAGGGTTAGCAGTCAGGATTAGGATTAGCGGTCAGGATTAGGATTAGGGATCAAGGTTAGGGGTCAGGATCAGGGTTAGGGGTCAGGATTAGGATTAGCGGTCAGGATTAGGATTAGGGATCAAGGTTAGGGGTTAGGATCAGGGTTAGGATCAGGGTCAGGGTTAGGTTTATGGTCAGGGTTAGGAGAAGATTCTCCAATGACCTCTCACCTTCTGTACAGCTCTATCATGATGGTGAAGTTGTTGGCACAGACAGAACTGTTGAAGCCAAGTCTGCGTAGTGTGGAGTTGGAGAGGGAGACCCCTTCTTCCATCAGGACCCCCAGATTGTACAGACCCTGCAATAATACAAATCCAATCTCATTCACTGACTCTTGAGGACAGTCTGGTGCCGACATCCAGAGTAGGGATTCAGTCAGGGAGAAGAAAGAGTTATACAGAGTACTCCATGTCAAGCTGCAGACTGTAAAGCAAGGAAGATCCTTTCTAATATTAAAGAGGAGTAGATTCTGGAGAGAGAGACATCATCTGCCCCAGTATATTAGAGAGACCTCATATGGAATAATAGAGGTACAGTACTAAGATATCGGGGAACTGGAGGACAACCAAACTGATAAGAGGCATGGAGGAGCTCAGCTATGAGGAGAGATTAGAGGAACGGAGTTTATTCTTCCTCGGGGAGAGACAATCAATCGCTCTGCAATTCTGGACATAAGAGATACGTCCTAAAATCTTCCAGAGCTTTCTTAGGACGCATCTTCTATGCGTAGCTCCTCCCCCCTCTGCCTGTCATTGGGTAATATGGTGTAACAATTTATTGATTATTTCATTGATATATAGATCCACGGCCTGACCTTTCATCTGCATACATCACTAAAGGAACATGACAAATTCTTCCTTTTACATAAAAACTATTCCTGTTTAACCCTTCATTAACCCCTCATTAACCCCTCATTACCCCTCATTACCCCTCATTACCCCTCATTAACCTCTCATTAACCTCTCATTAACCCCTCATTAATCCTCTCATTAACCCCTTATTACTCCTCATTAACCCCCCATTAATCCCCTTATTACCCCTCATTAACCTCTCATTAACCTCTCATTAACCTCTCATTAACACCTTATTACCCCTCATTAACCTCTCATTAACCCCTCATTAATCCCCTCATTACCCCCTTATTACCCCTCATTACCCCTCATTAATCTCTCATTAACCTCTCATTAACCTCTCATTAATCCCCTCATTACCCCCTTATTACCCCTCATTAACCTCTCATTAACCTCTCATTAACCCCTTATTACACCTCATTAAGCTCTCATTAATCCCCTCATTAACCTCTCATTAACCCCTTATTACCCCTCATTAACCTCTCATTAACCCCTCATTAATCCCCTCATTACCCCCTTATTACCCCTCATTAACCTCTCATTAACCTCTCATTAACCTCTCATTAATCCCCTCATTACCCCCTTATTACCCCTCATTAACCTCTCATTAAGCTCTCATTAACCCCTTATTACCCCTCATTAACCCCTTATTACCCCTCATTAAGCCCTCATTACCCCTCATTAAGCCCTCATTACCACCTTATTACCCCTCATTAACCCTCATTACCCCCTTATTACCCCTCATTAACCTCTCATTAACCCCTTATTACCCCTCATTAACCCCTCATTAATCCCCTCATTACCCCCTTATTACCCCTCATTAACCTCTCATTAACCCCTCATTACACCCTTATTACCCCTCATTAACCCCTCATTAATCCCCTCATTACCCCCTTATTACCCCTCATTAACCTCTCATTAACCCCTTATTACCCCTCATTAAGCTCTCATTAATCCCCTCATTAACCTCTCATTAACCCCTTATTACCCCTCATTAACCTCTCATTAACCCCTCATTAATCCCCTCATTCCCCCCTTATTACCCCTCATTAACCTCTCATTACCCCCTCATTAACCCCTTATTACCCCTCATTAATCCCCTCATTAACCTCTCATTACCTCCTCATTAACCCCTTATTACCCCTCATTAACCTCTCATTAATCCCCTCATTAACCTCTCATTAACCCCCCCCCCCCGATGTAAATGCTTTCCTGAATGAGACGCGGGTAGTTCTTAGAGGAACTACTGCCAAACAAGTGCCAATAGGGCTCTGTGATTCCCCCGAATGTATTTCCCGGTTATCTTTAGTAGTGACAAATCTATCACCAAATAAACAGGACCGTATGGGAGATAAAATATGGCCTTGGTCTATTAGAGGTACACAGGTATAAGACGGGAAGGGGTTAATTGGCATATAAATATATAATACCAAAGAACAAACTTGGTGCAAAGTCACCACAAATGAGGGCTCTCTCTGTGATTGGTGGAAAACCTCCAAATGCAGATTGGGTTATTTACAGTAAAAGCTGTGAAATCAGAGATAGCTCTAGCTTTATGATGAGAAGATTCTTTCAAATAAAGTCTGGATATGTTTCCAAATGCTAAGGATGGAAAAAGCTGCTGAGAATAGAACTACACATTGTTGATCCAGGGAGAGTCTAATTATCTTTGTGGGTCAGGAGCATCTAATTATCTTTGGGGGTCAGGGGTATCTAATTATCTTTGTATCTTTGGGGGTCAGGAGCATCTAATTATCTTTGGAGGTCAGGGGTATCTAATTATCTTTGTATCTTTGGGGGTCAGGAGCATCTAATTTTCTTTGGGGGTCAGGGGTATCTAATTATCTTTGTATCTTTGGGGGTCAGGAGCATCCAATTATCTTTGCGGGTCAGGAGCATCTAATTATCTTTGTATCTTTGGGGAACAGGAGTATCTAATTATCTTTGTGGGTCAGGAGTATCTAATTATCTTTGGGGGTCAGGAGCATCTAATTATCTTTGGGGGTCAAGGGTATCTAATTATCTTTGTATCTTTGGGGGCCAGGAGTATCTAATTATCTTTGGGGAACAGGAGTATCTAATTATCTTTGGGGGTCAGGAGTATCTAATTATCTTTGTATCTTTGGGGGTCAGGAGCATCTAATTTTCTTTGGGGGTCAGGGGTATCTAATTATCTTTGTATCTTTGGGGGTCAGGAGCATCCAATTATCTTTGGGGGTCAGGAGCATCTAATTATCTTTGTATCTTTGGGGAACAGGAGTATCTAATTATCTTTGTGGGTCAGGAGCATCTAATTATCTTTGGGGGTCAGGGATATCTAATTATCTTTGTATCTTTGGGGGCCAGGAGTATCTAATTATCTTTGGGGAACAGGAGTATCTAATTATCTTTGGGGGTCAGGAGTATCTAATTATCTTTTGGGGTCAAGAGCATCTAATTATCTTTGGGGTTCAGGGTTATCTAATTATCCTTGGTGGTCAGGAGCATCTAATTATCTTTGGGGGCCAGGAGCATCTAATTATCTTTGGGGTCAGGAGTATCTAATTATCTTTGGGGGTCAGGAGTATCTAATTATCTTTGTATCTTTGGGGAACAAGAGTATCTAATTATCTTTGGGGGCCAGGAGTATCTAATTATCTTTGGGGAACAGGAGTATCTAATTATCTTTGGGGGACAGGAGTATATAATTATCTTTTGGGGTCAAGAGCATCTAATTACCTTTGGGGGCCAGGAGCATCTAATTATCTTTGGGGGTCAGGAGTATCTAATTATCTTTGGGGAAAAGGAGTATCTAATTATCTTTGGGGTTCAGGGTTATCTAATTATCTTTGGGGGTCAGGAGCATCTAATTATCTTTGGGGGCCAGGAGCATCTAATTATCTTTGGGGTCAGGAGTATCTAATTATCTTTGGGGTCGGGAGTATCTAATTATCTTTGGGGGTCAGGAGTATCTAATTATCTTTGGGGAACAGGAGTATCTAATTATCTTTGGGGGTCAGGAGTATCTAATTATCTTTGTGGGTCAGGGGTATCTAATTATCTTTGGGGGTCAGGAGCATCTAATTATCTTTGGGGGTCAGGGGTATCTAATTATCTTTGTATCTTTGGGGAACAGGAGTATCTAATTATCTTTGGGGAACAGGAGTATCTAATTATCTTTGTGGGTCAGGGGTATCTAATTATCTTTGGGGGTCAGGAGCATCTAATTACCTTTGGGGGTCAGGGGTATCTAATTATCTTTGTATCTTTGGGGGCCAGGAGTATCTAATTATCTTTGGGGAACAGGAGTATCTAATTATCTTTGGGGGTCAGGAGTATCTAATTATCTTTGGGGAACAGGAGTATCTAATTATCTTTGGGGGTCAGGAGTATCTAATTATCTTTGGGGGACAGGAGTATCTAATTATCTTTGGGTCAGGAGTATCTAATTATCTTTGGGGGTCAGGAATATCTAATTATTTTTGGGGGTCAGTAGCATCTAATTATCTTTTGGGGTCAAGAGCATCTAATTATCTTTGGGGTCAGAAATATCTAATTATCTTTGGGGAAAAGGAGTATTTAATTATCTTTGGGGTTCAGGGTTATCTAATTATTTTTGGGGGTCAGGAGCATCTAATTATCTTTGGAGGCCAGGAGCATCTAATTATCTTTGAGGTCAGGAATATCTAATTATCTTTGGGGGTCAGGAGTATCTAATTATCTTTGTATCTTTGGGGTCGGGAGTATCTAATTATCTTTGGGGGTCAGGAGTATCTAATTATCTTTGGGGAACAGGAGTATCTAATTATCTTTGTGGGTCAGGAGTATCTAATTATCTTTGGGGGTCAGGAGCATCTAATTATCTTTGGGGGTCAGGGGTATCTAATTATTTTTGGGGAACAGGAGTATCTAATTATCTTTGGGGGTCAGGAGTATCTAATTGTCTTTGGGGGTCAAGAGCATCTAATTATCTTTGGGGTCAGGAGTATCTAAATATCTTAATTATCAAAAGTAAGTACACCCCTCAGTGACATTTGTGTAAATCTTTTCTTCTATCTTTTCATGTGACAACACTGAAGAAATGACACTTGTCTACAATGTAAAGTAGTGAGTGTACAGCTTGTATAACAGTGTAAATTTGCTGTCCCCTCAAAATAATTCAACACACAGCCATTAATGTCTAAACCACTGGCAACAAAAGTCAGTACACCCCTAAGTGAAAATGTCCAAATTGGGCCCAAAGTCTCAATATTTTGTGTGGCCGACATTATTTTCCAGCACTGCCTTAACCCTTATGGGCATGGAGTTCACCAGAGCTTCACAGGTTGTCACTGGAGTCCTCTTCCCCTCCTCCATGATGACATCACAGAGCTGGTGGATGTTAGAGAGCTTGCGCTCCTCCACCTTCCGTTTGAGGATGTCCCACAGATGATCAATAGGGTTTAGGTCTGGAGACATGCTTGGCCAGTCCATCACCTTTACCCTCAGCTTCTTTAGCAAGGCAGTGGTGGTCTTGGAGGTGTGTTTGGGGTGGTTATCATGTTGGAATACTGCCCTGCGGTCCAGTCTCTGAAGGGAGGGGATCATGCTCTGCTTCAGTATGTCACAGTACATGTTGGCATTCATGGTCCCCTCAATGATCTGTAGCCCCCCAGTGCCGGCAGCACTCATGCAGCCCCAGACCATGACACTCCCACCACCATGCTTGACTATAGACAAGACACACTTGTCTTTGTCCTCCTCACCTGGTTGCCCCCACACACACTTGTCACCATCTGAACCAAATACGTTTATCTTGGTCTCATCAGACCACAGGACATGGTTCCAGTAATCCATGACCTTAGTCTGCTTGTCTGCAGCAAACTGTTTGCGGACTTTCTTGTGCATCATCTTTAGAAGAGGCTTCCTTCTGGGATGACAGCCATGCAGACCAATTTGATGCAGTGTGCGGCGTATGGTCTGAGCACTGACAGGCTGACCCCCCACCCCTTCAACCTCTGCAGCAGTGCTGGCAGCACTCATACGTCTATTTCCCAAAGACAACCTCTGGAGATGACGCTGAGCACGTGACCTCAACTTCTTTGGTGGACCATGGCGAGGCCTGTTCTGAGTGGAACCTGTCCTGTTATACCGCTGTATGGTCTTGGCCACCGTGCTGCATCTCAGTTTCAGGGTCTTGGCAATCTTCTTATAGCCTGGGCCATCTTTATGTAGAGTAACAATTCTTTTTTTCAGATCCTCAGAGAGTTCTTTGCCATGAGGTGCCATGTTGTACTTCCAGTGACCAGTATGAGAGAGTGAGAGCGACAAATTTAACACACCTGAGACCTTGTAACACTAACAAGTCACATGACACCGGGGAGGGAAAATGGCTAATTGGGTCCAATTTGGAGATTTTCACTTAGGGGCGCACTGACTTTTGTTGCCAGTGGTTTAGACATTAATGGCTGTGTGTTGAGTTATTTTGAGGGGACAGCAAATTTACACTGTTATACAAGCTGTACACTCACTACTTTACATTGTAGACAAGTGTCATTTCTTCAGTGTTGTCACATGAAAAGAAAGAAGGAAAGATTTACACAAATGTCACTGAGGGGTGTACTCACTTTTGTCAGATACTGTATGTGGATGGTTTGCTGTGAGTCTCAGGCACGAATGTGATATCATACACAGAAGTATGATCAGATGTGGAGGTAAAGACTCATTTGTACAATAAATACTTTCATCTAATATACGGATTCTTCCATTGATTCCTAGAATGAACATGACATCTGCCAATTCCTCTGAAGATCCAACACTCTATGAATTAGATTTATAAACTTGAAGTCCCAATTATTATAATCTGCCATGAAGTCTATAACTATAGAATAATAATAAGGAGAAGAATAGAAATTCTCTGGGTGGAACACATAGAGAAGTTGTAGGACAACGAGGACAAGGACGGACGTTTGGTTACCTGAGGCTCTCGCTGTAAAGCAGCCGCAGCATACATCTGCACCGCAGCCTGCACATCCCTCTTCCTCCGTACATGAGGGGTGTAGTAGAGATCACCCATCTTAATCTGAGCTGTAGGAGTAAAGAAGGAATATTAGAAGATAACACAATCCTTACTTTGTATAGAATAGATGTTTTATAAAAAAGTTTGTAGTGTGAAAGATACAAAGAATGTCATTGCCTTGGAGCTGGTATCAATGAAGACTTTTGGGGATAGTGATATTGGAGTAATGCTTGGCATTCTTCTGGACTCTGATGGTAGAACAGCTCAAATCAATGCAGACCAGTGAAAAGTGATATTGGCGCTATATAAATCCTGTATAATAATAATACTATTGGTGCAGAGTACTGGCTGAGATTCTTCTGGACACCAATAGTAGAACAACAGATGGAATCAATGAGGACCAGTGGAATTGTGATATTGGTGCAGAGTACTGGCTGAGATTCTTCTGGACACCAATAATACAACAGATGGAATCAATGGAACCCGTGGAATTGTGATATTGGTGCAGAGTACTGGCTGAGATTCTTCTGGACACCAATAGTAGAACAACAGATGGAATCAATGAGGACCAGTGGAATTGTGATATTGGTGCAGAGTACTGGCTGAAATTCTTCTGGACACCAATAATACAACAGATGGAATCAATGAGGACCAGTGGAATTGTGATATTGGTGCAGAGTACTGGCTGAGATTCTTCTGGACACCAATAGTAGAACAACAGATGGAATCAATGAGGACCAGTGGAATTGTGATATTGGTGCAGAGTACTGGCTGAAATTCTTCTGGACACCAATAGTAGAACAACAGATGGAATCAATGGAACCCGTGGAATTGTGATATTGGTGCAGAGTACTGGCTGAGATTCTTCTGGACACCAATAGTAGAACAACAGATGGAATCAATGGAACCCGTGGAATTGTGATATTGGTGCAGAGTACTGGCTGAAATTCTTCTGGACACCAATAGTAGAACAACAGCTGGAATCAATGAGGACCAGTGGAATTGTGATATTGGTGCAGAGTACTGGCTGAAATTCTTCTGGACTCCAATATACAACAGATGGAATCAATGAGGACCAGTGGAATTGTGATATTGGTGCAGAGTACTGGCTGAGATTCTTCTGGACACCAATAGTAGAACAACAGCTGGAATCAATGGAACCCGTGGAATTGTGATATTGGTGCAGAGTACTGGCTGAAATTCTTCTGGACTCCAATAATACAACAGATGGAATCAATGAGGACCAGTGGAATTGTGATATTGGTGCAGAGTACTGTCCGAGATTCTTCTGGTAGAATGGCGGGAACCATTACTCTCACTTCTGGGCCCATAATTCATAACTGGACACAATTATGAGATTATCACAATAATGTTTCCTAAACGAATGAGCTAAAATTCACCCAAAGTGAATAGTCTAAGCAGGTAGCAGCTCACTTTAATTTCTAAGGTAGAAAAATTGAGATCTACCATCAAATCTGGATTATATTTGAGGGGTCCCATTGATGTGGGGGGGGTGGGGTGGTCAGCATTTTCTATCTGAGCTGAGGAGCAGGAGAGATCCCTTTGCTGTAAATTTGCTGTATTATCCTTTTTATTGGATCCATATATTGTAACAGTTGGGTGATAGAGGATGTGATGGCTAACTGCAGATTAGTAGCAGTGCGTGTAAGTTACCATAGGCATGGACAGATATCATTGTCAGACAGGGATATGTGTGTGGGAAATGTGATTGCATAGGATTCCAGCTCACAAGATATCTCAGAAACGTGGGGCTATCACAACCATTGGAGGACACCAGCTTGTATGTGAAATTTCCATCTGCCTGTGTGTGTCCAGACAGCTAGATTTTGGAGAGTCTCCCTCTAGTGGTGGCTGGTGGTAAGAGACTGTTGATGAGTGTGGTCAGGGATGACCTGTGTGTGTGGTTAGGGAGGACCTGCGTGTGGTTAGGGTGGACCTGCGTGTGGTCAGTAATGACCTGTGTGTGGTCAGTGATGACCTGTGTGTGTGGTTAGGGAGGACCTGCGTGTGGTCAGTAATGACCTGTGTGTGGTCAGTAATGACCTGTGTGTGGTCAGTGATGACCTGTGTGTGTGGTCCGGGATGACTTGTGTGTGGTCAGGGAGGACCTGTGTGTGGTCAGGGAGGACCTGTGTGTGGTCAGTGAGGACCTGTGTGTGGTCAGTGATGACCTGTGTGTGTGGTTAGGGAGGACCTGCGTGTGGTCAGTAATGACCTGTGTGTGGTCAGTAATGACCTGTGTGTGGTCAGTGATGACCTGTGTGTGTGGTCCGGGATGACTTGTGTGTGGTCAGTAATGACCTGTGTGTGGTCAGGGAGGACCTGTGTGTGGTCAGTGAGGACCTGTGTGTGGTCAGGGAGGACCTGTGTGTGGTCAGTGATGACCTGTGTGTGGTCAGGGAGGACCTGTGTTTGGTTAGTGATGACATGTGTGTGGTCAGGGAGGACCTGTGTGTGGTCAGTGATGACCTGTGTGTGGTCAGGGAGGACCTGTGTTTGGTTAGTGATGACCTGAGTATGGTCTGGGAGGACCTGTGTGTGGTCAGTGATGACCTGTGTGTGGTCAGGGATGACCTGTGTGTGTGGTTAGGGAGGACCTGCGTGTGGTCAGTGATGACCTGTGTGTGGTCAGTGATGACCTGTGTGTGGTCAGGGAGGACCTGTATGTGGTCAGGGAGGACCTGTGTGTGGTCAGGGAGGACCTGTGTTTGGTTAGTGATGACCTGAGTATGATCAGGGAGGACCTGTGTGTGGTCAGTGATGACCTGTGCGTGGTCAGTGATGACCTGTATGTGGTCAGGTAGGACCTGTGTGTGGTCAGTGATGACCTGTGTGTGGTCAGGGAGCACCTGTGTGTGGTCAGGGAGGACCTGTGTTTGGTTAGTGATGACCTGAGTATGGTCAGGGAGGACCTGTGCGTGGTCAGTGATGACCTGAGTGTGGTCAGGGAGGACCTGTGTGTGGTCAGTGATGACCTGAGTATGGTCAGGGAGGACCTGTGCATGGTCAGTGATGACCTGTATGTGGTCAGGGAGGACCTATGTTTGGTTAGTGATGACCTGAGTGTGGTCAGGGAGGACTTGTGTGTGGTCAGTGATGACCTGTGTGCGGTCAGGAAGGACCTGTGTTTGGTTAGTGATGACCTGAGTATGGTCAGGGAGGACCTGTGCGTGGTCAGTGATGACCTGTGCGTGGTCAGTGATGACCTGTATGTGGTCAGGGAGGACCTGTGTGTGGTCAGTGATGACCTGTATGTGGTCAGGGAGGACCTGTATGTGGTCAGGGAGGACCTGTGTGTGGTCAGTGATGACCTGTATGTGGTCAGGGAGGACCTGTGTGTGGTCAGGGAGGACCTGTGTGTAGGTAGTGATGACCTGAGTATGGTCAGGGAGGACCTGTGCGTGGTCAGTGATGACCTGTATGTGGTCAGGGAGGACCTGTGTGTGGTCAGTGATGAACTGTATGTGGTCAGTGATGACCTGTATGTGGTCAGGGAGGACCTGTGTGTAGGTAGTGATGACCTGAGTGTGGTCAGGGATGACCTGTGTGCCGTCTTTTGCTGGAGGTGTCAGGAGCAAGGTTCCCCACCGGCCTGTAATATGTGGGTGGGATGGGATCTCCCATCACAGGACACAGAGAGGGGAATCTCCAGCACGGGTTCTAACCTCTCCACACTCCATCAGAACTACAATATTTCAGGGGTAGGTTGGAGTTTTTGGGAAGTTCTCTTGTTGATAAATCATGTGACGTGAGAAAGGAAGTCACCACACTGATCATTCTACATCTTGATGACTTTGATTCTGTAAAGTAGTGAAATAGAACTGAAATTTTGGGGGGGTCCATTTTACTAGTTAATAAATATATGCCTGCTAGCTCTGTGCCACTTACTCACCGTATGCTGGAGGCCGCTCGCTGAGTGCTGATAGGTTGTAATATTTCCACTCACAGTCAATCTGCAGATAACGGGTCACCAGACCTTCCTATTGAACGATAATAACCGGCAGTGAGCAATCACATGGAGAGAAGTCTGTCCCAATATATTATAAAGGGGTCCAATCCCAACCCCCACTGTCAGTAAATGGAACTTTCCCTGGGTGCACCTTGAGTGAATTTCCACTATTTATTGATTAATGTTTTGGGTGAAATGCCCATCAAATCTTTGATAAATGAACCCCAGAGTGTTGTATGGCAAGTGTACCCACATTTAATAATAAAACAAAAAATTCTCTTCCACATGAGCAAGGCAAGAGTGCAGAGCACCCAAAGAATTCTTCCCAGAAGCCTGCACAGAACTTGAAGCCAAGTTACAGCCATACCCTGCCACAGGATTGTTAGCGAGATGTCTTTAAAGTCTCTTTTGTGCATAAAGGGAACTGAGACCGCAGCTCTTTCTATTGTAACACTGCAATGTAATAATCTTATATAGAAAGAGGGCCTGCCCACTTATAACTGGCCAGACTGATCGGAATTCTGCCGGTTCTGGGGGGGCAGATGAATTATGATTGCTGTGTGGCTGTCCCTGCTAAACAGAATTTCCTTGTTTGATCCTGCTGGAAATCCGTATATCTGAGAGCTGCGTGTGTCTTGGGGATTCCTCCATCCACCTCACTTGTGTGAATGGAGGAATCTCTTACCCATCTATGGGCAGCATAAGTGCTGGCAAAGAATCACCAATCTCACCAAAATCACCAAAATCACTGATCCCACCAATATCACCGATCTCATCAATATCACCGATCTCACCAATATCACCAAAATCACAGATAAGACCAATATCACCAAAATCACAGATAAGACCAATATCACCGATATCACCAATAAGACCAATATCACCGATATCACCAATAAGACCAATATCACCGATATCACCAATAAGACCAATATCACCAATAAGACCAATATCACCGATATCACCAATAAGACCAATATCACCGATATCACCAATAAGACCAATATCACTGATATCACCAATAAGACCAATATCACCGATATCACCAATAAGACCAATATCACTGATAAGACCAATAAGACCAATATCACCGATATCACCAATAAGACCAATATCACCGATATCACCAATAAGACCAATATCACCAATATCACCAATAAGACCAATATCACCGATATCACCAATAAGACCCATATCACCGATATCACCAATAAGACCAATATCACCGATATCACCAATAAGACCAATATCACTGATATCACCAATAAGACCAATATCACCGATATCACCAATAAGACCAATATCACCAATAAGACCAATATCACCGATATCACCAATAAGACCAATATCACCGATATCACCAATAAGACCGTTCTCACTGATAAGACCAATAAGACCCATATCACCGATATCACCAATAAGACCAATATCACCGATATCACCAATAAGACCAATATCACTGATATCACCAATAAGACCAATATTACCGATATCACCAATAAGACCAATATCACCGATATCACCAATAAGACCAATATCACCAATAAGACCAATATCACCGATATCACCAATAAGACCAATATCACCAATAAGACCAATATCACAGATATCACCAATAAGACCAATATCACCAATATTACCAATAAGACCGATATCACCAATAAGACCGATATCACCAATATCACTAATATTACCAATATCACTGATATCACCAATAAGACCAATATCACTGATATCACCAATAAGACCAATATCACTGATATCACCAATATCAGTATATCACCAATATGACCAATATCACTGATATCACCAATAAGACCAATATCACTGATAGGACCAATAAGACCAATACCACCGATATCACCAATAAGACCAATATCACCAATATCACCAATAAGACCAATATCACTGATATCACCAATAAGACCAATATCACTGATATCACCAATAAGACCAATATCACCAATATCACCGATATCACCAATAAGACCGATATCACCAATAAGACCAATATCACCAATAAGACCAATAAGACCAATATCACCAATATTACCAATAAGACCGATATCACTGATATCACCAATAAGACCAATATCACTGATAAGACCAATATCACTGATAAGACCAATAAGATCAATATCAGCAAAGTGATACATCTTGCTATAATCCTTGCAGTGATTATGTATGTGGACATGTAAGTCCACTTTCACTCCAAAGTTGGCGAGGGTTGGGGGTTTGGCTGAGTTGGACTTATTCCTGCCAGTGGTGGCTGGTGGTTTTTTGTTTGGGGGGGCAGTAAACAACCCCCCCGCAGCACCTCAAACCCCCTGCTGTCTGCTGGTCCACCGGCACTTACCCCATCGGCGGTGGGGATCGGCAGGCACATCAGGGATCGATGGGCACATCGGGCAGGGAGACAGGCTGCAGTGGACATCTGGCAGCGTCTCCTGTGTCCTCTTCCTTCTGAGATCAAGGCGGCTTCCGCTGTGCATCTCCTCCCCTCCTCCTAGACATCCAATAGGATCGCTTGACCTGTCAGCCAATCGGGAAACAGGTAACAGGCCCACGCTTCCTGATTGGCGGAGAGGCAATTCAGTGTTAGAAAAGCAAATATTCATTCGCTTTTCTAACACACCTGGGTGGACTGCAGTTCACCTATTTTGAAGCCTATTGGAGCCTCTGGCCCTAATCAGGTGCTTCAAAAAAACACCCCGCCGCTGTAATTCACAGCGTCCTGAAAGGGGCCAGACGGATGAATAGGGGGTGACCACGGCGACCGTGGATGCAATGCATGAATCTATACATCATTCATATAGGTGGATGACGTGATAGAGGGGGCGGCTCCCGTGCGCCCTTAATGGACGGACCGCCCCCAATTCCTGCTATGTCCGCAATGACCGAATCCCTTTCTCTGCAGATGATGATGGCGGCCCCTTATATCTCAATGTCCTGTATAGGAGGTGGAGGCTGGGCGGCGATACTCACCGGGTCCAGTTCACAGATAAACGCCGCATTAAACTGACCAATCTCCATTCCGATTTCTGCTGCCTGGACATAATAGAGAAGAGCTGCAGACCTGGAAGAGAGAGACAATGGCGGAACCCATTATTGTCCTTCTGGAATGATCCCCAATCTTTTTATCTGTATAAACTAATAATAGAATGTTCCTGATATGTACCATCTACTATGTGTGTCGGGGGAAGTGACCACAGGTCAGGTATTAAGTATTAGATTCCATGGTATCCTCAGCATAATGGGAAGAAAATACAGCTCTTGTAATGTGCGATTGGTCCTCAGCAGTCTCTTGTATTGGGCAATCAGGCATCAGTATTATGTCTATAGGGAAGGCTATATGTCTATAGGGAAGGCCCTATGTATAGGGAAGGCTGAAGGGTCTATAGGGACAGCTAAGTGTCTATAGGGAAGGCTGAGTGTCTATAGGGAAGGCTGAGTGTCTATAGGGAAAGCTATATGTCTATAGGGAAGGCTGAGTGTCTATAGGGAAGGCTGAGTGTCTATAGGGAAGGCTGAGTGTCTATAGGGAAGGCAATATGTCTATAGGGAAGGCTGAGTGTCTATAGGGAAGGCTGAGTGTCTGTAGAGAAGGCTGAGTGTCTGTAGAGAAGGCTGAGTGTCTATAGGGAAGGCTGAGTGTCTATAGGGAAGGCTGAGCATCTATAGGGAAGGCTGAGCATCTATAGGGACGGCTGAGTGTCTATAGGGATGGTTGGGTATCTATAGAAAAGGCTGAGTGTCTATAGGGGTTGGCTTAGTGTCTATAGGGAAGGGTCAGAGTCTGTAGAGAAGGCTGAGTGTCTTTACAGAAGGCTGAGTGTCTTTAGGGAAGGCTGATTGTCTATAGGGAAGGCTGAGTGTCTGTAGGGAAAGCTGAGTGTCTATAGGGAAGGCTGAGTGTCTATAGGGAAGGCTGAGCATATATAGGGAAGGCTGAGCATCTATAGGGATGGCTGAGTGTCTATAGGGATGGTTGGGTGTCTATAGAAAAGGCTGAGTGTCTGTAGGGAAAGCTGAGTGTCTATAGGGAAGGCTGAGTGTCTATAGGGAAGGCTGAGCATATATAGGGAAGGCTGAACATCTATAGGGATGGCTGAGTGTCTATAGGGAAGGCTGAGTGTCTATAGGGAAGGCTGAATGTCTATAGGGAAGGCTGAGCATCTATAGGGAAGGCTGAGTGTCTATAGGGAAGGCTGAGCATATATAGGGAAGGCTGAGCATATATAGGGAAGGCTGAGCATCTATAGGGATGGCTGAGTGTCTATAGGGATGGTTGGGTGTCTATAGAAAAGGCTGAGTGTCTTTAGGGAAGGCTGGGTGTCTATAGGGAAGGCTCAGAGTCTGTAGAGAAGGCTGAGTGTCTTTAGGGAAGGCTGAATGTCTGTAGGCAAGGCTTAGTGTTTATAGGGAAGGCTGAGTGTCTATAGGGAAAGCTGAGTGTTAATAGGAACAGCTGAACTATCGGAGAAACAGGTAGATAGACTCTTTCTGTCCTCATATATGACTTCGATCTGTGCTAAACATCAGGAGGTGGGCTTTAAAGTACTGACCAGGTGGTATCATACTCCGGCAAAGATTCATAGAATGTTTCCCCAGTGCTCAAACCTATGCTGGAGATGTGGAGAGGAGGTTGGCTCTATGCTTCACATCTTCTGGTCCTGCGGGCTTTTGGAGCCTTACTGGAACGAAGTGTACCGTATAGTCCAAAAATTCACAGATAGACCCATACTGAAAGATCCAGCTTTCTTCCTCTTCCACCACCACGACATATCAAGTAAAGTGTATAGAAAGTCCATTCTGCCCCTGTTGATCACGGCCGCTAAGGGATGCATTCCACTGTTCTGGAAGCAGACACAGCCTGCGTCGATAGCCGTCTGGTTGAGAAAAGTTGCTGACATTCATGCGATGGAAAATCTGGTGGCCACCGAAAGGGGCCTTAACGAGAAATTTTCTAGAAGATGGTTTTGGTGGCACGAATTTGTGGAATACGTGGGACTGGTTCAGTGGGACTAGTCTTCTAAACACTCACTGCATAACAGGATAACTGGCAAAGCCTCCGGTCTGGGTGGGAAAATTTTTCCCTACTCCCTGTCATCCCTACCCCCCTTCTTCCTGTGTTTTTTTTGTTTTTGTTATGTTTGTTTTCTTTTCTTCCCCCTGTTCGAATGGGACGAGTTTCCTTCGGTCCCCTGGAGTCCTTACTACACGGTCTTTTCCATAAAAATTTGACATGCGGGATACGGAGATTCCTCTGATCGAGCAGATCACCGTCTGCGATAGAAGTATTAGATGAGATTACCATGATAACGTTTTCTGAGAACCGGAATGTTCCTTGTTCTTTATGCTTCTAGATACTGATGTCATTGTATGGTCTCTGTATTTACCGCATATTTTGCCTAAAAAAATAGGCATGGCTGAGTGTCTGTAGGGAAGGCTGAGTGTCTGTAGAGAAGGCTGAGTGTCTGTAGGGAAGGCTGAGCGTCTATAGGGAAGGCTGAGTGTCTGTAGGGAAGGCTGAGCGTCTATAGGGAAGGCTGAGTGTCTGTAGAGAAGGCTGAGTGTCTGTAGGGAAGGCTGAGTGTCTGAAGAGAAGGCTGAGTGTCTGTAGGGAAGGCTGAGTGTCTGTAGGGAAGGCTGAGTGTCTGTAGGGAAGGCTGAGCGTCTGTAGGGACAGCTGAGCGTCTATAGGGACAGCTGAGCGTCTATAGGGGTTGGCTCAGTGTCTATAGGGAAGGCTCAGAGTCTGTAGAGAAGGCTGAGTGTCTATAGGGAAGGCTGAGCATCTATAGGGATGGCTGAGCATCTATAGGGGTTGGCTCAGTGTCTATAGGGAAGGCTCAGAGTCTGTAGAGAAGGCTGAGTGTCTATAGGGAAGGCTGAGTGTCTGTAGGGAAGGCTGAGTGTCTATAGGGAAGGCTGAGTGTCTGTAAGGAAGGTTGAGTGTCTGTAAGGAAGGTTGAGTGTCTGTAAGGAAGGTTGAGTGTCTGTAGAGAAGGCTGGGTGTCTGTAGGGAAGGCTCAGTGTCTATAGGCAAGACTCAGTGTCTATAGGGAAAGCTGAGTGTCTATAGGGAAGGCTCCATGACTGTAGGGAAGGCTGAGTGTCTTTAGGAAAGGATGTATGACCTGTGCCTGGATTCCATGATAACCCAACACCACATCCAGATATATTGTCATCACCTGAACCATCTCTTACCAGGACTGATCCAAGTAATTATCCAGAGCTTTGCGTAGTACGGCTCCCAGGTACCCGTTCTGTTCTCCGGCCCACTTAGTCCACCTGACAAATGAAATGATAATTAAACTTTTCCCAGCTGTAGGTGTTTGAATTCACAAATTCAGTGAAGGTGCCAAACCTGCGTCATGCACATGTAGCACCCTCTAGTGTGAGGGTAGGCAAACTATATCCTGACTTATATTTGATCCTCTGAGTCTGTAATTGGGTCGGGTTATTAGAGTTCAGGGCAGCATGACTCATGCAGAAAGCTCTCTGGTGCTTCCCACTGGTTCTAGAATATTGGAGAAGGTTCTGGAAGCTGGAGGGCTGATGTTAGAAGGGGCTGTTCTGCAAATTTAGGGGCCCTTGGCCAAGCCCCAGGAAGTGGCCCTGGCAAGGAACTAAGTGAGCCTTTAAATATTTGATGAGTCATGCTGCAAAGGGAGTTGGGTGGAAGATGGAGATGAAGTTCTGAGGGAGACTTTTGGTGGGTCTCGAAGGACCACTGCCAGGAGGGGCTCTTCCTCAGGCCCAGGGCTCAGGTGGCTGGCCTGGAAAGATCCTTCCACAGGAAAAGTTGGAGGAGGCTTTCTGGAGAGGCAGCGGGAGCCAGGAGAGGACATTGTGCGTACTGCAGCACAGGACAAGGGACAGACAGGGGTAGAGACTGCCACATGTAGCAGGATTCTCTTGAGGACAGCAGTGTGCTTAAGTCTTCTAAACCTTGCCCTGGGAAATCTCCATAGAGTCAGCCAGGTGGGCTAACATTTCCTGCAGAAGACAGAACTGGGATTAGTATCTAGAAGGGAGCTGGGGATACGTCAGGAAGCAGTCTACAGTCAATGTTGTGCTATTTCTTCAAGGGACGGAGAGTTCCTACCCTGTAAGGGGCTTTTGCATCTTTTAAGAAACTGCCAGCACTGAGGAATGAAGAATCAAGTGGAGCTGTGTACATAGGAAGGAAGCTGTCCCTAAGTGTGTAGCTACCAAGTTGGGCAATGGGCATCCCATAATTCAAATCCCCATCCAAGTTACTACCCCCTAATAAAACAAAGAACTGTTCACTATGCCTAAATGAAAGCTGAAGTTGTGTGCCTGGCTGTGTAGCTGTGGGAACCCATGACACCTGCAGCCCCTACGGGGGTAGAGCCACACATACAAAAGTCTATGGGGGAATTTATTGAAACTATAAGGACATGATTCTGGTGGTATGGCCCATTTTACCCTGGATAGCAGGAAGCTGAACCCTAAGGATGGAATGTTGGTGGTTTGGACACTCCATGTGACAGATTCATACAATATATCTGTTCCCGATGTGTATAGAAATCTGTCACCAACATTTGTGATGTCTTTTCTATGATTCCCCCCCAGTATATATTCCATCAGTGGCCAATCACTGAAGACACAACCTTAGAGCCCACCCCTTCATACAAGTCACCAATGGCTGCTTCCACATCTCTACTATGACAGTTGGCAGGTTCCATTATGGTGAAGAGTTATTAGGTAAAAACACTGATCAACGAGAACATTCTGACCACTGACTGTATAAAATGTCAATATGTACCCCAAATATACAGTATATGCTATATACACCCCTCCCCCCCTCTGTATACACCAATCAGCGAGAACATTCTGACCACTGACTGTATAGAATGTCAATATTTACCCCAAATATACAGTATATACTGTATACACCCCTCTGTATACACCAATCAGCCAGAACATTCTGACCACTGACTGTATAAAATGTCAATATGTACCCCAAATATACAGTATATACTGTATACACCCCTCCCCCCCTCTGTATACACCAATCAGCCAGAACATTCTGACCACTGACTGTATAGAATGTCAATATGTACCCCAAATATACAGTATATACTGTATACACCCCTCCCCCTCTGTATACACCAATCAGCGAGAACATTCTGACCACTGACTGTATAGAATGTCAATATTTACCCCAAATATACAGTATATACTATATACACCCCTCTGTATACACCAATCAGCCAGAACATTCTGACCACTGACTGTATAAAATGTCAATATGTACCCCAAATATACAGTATATACTGTATACACCCCTCCCCCTCTGTATACACCAATCAGCGAGAACATTCTGACCACTGACTGTATAGAATGTCAATATTTACCCCAAATATACAGTATATACTATATACACCCCTCTGTATACACCAATCAGCCAGAACATTCTGACCACTGACTGTATAAAATGTTAATCTGTACCCCAAATATACAGTATATACTGTATACACCCCTCCCCCCCTCTGTATACACCAATCAGCCAGAACATTCTGACCACTGACAGTATGAAATGTCAATATGTACCCCAAATATACAATATATACTGTATACACCCCTCCCCCCTCTGTATACACCAATCAGCCAGAACATTCTGACCACTGACAGTATAAAATGTCAATATGTACCCCAAATATACAGTATATACTGTATACACCCCTCCCCCCTCTGTATACACCAATCAGCGAGAACATTCTGACCACTGACTGTATAGAATGTCAATCTGTACCCCAAATATACAGTATATACTGTATACACCCCTCCCCCCTCTGTATACACCAATCAGCCAGAACATTCTGACCACTGACTGTATAAAATGTCAATATGTACCCCAAATATACAGTATATACTGTATACACCCCTCTGTATACACCAATCATCCAGAACATTCTGACCACTGACTGTACAAAATGTCAATCTGTACGCCAAATATACAATATATACTGTATACACCCCTCTGTATACACCAATCAGCCAGAACATTCTGGCCACTGACTGTATAAAATGTCAATATGTACCCCAAATATACAGTATATACTGTATACACCCCTCCCCCTCTGTATACACCAATCAGCCAGAACATTCTGACCACTGACAGGTAAAGTGAAAACATTGATTATCTTATTATAATGGCATCTGAAAGTGGATGGGATATATTAGGCAACGAGTGAACATGTTGTTCCTGAAGTTGCTGGGTTGAAAACAGTTTATCACAGTTTGTTGTGTATGGGTCGGAGCCTAAGGAGCAGCTCTTTTCTTCCAATGCTCAGAAGCTGCTCAGCTGTCAGTTAATTATTAGCCACTCGTTGTTACCACAGTGACTCACCTTGTTACCATTAACTTACCTCTCAAGTCCAGCCTACAGCCAACACATTTTTGCTATTTAAACAGCTAAGCTCATTTCCTCCTTGCCCTTGCGTGGTCTATGATCTCTAAATGCATTCCTTCCTGTGCTCCTGTGTATGTCCTGGATGACTTCCCTTCTGATTCCTCTTCCTGATTTTTGCTTCTGACTATGCTGACTTCTGGTTTCTTGACCCCGGCTCATCTGATTACCCGCTGTGGCATCCAAACCCTGACTTCTGTTTTTTGACTATGTTCCTGAACTGTGTTATTTTTGCTATTTCATTAAAGGTGTGATTTTTATTGCACTTTCTATCTCCATTTGGTTTATGATTCCTGACAGTATGGAGCAGTGTAGCCGCAGATTGGTCAGGGTACCCATACTGACCCGTATCCACAGCCTAAAGCACCTACAATGAGCACGTGAGCATCAGAACTGGTGCACAGAGCAATGGAAGAAGGTGGCCTGGCCTGGTCTGATAAATTCAAGAATGGTTTGAGGAACACAACAATGAGTGTGACTTGGCTTCCAAGATCTCCAGATCTCATTTCAATAGAACATCTGTGGGATGTGCTGGAAAACAAGTCCGATCTATGGAGGCTCCACCTCCCAACATACAGAACTTAAAAGATCTGCTACTGGCAACTTGATGCCAGATACCACATCATACCCTCAGAGGTCTAGAGGGGTCCATGCCCCGACAGATCAGGGTGGTCAGGGCTGCTTTGGGGGCAAAAGGGGGACCCACTCAATATTAGGTGGGTGGTCATAATGTTATGACTGATCAGTGTGTTTCTATGGACGTTGACAATTCACGCCAAGATGAGAGTTGTTAATCTTCATAAAATGAAACAAAGAATTCTCCTCTCTCACACACGGGGACGCGCGTTGTTCATAGCCATTCAGCCATCACTAGCAGAATTCCAGTGGAGTCAATAGGGTGGATTTACTAAAGGCAAATAGGCTGAATGTGGTGAAAATTCACTCTGCAATGAAAGTTTGTTTGCACATGATTGGATGATGGAAGTCAGCAGAGCATCACTTCATTCACTAAGCTTTGAGGTAAGTTCCCCAGTAAAATGAGTGGGCCATTGGCCTTAAAGGCTAAGTTCACTTTTCCATAAACTAGCCTATGCAGTCATGGGGCCCCAGGAGCTAGTAAAACCTATGCAGCTTTGTACAATGGGTTAGTTCATTTTGTAGTCATACCTGTAGGCCATTTGTGTCCCCCAGAAGCCTAGCTGAAAAACTCCCCAGTCGTGAACCCCATGCTCTAACTTGTTGCTAGGACACGAGAACAATTGGTCTTTCCTGTAATGCTGGGAATATTATAGTTTTCTCATCCTAGTAGCATGGCAGAACATGGATAGTCACTAACTGAGAGTTTTTCAGCCAGTCTTCTGGGGGGACACAACTGGCCTTCAGGTATGACAATGAAATGAATGAATGTTGTACAAAGCTGTACAGTTTTTAATATTTTTCAGGGCCCTTTGACTGTAGAGGCTAGTTTCTGGAGAAAGTGAACTTGCCCTTTGGGTAAATCGATCCCAATTAATGTATGACATCTATCTTACAAATGGTACTTACAGCACAGCGTCCTGCGGAGCGCGGCTCACCACCCCGGGGACACCCTGGATCCAGCAAGCGGAGACATGAACAGCCGCGTCAATATGGCCACGAGTCGCTGACTTCAAGTAGTATCGGTAGGCTACGGACTGGAAAAATATCCATTAGAGACGCATGTGTGCAGAATGTCTCAACCAATGGGAACGCTCCAGAAGCAGCACTTAGAAATAATTGTCTATCCTATATGAGCATAAGATTATATACACACCAATGACCCATCTGTTATTATCTGTAGTAATGGTACCGTCCAATGACCCATCTGTTATTATCTGTAGTAATGGTACCGTCCAATGACCCATCTGTTATTATCTGTAGTAATGGTACTGTCCAATGACCCATCTGTTATTATCTGTAGTAATGGTACCGTCCAATGACCCATCTGTTATTATCTGTAGTAATAGTACCGTCTAATGACCCATCTGTTATTATCTGTAGTAATGGTACTGTCCAATGACCCATCTGTTATTATCTGTATTAATGGTACCGTCCAATGACCCATCTGTTATTATCTGTAGTAATGGTACCGTCCAATGACCCATCTGTTATTATCTGTAGTAATGGTACCATCCAATGACCCATCTGTTACTATCTGTAGTAATGGTACCATCCAATGACCCATCTGTTATTATCTGTAGTAATGGTACCGTCCAATGACCTATCTGTTATCTGTAGTAATGGTACCGTCTAATGACCCATCTGTTATTATCTGTAGTAATGGTACCGTCCAATGACCCATCTGTTATTATCTGTAGTAATGGTACCGTCCAATGACCCATCTGTTATTATCTGTAGTAATGGTACCATCCAATGACCCATCTGTTACTATCTGTAGTAATGGTACCGTCCAATGACCCATCTGTTATTATCTGTAGTAATGGTACCGTCTAATGACCCATCTGTTATTATCTGTAGTAATGGTACCGTACAATAACCCATCTGTTATCTGTAGCAATGGTACCGTCCAATGACCCATCTGTTATTATCTGTAGTAATGGTACCGTCCAATGACCCATCTGTTATTATCTGTAGTAATGGTACCGACCAATGACCCGTCTGTTATTATCTGTAGCAATAATACCATCTAATGACCCATCTGTTATTATCTGTAGTAATGGTACCATCCAATGACCCATCTGTTATTATTTGTAGTAATGGTACCGTCCAATGACCCGTCTGTTATTATCTGTAGCAATAATACCATCTAATGACCCATCTGTTATTATCTGTAGTAATGGTACCATCCAATGACCCATCTGTTATTATCTGTAGTAATGGTACCGTCCAATGACCCATCTGTTATTATCTGTAGTAATGGAACCATCCAATGACCCATCTGTTATTATCTGTAGTAATGGTACCATCCAATGACCCATCTGTTATTATCTGTAGTAATGGTACCGTCCAATGACCCATCTGTTATTATCTGTAGTAATGGAACCATCCAATGACCCATCTGTTATTATCTGTAGTAATGGTACCGTCCAATGACCCATCTGTTATTATCTGTAGTAATGGTACCGTCCAATGACCCGTCTGTTATCATCTGTAGTAATGGTACCGTCTAATGACCCATCTGTTATTATATTATCTGTAGCAATGGTACCGTCCAATGACCCATCTGTTATTATATTATCTGTTGCAATGGTCATTTTGAAAATTGTTAAAAAAAAAATATATAAATACTTTTATTGATTCACCAGAATCCAGACTGAGCTTTTTCCCATTATGATTCCGGAGACTCAGACTGGAGCTGTTGCTGGAGAATTTCGTGTGCCGTACATCTGAACTCACCCACCTATGATCTGTTTTGGAATAGTGTTGACAATTTGGACTCACCATGTTCTTGGGCTTTCCGGGGTACAAGCCATGTAGGTGTAGGATGCCCAGGTTGAATGGAGCCTCAGGGTTTCCCAGTTCATCGGCTCTTTCCCAGAATTCAGCAGCTTTCTGATAGTTTTGTTCATACTGTTCATAGTACCAACCAAGGCTGTTGAGGGCCGGGACAAAGTCCTGCAGAGGAGACAGTGGTCATTATTAGCAGAAAAGAAACGCTCTTGTTCACAAGTGGATTATCAGACAGACTATATAATGTCACAGGCCTTGCTGCCCTCAAGGATGGAGAAATCCTAATAGTCAAAGATATAAAAAGAAAAGAAGGGGCGCACCAGCCTTGTGCATTATCCTTTGGATATGTATTTATTAAAAGTGATAAAAAAACTGCTGAGCTCTGAGAAAAAAGGGACTTTCCCTTCGAAACGCGCCAGCTGGCAGTGATCCCTGTGATTTCCTCTGTTACCTCTGTAGAGTATTGTTCGTCTCAGACTGAATGCTGCTATTTAATGACTATTCATATTGCAAGAACTCTACAGTTGTGTGTGAAGAGTTTTCTTTTTAATCACTTTTAATAAATACATATCCAAAGGATAATGCACAAGGCTGGTGCGCCCCTTCTTTTCTTTTTATATCAGTGATCATTATTACACCAAATCTAGTATTCCCTAATCTGAGCATGCCAGACCCAATAGGACCAAACAGGTGGAAGCCACCAAACAGATCAAACCTTAGGTACCACAGGTACAAAGACTTCCCATACGATTTCATGAGGATTGGAGAATCACATAATCAGAATGGAAAACATTTTTTAGAAATATTTCCCATCTTTATCTATTGCTAGTCATCCCATGTCACCCCAGAATGTCACACATGCCCTTCGAAGGTGAAATTTCTGTTGAACTGAAGAAATGCCAAAACTTTGAGCCGGCCATTGTGGGGAAATAAGGGTTCTGAATGCAGCCATAGACACATATTGGGCACCTTGAGAAGGTAAACTGTCCATTCACCATTTTCTTACCATGTCTGCCGCCTTCCCCAGATACTCCAGAGCCTTCGGGATGTCCCGCTTCACTCCTTGGCCCTGAAATATAAACCGTTAGAGGAATAACCAATACCAATCAATATGATATACACAACAAATCATACATTGTGGAGAAAACAATGATTTTATCCCCTGCAGATTGTGTAAGTTTGCCCACCTACAAAGAAATGAAGGGTCTATAATTTTTATCATAGGTGTATTTTATATAATAGAGACAGAATATCAACCAAAAATCCAGAAAACACACAATACAAATGTTATAAATGGAGTTGCAGTTCAGTGCGTAAAATAAGTATTTGATCTCCAAGCAAAACATGACTAATGCCACACGACACACGACCGGACTTTACGGCATACTTGGTCCGGCGAACCTGAGTATTGAGTCGTGTGTGGGCTCCAGCGGACTTTTATTTCTCAAAAGTTTAACGGACCTAAAAATGAAAAATGTTTCAAATCTGTCCGACAGACTTGAGTCCGGTCAAAAAGTTCGCTCGTCTGTATGCCGGTCCGACGGACAAAAACCGACGCTAGGGCAGCTATTGGCTACTGGCTATGATCTTCCTTGTTTTAGTCCGGTGTACGTCATCACGTACGAATCTGTCGGACTATGATCATGTGTAGGCAAGTCCATTCATTCGGAAAGTCCGTCGTAAAGTCCGTCAAAGTCCGCCGGGCAAAGCATGCCGTAAAGTCCGCTCGTGTGTACGCGGCATCAGTAGCTGGTGGGGAAAACCTTGTTGGCGATCACAGAGGTCAGACGTTTCTTGTAGGTGATGATCAGGTTTGCACACATCTCAGGAGGGATTTTGCTCCACTCTTCTTTACAGATCTTCTCTAAATCCTGAAGTTTTCTTGGCTGTCGCTTGGCAACTCATTGCGGCAAAGTCGGCCTGTACTTTTAGCAGAGAAACGGCCCCAAATCATCATGTTTCCACCTCTGTGTGTGACTGTAGGGATGATGTGTGACTGTAGGGATGGTGTTCTTAGGGTCACAGTCAGCATTTTTCTTCCTTTAAACATGGCGAGTCGCGTTAATGCCAAAGGGCTCAATCTTGATCTCATATGACCACAGCACTTTCTCCCAATCCTTCTTCTATGTTGTATTACCCTCCTGGCTGCTTGCCTCACATAAAGTCCCAAACCTTTTTTCTTTTTCTATATTTGCATATCGGGGATGGAGGTACTATTTCAATATCCTCCTACAAAGTCCCACCTAGTTAGTTAATTTTTCTCAAACTAAGCTAAGCAGGGCAATAACTTCTCCGCAGGACGTGGAAACCTTGCAAAAAGGTCTGAACAAATTAATGGGGGAGGGGCAACTACATGGCAAATGAGGTTCAATGTAGAAAAATGTAAAATAATGCATTTGGGTGGTAAAAATCTGAATGCAATCTATAGACTGGGGGGAGAACCTCTGGGGGAATCTAGGATGGAAAAGGACCTGGGGGTCCTAGTAGATGATAGGCTCAGCAATGACATGCAATGCCAAGCTGCTGCTAACAAAGCAAACAGAATATTGGCATTAAAAAGGAGATCAACTCCAGAGATAAAACGATAATTCTCCCGCTCTACAAGACTCTGATCCAGCCGCACCTGGAGTATGCTGTCTAGTTCTGGGCACCAGTCCTCAGGAAGGATGTACTGGAAATGGAGCGAGTACAAAGAAGGGCAACAAAGCTAATAAAGGGTCTGGAGGATCTTAGTTATGAGGAAAGGTTGTGAGCTCTGAACTTATTCTCTCTGGAGAAGAGACGCTTGAGAGGGGATATGATTTCAATGTATAAATACCGGACTGGTGACCCCACAATATATAAATACCGGACTGGTGACCCCACAATAGGGAGAAAACTTTTTCGCAGAATGGAGTTTAACAAGACTCGTGGCCACTCATTAAAATGAGAAGAAAAGAGGTTTAACCTTAAACTATGTAGAGGGTTCTTTACTGTAAGAGTGGCAAGGATGTGGAATTCCCTTCAACAGGCGGTGGTCTCAGCGGGGAGCATTGATAGCTTCAAGAAACTATTAGATAATCACCTGAATGACCACAACATACAGGGATATACAATGTAATACTGACACATAATCACACACATAGGTTGGACTTGACTTGTGTCTTTTTTCAACCTCACCTACTATGTAATACTATATAACTATGTAACCATGATCCCAACTATCTCAAGATCATTCACAAGCTCCTCCCGTGTAGTTCTGGGCTGATCCCTCACTTTTCTCATGATCATCCTCACCCCATGAGGCCTAATCTTGCATGGAGCTCCAGACTGAGAGCGATTGATGACATATACTGCAGTGCTGTACAGAGAACACTGAGCCAGTCTCATCAGTCTCTGTACTAGAGGAGCTTCCCACCAGGTGGTGCTGTTCTGCAGGGTGCTGTTGGCTCACTCTGCTGTGATCTCAGCTGAGAGAAGCAGCAAGCCTGGGGTCTCTCATGCAGGCTTTTCCCAGGCAAGCAGGACCATATTGAGGAAGACGAAGGTGGAGGCTCTCCAGAGGCACTGAGGCCTACTCCATGTGCTCAAGCTGCAATGGATACTGGGCCTGTCTCTATGCAAGAGGAGTCCTTACCAGTCTTCCAGGATAAAGTGGTGAACAGATTTTGCCGCATTGCTAAGGAGGAACAGAAACTTGCTGTCATGAAAGAAGATCTTAGGAAAAAGAAATCCCTGCATAGTAAGTCTGGAAACAGTAAGAGGGAAGTCTCCAAGCTTAAGTCCCTGGAAGAGGCATTGAAAAAGAAGGAGAAGTTGGTCGCCTCTCTGAAGGAGAGCCGCGGTGTGTTCAGAGAAAAGTGTGAGAATGGGGAGAGATTCCAACAGATGAAGGAGCGTGCCTGTGCCAATACCAGACAGAGGGTGGATGCCAGAGCAATGGTGACAGTATGGATGGGGGGTAAGGAAGTGTCTTCAAATGGTGGCCCCAGTACTACCCCTGTCTCAGGATCTGTCATGTCTGATTCAGTATCTGCCCCCCTCCTCCCCCCAGCGGCCTGGGTCATCTCAGGAGGAGGTTGAGTAAAATGGCAGATTGCTGCAGGCCATTACAGAAATGGAATCTCCCTTGAGCAACACCAACCCATCAGACGAAGATCATGGGAATGGAGTGCTTGCTGAAAATCTCTCTCAATGTGTGGAGGACTTTCCCGAGATTGCATCTGCCAACAGATCCTTTCAATCAGCAGGGAATGCAGGAGGAGCTGGCTGCGAGGAGTCCCACAAGGACACTAACAGTGCAGAGCAGGAATGTCGCATGAACATTGAAACTGCAGAGCAGGAGGGCCGTATGAACGCTGAAACAGCTGGTGTTTTTTCTAAACAGAAGACTTTACCAAACCAGATTTCAGAGGTTCCTATGTAGCCAGTAAATGTGTCATCTGCCCCAGTTATGAACTATGCTAAGGCTGTGTCGGGACAAAGTCATGCTGCTGCTGCTGGTGGAAGGGAGCCAGTTGTGTGACTTTCACCCAACGCACCTTCCATTAAACTCAGGAATTAGGTACGGCTTAGGTGGGAAGGAGGAGGTATTCCACCTATCAGGAGGGAGGTTGTGGATAAGATCCTAGCCATGGGATTTAAGGCGGAGGATATTTATGCTTTTATCAGTCCGGCTTGTTCCTTTGAATATGATTTGTCCAGAATCGCTGGATCTGTTTTGGGAACGGTTTGAGCATGTATATAGGGGCCAGCTGGACTGGAAGGGGCTTGTCCCCAAAGTTGTCCCACGACAGCGCTTGATTGAGAATGTGACTATCCTGACAAGGAATGAGTCTATACACCCCGAGGATTTATGGGTCTGGTTGAGGAGGTTTGGTGAAATGTTGTGTCCCCTTAAAAAGATTGAGGATGATAGAGGAATCTGGACGGGTGGGTGGTCAGTGTCATTGAGGTTGAGTGTGTGTAGTAATGTGGTCCAGCATTTGCCCTCCTCTGCCTTTATTGGTAGAGATAGGATTACTGTCTTCTGCTGTGGTCAACCTAAGCTGTGCCATAAATGTGGAGTCAAGGGACATTTCTCCTCTAAATGTCCAGAACAGAAGTGCTCTTTGTGTCAGGAACTGGGGCATCTGGCCAGGGACTGTAACATTATTAAATGTAACCTATGTGATAAGGTTGGTCACCCTTATAGCCGGTGCCCCGAGGCTTTGCACAATAAGCCAGAGCTAGTGGAGGAATTCTTCCGTCTGGATAGAGAAGAGTCTGGGTTGGCAGAGGTTGTACCAGGGAATCTTAATGTCCCTGTCCCGTCAGAATCTGTGTCTGTGAGGCCCTCTGTGGTGTCAGTGTCCCCCCAGTCTGTGGTCTCCCAGTCAGTGTCAGAAAGTGTAGTTGTCAAGTCTTTGCCTACACCTATTGTTTCTCCTAGTGTAGTGAAGGCAGTGGAGGGTGCTGGACCAGAATGTATGGTGGTGCCAACCCCTCCTCCTCGGCAAGGCAGAAGTGCGGCTGGAGGTCAGCAGACACCGAGGGATGGAATGAGGGATGGATTGGATGATGGTGGAGGGGGAGGTGGGAAGGGAATGAGGGTGGCTGGTGCAGAATGCAAGGTAAATGATGTGGGTGGAGGGGTGAATGGGGGTTTTTGGAATCGCATCCTGATGGCGATTAAATCTCAAAATGTTTTTTTAGCCTGGTTTGTGTTTAAGTTGAGGTTCGGGGTTTGTAGTCTCTTTTTTGTTGTCATTAAAATATGTTTCTTAATATGTTATCTTGTCAGGAAACAGTTGTCTTTACTTGCTGATATAAGCACTAGGGATGAGCCAAACCCCCGGTTCAGTTCGAGTCAGAACATGCGAACAGACCAAAAATTCGTACGAACACGCAAACCCCGTTAAAGTCAATGGGACTCGAATGTGAAAAATCAAAAGTGCGAATTTTAAAGGCTTATATGCAAGTTATTGTCCTAAAAAGTGTTTGGGGACCCGGGTCCTGCCCCAGGGGACATGTATCAATGCAAAAAAAAAGTTTTATAAACGGACGTTTTTTTGGGAGCAGTGATTTTAATAATACTTAAAGTGAAAAAATAAAAGTGAAATATTCCTTTAAATATCGTACCTGGGGGGTGTCTATAGTATGCCTGTAAAGTGGCGCGTGTTTCCCGTGTTTAGAACAGTCCCTGCACAAAATGTCATTTCTAAAGGATAAAAAATGTTTAAGCTTTTTGGATATTATAGGGCAGGGTTATCACCCCTGTAACATTTGTTTTGCTGTCTGTGCCCTTTTCAGAAGATTTCACCTCACTTTCTGTCCCAATGCCAATTGGATTTTGAAAATGTTGGGTTATTAGTGAAACAAGGATTGGTGATAAAGCATCAGTGGAGAGGAGACACCTTTTTCCCATATTAACTCTTACAGGAGAGAATTTCCCTTCCTAGGGGGAGATTTCATCTCACTTCCTGTTGTGTCCCTCCGTTTATAAGTAGGAGTTGTTTGTAAGTCGGATGTTTGAAAATTGGGGACCGCCTGTATATACTATACGGCCTGCCCTATACACTCTGGGCCTTAGGTGTTGGTGGTACCAGAACACTGTAAGCCCTCACAGATACTCTGAATGGGCTCTGGGATGGGCCCTGCTGTGAAATATTATATCAAGAATTATAATTACATGCCCCTGTTAAACATGACTAAATATGACGACCTCCCATGCAGTCTTTTTCCCGTGTACTATATTTGAGATTTATTGGTGATTAGTTGAAAGTCTATCTAATACACAACCATCTATCTATAGTCTACACCAAGGGAGAAAATATTAGGTTAATATAAGAGAATTACATGAAGGAATAAAGAGTATATTCCTGAAAACATTAATCTGCAAACATATTTACTTACAAGTAAAATGCAGACCTTTCCCATAATTACCCTTTTCACCAAGGTTCCATCCATTCTGATGGTTGCTCTCCCATAAAAGTGTATGTTTCCCTTCCATCTAGTCTGTGTATATCATTACATGCTGATGTCTCATTGGTTGGCATAGCGTGGCTCTGATTGGTGAGCTTCCCTATTCCTGGTTAAGGACTGGCTACATCTCCAATCCCTATATTTTGCATAAGTCAGCCCCCTTTAATGCAAATCCTTGTGACTATTCTGAGCAGGAGCTTAACTTGAATTTTCCTGGGAAATTAAGTATTGATTACGAGTTGGCCTCCCTTCATTGCATATCCCAGCATGGGATCCTTTGAAGTGAGTATGTGTAAAACAATGAGGTTTGGATCCCATTGTTTGTATACATGAGCCTAGGCACCGAATTGTCTGGTCTAGCAGAGATTTCGGTGAAGATAATATGTTCCGCCCTACATAGCTACAAGCTAAATTAAATATATTCATTAAATATAAATAAATTAAATACATTAATTAAATATAAATCTAACCCTACTCCAGTCCTCTGGAAAACCTGCACTGAGAGGAATGAAGGCATAGCAATAGGTGTCCCAAGTACTTGCAGCCGATCTGCTAGCAGTACACCACCATCTGATTTTAGCAGGGAAATTTCTCTACCCCAGTTGCTAAACATTAAAAAGAAATTTGGTCCCAGCTATCCACATGCTCGCCTTCTGAATACTAGTTTGAATGCCAGCTTGGCCAAATTGTTAGCACTGCAACTACTGCCTTTTCAGCTGGTAGACTCTGCCCTCTTTCGTGAATATGTGAAATATGCTGTGTGACAGACTCACCCGGGACAGAGGCTATTGGAGGGGACTGAATGCTAGCCTCTTGCCTACCGATTATGGGCCCTGGCATTTGGGGGAATGGTGCTCTTTGTGAGCTGTATGCCTGGGGACCCTGGAGATGGTGTTACTTTGGATTCAGGTCCATGTCCCCCCCAGACACACAGACTCTGGGGACCCTGTATTTGCCATGTTAGAAATAGTGATTGATTCATACTGTTGGGACTTATACTGCGAGGAGATACTAATATCATCAACTCCAGCCACCTGTCTGTTATCCTCTATAATGTAAATGAGTCTAGTCTGGCTTACCACAGCTTCTAAGAGTATTCCACCCATTGTTGTTTGTGCTAATTAACCCTGTGTTGATGTTTATGGTAATGTGTATTGAATAGTCAGTGAACTAGGAGACGTAAAGTCTTACCCTAAAAGGTTATATCTCTGAGTCACCTAGTCTGGGTCAATGATTAGATAACTAGCTCATGTTAATTAGGTTCTGGATACAGTTTTATTGTAAGCCTGCTGTATATATATTTGTGTGTTATCTCAAATAAAACAGTCCATGTTAGCAGCTAAACAAGTGTCATCTTGCTTTGTGCTTGTGAGCGGTTGGAATATCTGATATCTAGATTCAGACTGGGAGGAAGTGGTATATGACGGAAGCACTCAAGTTGAGTCTGGGGGACGTTCCGTTACATGCTGTACCTCAGTTGCAGGTACCAAAACGCACTTTCTTTTCACGGAAGGCCATTCCAGCTCTCTACCGGCATGTGGGAGGCAATGTTTTTGTCTTGGACAGGGCAGTCAGCAGTAAGTTGTATATTACCGCAGACTCATGGTCTAGGGCATGGAGTCTAAGAGCCAGCAGGTGTTCACCAGAGCCTCTAGTGGTGAAGATGGACTGGGCTGCAACTGGCTCCAGGTCGCGACCCCCAGGGTCTCCCAGCTCACGCCCACAGTAGGCTACAGGAGGACAGAGATAGTTAGGGAAAAAGCCAAGGGTCGGGGCGACTAGCAGTAGCAGACAAGGATAAACATAGAACACGCCAAAGGTCAGGGTCACAAGCAGGCAGGGATAGTCAAGAACAAGCTAAGATCGGTAACTGGAATCAGACGTAGAAGACACAGCAAGATGCACACGGAAGCTAAACACACAAAGGTTGATCAACAAGGCAGGCATGCAGTGCACAGGTTAATATAAAGTTCCCCAATAGGGGCTGGGGTGGAGCCATGCTTTGAGAAGAGTGGCTGGCCTCTAAAGGTGAACACATGGAGGAGAGGTAAGCTGACAGACACAGATTACTGCATAACCATGACAGCTTTGTTTAGTCAGAGGAAGAGCAGTGGAGAAGGTGGCCGGCTGACCGATGCCTTTAGACAATTTTTCAGTCCTCTGCACCAAGGTCTGATTGGTTCAAGCAACCATCGGCAGCGTCTGCATTACGTGGTTTAGGAACATCTAGGGGCAAGAGCAGACTTGGAGACCTTTCCAACAGAGCATCCACTGGGTTACTGGGTCTTGAGGATGGACCACTGGCCAGAACTATCTTAATATGCAATTGATCTACTGGCCTGTCCTGTATCCAGCGTTCTTTCTGAATGCACATTCAGTGCTGCTGGATGGTGTGTAACGGATCATAGAGTGCGCCTGTCCAAAGACTCCCTTAATAGGCTCACATTCATAAAAATGAATCAGTCTTGGATCAGCAGCAGCTATCGAGCACCTGATGCTGATGTAACTGATTGATTTTTCTATGGATGTGGGATCCCTTAAAGACTCCCTACGCTGAGTGACTACCCTTTTCCTCCTCAATCTTGATGATGCTAGCTTCCAACAATATTTTTGGTTTAGGGCACCACCACCACTGCCTAAGGCCCAATTTTTTTGTCCCTGTTTAACAGGGGCATGTAATTACAATTTATGATCTAATATTTCACAGCAGGGCCCGTTCCTGCACCCAACAAGAGTATCTGTGAGGGGTTACAGTGTTGTGGCAACACCAGCACCAAAGGCCAAATTTTTCTGCCCCTGCCCCAGCAGCAGAAAAAAAGGACAAGTGTGCCCCACAGCCACCTGCAAAAGATGCACCACGTCCAGGACCAGCACTGTGGACTGTAGACACAGAGCCTGCTTGCCCTCTTTTAGTGGCCTGTGAGTGTCTGCCTCTCCTTGGTGGCCTTTCGGACATGATGGGGATTTTGTTTTGCAACACCACACTGCACTGTATTGTGTACTGTGTACACCACCAGAAAAGTAGCAGCAACTGCACTAGGGGTGCACAATAATGTGTACACCACCAGACGTCTAATAGCAACTATGGGTGCACTGTGTACACCACCAGAAAAGCAGTAGCAACTGCACTGGGGGTGCACGGTACTGTGTACTGTGTACAATGCCTGAAGAATATTAGAAACAGTACACCAAGAACAGCTTGCAGTGACATATAGCTAAACTGTAAGCAGTGGATATATATATATATATATATATATATATATATATATATATATATATATATATATATATATATATATATATATACATATATATATATATATACAAGACTGACTGTATATATACATTAAATACACTGCAGCTAACTGAATCACCTGCCTGCCTGAAGTATATTACAAAGAGTACACCATGAACTTACTAGAGTGACTGTATATGTATATGCCTGGTGTACTCACTGTTTCTACTATACTTCTGGCAGGCAGGTGATTCAGTTAGCTGCAGTGTATGAAATACACTGCAGCTAACTGAATCACCTGCCTGCCAGAAGTATAGTAGAAGCAGTGAGTACACCAGGAACAGACCGCATTGAGATCTAGCTAAACTGCATGCAGTGGATATATATATTAGACTGACTGTATATATATATGAAATACATTGCAGCTAACTGAATCACCTGCCTGCCTGAAAGTATATTTGAAAACATACACCAGGAATGGCCTGCAGTCAGATATAGGCTTGGCTAGACTAGAATGCAGTGGATATATATGTAGGAGATTGTATATATGTTTTATGCACTGCACATCACTGAATCACCTGCCTGCCTGCAAGTATATTTGAAAACGTACACCAGGAATGGCCTGCAGTCAGATATAGGCTTGGCTAGACTGGAATGCAGTGGATATATATATATATATGTAGGAGACTGTATATCTATTTTATGCACTGGAACTCACTGAATCACCTGCCTGCCAGAAGTATAGTAGAAACAGTACACCAGGAATGGACTGCAGTGAGATCTAGCTACACTGTATGCGTTGGAAATATATATATATATATATATATATATATATATATATATATATATATATATATACATATACATACTAGACTGACTGACTGTATATATATAAAATATTAAATACACTGCAGCTAACTGAATCACCTGCCTGCCAGAAGTATAGTAGAAACAGTGAGTACACCAGAAACGGATTGCAGTGAGATATAGCTAAACTGTATGCAGTGGATATATATATATACTAGACTGGCTGTGTATATATATATATATATATACAGTCAGGTCCATAAATATTGGGACATGGACACAATTCTAATCTTTTTGGCTCTATACACCACCGCAATGGATTTGAAATGAAACAAACAAGATGTGCTTTACCTGCAGACTTTCTGCTTTGAGGGTATTTACATCCAAATCAGGTGAACTGTGTAGGAATTACAACAGTTTGTATATGTGCCTCCCACTTTTTAAGGGACCAAAAGTTATGGGACAATTGGCTGCTCAGCTGTTCCATGGCCAGGTGTGTGTTATTCCCTCATTATCCCATTTACAAGGAGAAGATAAAAGGTCCAGAGTTCATTTCAAGTGTGCTATTTGCATTTGGAATCTGTTGCTATCAACTCTCAATATGAGATCCAAAGAGCTGTCACTATCAGTGAAGCAAGCCATCATTAGGCTGAAAAAACAAAACAAACCCATCTCAGAGATAGCAAAAACATTAGGTGTGGCCAAATAGACTGTTTGGAACATCCTTAAAAAGAAAGAACGCACCGGTGAGCTCAGCAACACCAAAAGACCCGGAAGACCACGGAAAACAACTGTGGTGGATGACTGAAGAATTCTTTCCCTGGTGAAGAAAACACCCTTCACAACAGTTGGCCAGATGAAGAACACTCTCCAGGAGATAGGTGTATGTGTGTCAAAGTCAACAATCAAGAGAAGACTTCACCAGAGTGAATACAGAGGGTTCACCACAAGATGTAAACCATTGGTGAGCCTCAAAAACAGGAAGGCCAGATCAGAGTTTGCCAAACAACATCTAAAAAAGCCTTCACAGTTCTGGAACAACATCCTATGGACAGATGAGACCAAGATCAACTTGTACCAGAGTGATGGAAAGAGAAGAGTATGGAGAAGGAAAAGAACTGCTCATGATCCAAAGCATACCACCTTATCAGTGAAGCATGGTGGTGGTAGTGCCATGGCGTGGGCATGTATGGCTGCCAATGGAACTGGTTCTCTTGTATTTATTGATGATGTGACTGCTGACAAAAGCATCAGGATGAATTCTGAAGTGTTTCGGGCAATATTAGACAAGATTAGAATGCATAGACTGAGGAGCCTCTAGTGGAGAGCTCACATTCACAGCAGCAATGATTGATGTAGCTATGTCTTAGGACCTGTCACATGGACTCCGCCTTTCTTAATCTACTGATTGGCTGCCTCTGAGCTACCACTCCCCCAGGAGGGATATTTAAAACACCTAACACACTTGCCAGATCAGCATTACACAGCTGAGGCATCTGACATGGACACACTGGGATCAATCTAAAGGCAAGGTTAGAATATAGACGGCACTCTTGTTGTTTCCTATGCTCTTTCCTTTTACATATCCTGGTTGATATAGCTCTCTCTGCAGCCTCAATCCCATGTGATACCTAGCTCTTTCAAAACTGCCTTTCCCTCCCTCCTGGTTAGGCTTTTTTGGTCTATCTGTTTGCTCTCCCCATTGTATGAAAGCATGCCATTAAATGTATACTGTGGGATGAGTCTTGCAGCATACATATATATACCCTCTTCCTTTTGTATTTTGACAGGTATATGCTCTCCATACCCTGATTCAGGTGGCTCCTGCGAGCTCTGACCGGCCGCTTTCGCTGATTTATGGGTATATGAGAGAGGGGGGGGGGTCCCTGACACCATCACTTCACCCTGTCTTTACAAACATCTCCATATGTCCCATATTCACTGAATGAGAGGATGCATACTGCCTCTGTGCTTAGAAAACAACTCCTTGTACACTGATCAAATGTCTCAAAAAGACCTTCTGGGTGTGGGACCCAATCTGCCTGCACATGTGCTGTGTAACTTCCCTGCAATTAAGAGAGAACTTTTTCATCTGTGAGTATGTAATTACATTCCTTTGACTGTATTTTGCCATCTCACAATTATATGTTAATATATGAATAAATTGTAAACTTGGAATGATGGGGTACTTTTATCCAGATATACTTATACTCTCTTATTTTTTCTTGATAGAAATGCAACATTACAACCTACCTAAACCCCTGAAGAAGGAAGTACACTCTCCATAGAAATTATTTTTTCTGTGACCTTTTCCGAAACATGTAGGGCAGTTGGTTATGTAATAACTGCGCTTTCTAGCGCCGTCTGTAGCATTTATTAGCTATGTACATCATTTGCATTTACAAATCGTGCTCTTTTCAAAAGTTTTTAAGCTATTTTTGTAATTTTGTATATTTTCTAATTGTATTCTGAATAAAATTTGTTAAATTTTATATATCTGGTATCCCCACTTTATACGATTCTTTACTGGTCTTCTGCCCATAATATCCTTTGGGGACACCTTTTGTTTCTTCCAATTTTGTTTTTGGGATGTGGCAGAAGCCTCAAGCATTAGTCTCTTGCATAGTTCCCTCCCCCCAAACAATTTCTGGACAATATTATCTGCTCATATTCAGCAAAATGTTTCAGAACTCATTGGACGGCGCTTCATAGTGCAGATGGACAATGACCCGAAGCATACTGCGTAAGCAACCAAAGAGTTTTTTAAGGGAAAGAAGTGGAATGTTATGCAATGGCCAAGTCAATCACCTGACCTGAATCCGATTGAGCATGCATTTCACTTGCTGAAGACAAAACTGAAGGGAAAATGCCCCAAGAACAAGCAGGAACTGAAGACAGTTGTAGTAGAGGCCTGGCAGAGCATCACCAGGGATGAAACCCAGCGTCTGGTGAAGTCTATACGTTCCAGACTTCAGGCTGTAATTGACTGCAAAGGATTTGCAACCAAGTATTAAAAAGTGAAAGTTTGATGGATGATTGTAAATCTGTCCCATTACTGTTGGTCCCTTAAAAAGTGGGAGGCACATATACTGTTGTAATTCCTACACCGTTCACCTGATTTGGATGTTAATACCCACAAATTAAAGCAGAAAGTCTGCAGGTAAAGCACATCTTGTTTGTTTCATTTCAAATCCATTGTGGTGGTGTATAGAGCCAAAAAGATTAGAATTGTGTTGATGTCCCAATATTTATGGACCTGACTGTGTATGAAATACACTGCAGCTAACTGAATCACCTGCCTGCCTGAAATTTTATTTGAAAACGTACACCAGGAATGGCCTGCAGTCAGATATAGGCTTGGCTAGACTAGAATGCAGTGGATATATATGTAGGAGATTGTATATATATTTTATGCACTGCAGATCACTGAATCACCTGCCTGCCTGAAAGTACTGTATATTTGAAAACATACACCAGGAATGGCCTGCAGTCAGATATAGGCTTGGCTAGACTGGAATGCAGTGGATATATATGTAGGAGACTGTATATATATTTTATGTACTGGAGCTTACTGAATCACCTGCCTGCCTGAAGTATAGTAGAAACAGTACACCAGGAATGGACTGCAGTGAGATCTAGCTAAACTGTATGTAATATATATATATATATATATATATACATATACATATATACTAGACTGACTGACTGTGTATATATATATACATATATATATATATATATATATATATATATATATATATATATATATATATATATATATACACACACATGAAATACACTGCAGCTAACTGAATCACCTGCCTGCCAGAAGTATAGTAGAAACAGTACACCACCAGGAACAGACTGCAGTGAGATCTAGCTAAACTGTATGCAGTGGATATATATATATATATATATTAGACTGACTATATATATATATATATATATATATATATATATATATATATATATATGAAATACACTGCAGCTAACTGAATAATCTGCCTGCCTGCTCAATCTAAATGAGACTCTCAGTCCATGCCAGCAACGACACACTACACGAGGCCGACGTGCAGTCAGCCTCCCGCAGTGCATTATGGGCCGTTACACGCCACACGAATTTGGCGCAAATGGCCCATAATGTTCGTTTTTCGACAAACGGGTGAACAGCCAATGTTGGAGTCGAACTCATGTTCGACCCGAACAGAAAGTTTATCCCTAGTAAGCACGCTTGTTTTTGTTTAGTTGTTGTTTATTTTTGTGTAAATAAGTTTTTATTAATGAGCTGAATGTTTGTATGATTTTTTAATAAAAAAAAATTACACTCTAATGTCTCCTCCCGCACAGTCACACACTATTATTATTATACATTTATATAGCTCTGACATATACTGCAGTGCTGTACAGAGACCACTGAGCCAATCACATCAGTCTCTGTACCAGAGGAGCTTCTTCACCAGGTGGTGCTGTTCTGCAGGGTGCTGTTGGCTCATTCCGCTGTGATCTCAGCAAGCCTGGGGCCTCTCATACAGGCTTTTCCCAGGCAAGCATGGACCATATTGGGGAAGACGAAGGTAGAGGCTCTCCAGAGGCACTGAGGCCTACTCCATGTACTCAAGCTGCAATGGATCCTAGGCCTGTCCCTATGCAAGAGGAGTCCTTACCAGTCCTTCAGGATAAAGTGGTGAACAGACTTTGCCGCATTGCTAAAGAGGAACAGAAACTTTCTGTCATGACAGAAGATCTCAGGAAAAATAAATCCCTGCATAGTAAGACTGGAAACAGTAAGAGGGAAGTATCCAAGCTGAAGTCTCTGGAGGAGGCATTGAAAAAGCAGGAGAAGTTGGTCGCCTCTCTGAAGGAAAGCAGCGGTGTGTTCAGAGAAAAGTGTGAGAATGAGGAGAGATGCCAACAGATGAAGGAGAGTGCCTGTGCCAATACCAGCCAGAGGGTGGATTCCTCAGTAATGGCGACAGTATGGATGGGGGGTAAGGAAGTGGCTTCACATGGTGGCCCCAGTACTACCCCTGTCTCAGGATCTGTTGCACCTGAGTCAGTATCTGCCCCCTCCCTCCCCAACAGCCTGGGTCATCTCAGGAGGAGGTTGAGGAAAATGGCAGATTGCTGCAGGCCATTATGGAAATGGAATCTCCCTTGAGTGGCACCAACCCATCAGATGAAGATCATGGGAATGCAGTAAAAGATGACATGTATCCAGACAGAGAAGTTTCTGCTGGCTGTGAGGAGTCCCACATGGACATTAACAGTGCAGAGCAGGAATGTCGCATGAACATTGAAAATACAGAGCAAGAATGTCGCATGGCAATCCAGATTTCAGAGGTTCCTATGCAGCCAGTTAATGTGTCATCTGCCCAGACCCCCAGTTATGAACCATTCTAAGGCTGTGTTGGGACAAAGTCATGCTGCTGCTGGCGGTAGAAGGGAGCCAGTTGTGCGATTTTCACCTAACGCACCTTCTACCATTAAACGCAGGAATGTGGTACAGCACAGGTGGGAAGGAGGAGGTATTCCACCTATCAGGAGGGAGGTTGTGGATAAGATCCTAGCCATGGGATTTAAGGCAGAAGATATTTATGCTCTTATCAGTCCAGCTGGTTCCTATGAATATGATTTTTCATTTGTGCGTCCAGAATCGCTGGATCTGTTTTGCGAGCGGTTTGAGTATGTGTATAGGGGCCAGCTGGACTGGAAGGGGCTTGTCCCCAAAGTTGTCTCACGTCAGCGCTTGGTTGAATGTGACTATCCTGACAAGGAATGAGTCTATACCCCCCGAGGATTTATGGGTCTGGTTGAGGAGGTTTGGTGAAATGTTGTGTCCCCTAAAAAAGATTGTGGATGATAGAGGAATCTGGACGGGTGGATGGTCGGTGTCAATGAGGTTGAGTATGTGTGGGAATGTGGTCCAGCATTTGCTCTCCTCTGCCTATATTGGTAGAGATAGGATTACCGTCTTCTACCCTGGTCAACCTAAGCTGTGCCATAAATGTGGAGTCAAGGGACATTTCTCCTCTAAATGTCCAGAACAGAAGTGTTCTCTGTGTCAGGAACTGGGGCATCTGGCCAGGGACTGTAACATTATTAAATGTAACCTATGTGATAAGGTTGGTCACCCTTATAGCCGGTGCCCTGAGGCTTTGCCCAATAAGCCAGAGTTAGTGGAGGAATTCTTCCGTCTGGATAGAGAAGAGTCTGGGTTGACAGAGGTTGTACCAAAGGGGATCCTAGTGTCTCTGTCCTGTCAGAACCTGTGTCTGTGAGGCCCTCTGTGGTGTCAGTGTCCCCCCAGTCTGTGGTGTCAGTGTCCCCCCAGTCTGTGGTGTCAGTGTCCCCCCAGTCTGTGGTTCCCCAGTCAGTGTCAGAAAATGTGGTTGTCAAGTCTGTGTCCGCACCTATTGTTTTTCCTAGTGTAGTGAAGGCAGCGGAGGGTGCTGGACCAGAGTGTATGGTGGTGCCAATACCTCCTCCTCAGCGCAGCAGAAGTTCGGGTGGAGTGAGGGATGGATTGGATGATGGTGGAGGGGGAGGTGGGAAGGGAATGAGGGCGGCTGGTGCAGAATGTAAGGTGAATGATGTGGAAGTTGGGGTGAATGATGTGGAAGTCGGGGTGAATGATGTGGGGGGAGGGGTTAATGGGGGTGTTGGAATCGCATCCTGATGGTGATTAAATCTCAAAAGGTTTCTTAGCCTGGATTGTGGTTAAGTTGAGGGTCGGGGTGTGTAGTCTCTTTTTTGTTGTCATTAAAATATGTTTCTTTCTATGTTATCTTGTCAGGAAACGGTTTTCTTTACTTGCTGATGTAAGCACTAGGGATGAGCCGAACACCCCCCCAGTTCAGTTCGAGTCAGAACATGCGAACAGACCAAAAATTCGTACAAACACGCAAACCCCGTTAAAGTCAATGGGATTCGAACGTGAAAAATCAAAAGTGCGAATTTTCAAGGCTTATATGCAAGTTATTGTCCTAAAAAGTGTTTGGGGGCCCGGGTCCTGCCCCAGGGGACATAGATTGTGTATAAGTTGAGGGTCGGGGTGTGTAGTCTCTTTTTTGTTGTCATTAAAATATGTTTCTTTCTATGTTAGCTTGTCAGGAAACGGTTTTCTTTACTTGCTTATGTAAGCACGCTTGTTTTTGTTGTTTTGTTTTTGTTTAGTTGTTGTTTATTTTTGTGTAAATATGTTTTTTATTAATTATTATTATTCATTTCTATAGCTCTGACCTATCTGGTGTCGGCAGGGATGGGGAGACCCCCCATTGTAGCGTTATCTATCTCTGATTGGCTGGAATGAAGGTCCTACTCACCCGTAATAAGATGACGCCATAATCATACATCATGACGGGGTCCTTCTGCTGCATCGCCCCCTTTTCATAGAACTTTACAGCAATCTCCAGATTGGAGGAGATCCCCTGCTGACCCCAGAAGAGCATCCGGCTGACAGCATGCTGGAGATGAAAGATCGAATAATGATTGTACTGCGCTACTGCCGCTGTGTAAACATCCTACAGGTGTATTCAGGAGAGAACCGTCACCATCAATCATACAACTTCCTACATGACCATGTACAGATACCGAGAATTACACCCGACATACAGGACAAGAGAAGTAGTACTGTGCAGAGTCCATACATACAGAATAAGAACAGATACCGAGAATTACACCCGACATACAGGACAAGAGAAGTAGTACTGTGCAGAGTCCATACATACAGAATAAGAACAGATACCGAGAATTACACCCGACATACAGGACAAGGGAAGTGGTACTGTGCAGAGTCCATACATACAGATTATTACCTGGGCAGAGGATACGCCTTGTTTGGCTTGGAATCTCAGCCACATAAACAGGTCATCGTTCTCCTTGGTCTGCTGCTTCAGGACACTCTCATCGGTCAGACGGATGTGTTCTACAAAGGCCTGGAGCAAAATACACAACAATCAGCCATTTCTATAGTGTACAAAGCCAGATCTCTTCCTTCCTCCACACAAACTGCTGAGTTCTCGGGTCTGTACACCCGCTGTGCCCATTATGAGGGGTTCTCACCATCCCTGTGCTGAGTTCCCGGGTCTGTACACCCGCTGTGCCCATTATGAGGGGTTCTCACCATCCCTGTGCTGAGTTCCCAGGTCTGTACACCCGCTGTGCCCATTATGAGGGGTTCCCACCATCCCTGTGCTGAGTTCCCGGGTCTGTACACCCGCTGTGCCCATTATAAGGGGTTCCCACCATCCCTGTGCTGAGTTCCTGGGTCTGTACACCCGCTGTGCCCATTATGAGGGGTTCCCACCATCCCTGTGCTGAGTTCCCGGGTCTGTACACCCGCTGTGCCCATTATGAGGGGTTCTCACCATCCCTGTGCTGAGTTCCTGGGTCTGTACACCCGCTGTGCCTATTATGAGGGGTTCTCACCGTCCCTGTGCTGAGTTCCCGGGTCTGTACACCCGCTGTGCCCATTATGAGGGGTTAATTTTGTTTATTGAAAAATCTTACAAACAACAACTTATATACAATAAAACCATAAATAAATAAATAAAACATATTTACAAAATAATTGAATATGATTCTACAAAACAAGAACATTATAAATGGTACAAACCAAATTGCGCACAACACAATCCCTACGGGAGAGCCAGACTAAGGAACATCACCGTCACCATGCATGTAGCCTTTATCAAAAATATATTTCATCTTGAAAATCTAGGGGAGTGAATCAAGAATACAAAGAAAAGCCGCACACCCCGAGATCAACAGGCAGCAGCTACAGAGTCCTGATATTCCTCCACGCCCTTATCCAGGCCTCCTGCTGCCACCTGTCTTTCTCAAGACCCCGAATCTTCCCAACCTCACCCAGAATGTCCTGCACCACCACTTCGACAGGGAGAATTTTACCCCGTAAGGATACCTGACACCGTGCACTCCACGTGAAATAACGGACTACCAGACTAACTAAAAAAAGTGTTTCCAAATCATAATCCCGACGAGTCTGGAATGCCCCATACACCCACTCTGCATAACTCATATGGGGGAGGAAGGGTATACTCAGAGCCCTCCCAACCCTCTTGTACACCTCTATATTAAAAGGGCATTGAAGTAGAAAGTGATCCATGGACTCCACCACTCCTCCACACTCCACTCTCGGGCAGCCCCGATCACTCATGGAAAGAAACTTCAAGTTGCCCTTCACATATAGTTTTCCATGAAAGGCAAGCCAAGCCTGATCCCTAAACTTCATTGGGATTCTCTCCAAATTAATCAATCGCAAACCCACCCCCAAAACCAGGCTTGGGCAATCCTTCAAGGCCAGTGGCTCGCAAAAAGCAGAGCTCATGATCCGCTTCTCAAGAAGTTTCCTTGGAAGAGACTTGACTTCCCCTGCTGTTACTTGCCACTGCCGAAGCATTTTCAAACACGGGCAACATAAGCCGGGAGCTGCTCATGCTTGACCCTCAGGCTCTTCACTGGCCCACCATTTTCCCAGTCTCGCAGAAAGGGCCTAAACCAGGACTGGAAAATACTAACCCACCCAGGCGGTCTCTCTGCCAAAATGTTACCAAGATTGTACTTCACAAACATCAGAGAGAAAAAGACTACAGGGTTGACCATCCCTAGATCACCCTCCCGCCTAGGAAGGTAAGTCACATTCCTTTTGACAAGGTTTATTCTGTTCCCCATTAACAGCTGGAAGAAACAACTATAGATCCTGGTATAGAGAGAAACTGGCAAAATGCAAACAAAACTGACATACAGAAAAATCGGAATCAGGTAAGTCTTGATCAGATCAACCTTTTCCCTCAAGGAAAGCTGCCAACCTTTCCAGCTTGCCACCTTGGCATCGGCATTCTCCAGCCTGTTCACCCAATTTGCATGACCATAGTCACCTGGGCTGAATTCAATGCCTAGAACTCAAATTTTTTGTTGGGGCTCCGGGAAGTCATCCGGGAGAACAAAGCTCTCACCTTCCACACCCATCCAGAAAGCTTCACACTTGTCCTGGTTGACCTTTGAACCTGATGCCCCTGCATACTGCCCTATCACTGAGACCACCTCCTGCGCCTCCGCAGTCCCAGAGATAAAAACAGAAACATCATCAGCATAGGCCACAACCTTCAAAGGAGGCTCACCAGCGATGCCCAAAGGTACCCCACACAATGGTCCACTCTCTAGCTTTCTAATGAAGGGGTCGATTGCAAACACATATAGCAGAGGACTCAATGAACACCCCTGACGCACACCCGAGCCTACCGCAAAGGGCTGCCCGACCCAACCATTAACCAGAGGAAAGCTTTCAGCCCCTTTGTACAAAATCTTGAGCCAATCAATGAAACCCCCCTCCAGGCCATATTTGTCAAGAAGGAGCCACAAGTACTCATGATTAACCCGATCAAAGGCCTTAGCCTGATCCAATGTCAGCAAATATTTACCCCAACCAGCAGCCCTACAACGCTCCAAGGCCTCCAGGACAGCTAACACCGCTGAGAAAGTGCTTCTACCTTGGACCGAACAGTGCTGGTGGCGGGATAACAAACTGCCTGCAACTGGTGATAATCGCCAGAAGAAAATCTTTGCCAGTATCTTTCTATCGATATTAAGAAGGCTAATGGGGCGCCAATTCCCAATCATGGAAGGATCTTTACCCTTTGACAGAAGGATCACTGCAGATTGCCTCATGGAGGGAGGGAGAGAACCCTCATTCAAACAGCCATTAAAAACCTCCACAAGGTAGGGAGCCAGGATCGTCTTAAAACATTTATAGAACTCGGCTGTCAGACCATCTGGCCCTAGAGTTTTCTTGATGGCTAGTTTATCAATAGCCTGAATTACCTCATCTGCAGTGATTTCATCTGTCAAATTCATCAAAGGAACATTACTTTCCAGTCCTGGTGTAGAGTCCAAAAAACCCAACATCCTTGTCCGATCAAGGTTCCTTCCTCCCAGGAGATCAGCATAGTATGACCTGACAACCTCCAGGATCCCTGACCTAGACTTCGTCAGAGAGCCCGTACTGTCCCTCAGGCCATTGACCGTCTTAACTGCTACGCTCTGTTTACAGTTCTGGTAAGGGTCAGGCGAATGGTATTTCCCGTAATCCCTCTCCTGAACCAAAGAGGCGTGCCGGTCATATTGTTGTCTCCTAAGGAGGAGCTTCACCTCAGAGATCGCCCCAGAATCACATCCCCGCTCTGCGCTCGGGCGGCCCGCTCTCCTCTCCTCCTTGGGTCCTCCTCTGACTGCCTGGCTGCTGTGCTGTGACACCGCACACCACAGCTGAGGTAGGTCAGACACAGTGTATGGAAATATCAGTGTAGGTAGGTCAGTGTATGCCAGTGTACGGCTGTTTTTTTTAATATGAATTAATACTTGGAATGTTTGAGGCAGCAGCACTGTTTCTATTCATCAGGTGTGAGGCAGCTTTGTGCAGTGATGGGCTGCTTCCATTTTGTTATGGCATCGGCTGATCATGGTGGAAGTAGTAGCTGAGGTGGATTCTAGCAATGCGTGCTTGCAGGAAGAACCACAAGGGACTGGCTCATATTATGGCTGTGGTAAAACATTCTCAGTCAGCTTAGGAATTTTTAGGTAGGTCAGTGTAGGTAGGTCAGTGTAGGTAGGTCAGTGTAAGTAGGTCAGTGTAGGTAGGTCACTACCATTAGTGTAAGTAGGTCAGTGTAGGTAGGTCACTACCGTCAGTGTAGGTAGGTCAGTGTAGGTAGGTCAGTGTAGGTAGGTCACTACCATTAGTGTAAGTAGGTCAGTGTATGTAGGTCAGTGTAGGTAGGTCACTACCATCAGTGTAGGTAGGTCAGTGTAGGTAGGTCACTACCATCAGTGTAGGTAGGTCAGTGTAGGTAGGTCACTACCATCAGTGTAAGTAGGTCAGTGTATGTAGGTCAGTGTAGGTAGGTCACTACCATCAGTGTAGGTAGGGCAGTGTATGTAGGTCAGGTAGGTCAAGGTCCAGCCGAAAAAAAAAAGGCCTGCGTCACGTGTACCCCCCCCTCCCCGTTTCCGGCCTTGGACTTCGGGCTGAAGCCCCTGGTCTTTTTGCCACCTAGCAACGCCCCTGCTAAGCTGGCAACATTAATGGATGCCACTTTTAACGGAGTGGGAACTGCCATTAGGTTAGTTGAGGCAGCCGTTTCTTAGCCTGACTACTCCCTCTTCCTGGAGAACCAGCGCGCTTCATTGCACCCTGGCACTCATCATCCATAGAGGATGCAGAACTGAATGAGTCCCATTCATCATCCTCATCATCTGAAAGGACCTTAAACTTATTTTCCAAAGGCAAAACTTTAGGATTTAAGGTAACTGTACCCCTTTTTTTCCTTCTTTTGCCCCTCCTCCTCCCAGGGGCGTAACTAGAAATCACAGGGCCCCATAGCAAAATGTTGTATGGGCCCCCCCTGCAAACAGCCCCCCCCCCAAAAAAAATTAACTAATGCCATTGAACAACAGATTACTACACCCATGTAGCACAGTACCCAGGCAACAGCTTATATTAATTTCAAACAACAAAATATGCAGTATACTGTACAGACACCTCCTACCTCAGTGCAGACCCCCCAGCAGTACAGACACCCCTCAGTACAGACACCTCCCAGCATTACAGACTCCCCCTCACTGCAAACACCCCTCAGTACAGACACCCCCCTTTGTACAGGCACCCCCCTAGTGCAGACACCCCCCAGCATTTGCAGATCTCCCTCAGTACAGACACCCCCCAGCAGTGCAGACATCCCCCTTAGTACAGACACCCCCTAGTGCAGACCCCCCAGCATTACAGACTTCCCCTCAGTGCAGACGCCCCCCCTTTACATACCTCAACCGCGCTGACAGTCACCACTCTCCAGATACACACAGCGGTGTGTCCCTCGAGCGCAGGCTCCTCCTCCTCTGTGGATGTAAACAGAGAGGAGGGGAGGCGGCTTCGGTCTGCTCCACTGAGGGACACAGCAGCGCCAGGCACAGCTAATCAGGGCAGCGAGCGGTGCGGCTGCCTCTACCCAAGGGTGTCACCCCTCTGGTGGGCCGCAGGTGTCACCCGGTGCGGCCCGCACCGCTTGCAACGTCACTCACTGGGCCCCACTCGGCTGCGAGCCCCATAGTGCCCGCATGTGTCGCTATGGCAGTAGTTCCGCCACTGCCTCCTCCTATCCTCCAACCACTCCATACCACACCTACCTCAGACCCCCCCAGCAGTACAGACACCCCTCAGTACAGACACACCCCAGCAGTGCAGACACCCCCCTTGGTACAGACACCCCCCTAGTGCAGACCCCCCTCAGTGCAGGACCCCCCAGCAGTGCAGACACCCCCCTCAGCAGTACAGACACCCCCCCAGTGCAGACCACCCCCCTCAGTACAGGCACCCCCCAGTGCAGACCCCCCCAGCATTACAGACCCCCCTCAGTGTAGACACCCCCCAGTGCAGACCACCCCCCTCAGTACAGACACCCCCCTAGTGCAGACACCCCAACATTACAGACCCCCCTCAGTGCAGACACCCCCCTCAGTGCAGACACCCCCTCAGTGCAGGACCTCCCACAGGCAGTGCAGACACCCCCCCAGTACAGACACCCCCAGTACAGACACCCCCCAGCATTACAGATCCCCTCTCAGTGCAGACACCCCCCTCACTGCAGACCCCCCTCAGTGCAGACCCCCCTCAGTAGTACAGACACCCCTCAGTACAGACACACCCCAGCAGTGCAGACACCCCCCTAGTGCAGACCCCCAGCATTACAGACCCCCCTCAGTGCAGACACTTCCCTCAGCAGTACAGACACCCCCCTCAGTACAGACACCCCCTCCCCAGTGCAGACCCCCCAGCATTACAGACCCCCTCAGTAGACACCCCCTCACTGCAGACCCCCCAGCATTACAGACCCCCCTCAGTGCAGACACCCCCCAGCATTACAGACCCCCCCTCAGTGCAGACCCCCCTCAGTACAGACACCCCCCAGCAGTGCAGACACCCCCCTAGTGCAGACCCCCCTCAGTGAAGGACCCCCCAGCATTACAGACACCCCCCTCAGTACAGACACCCCCCAGCAGTGCAGACACCCCCTTAGTACAGACCCCCCAGCATTACAAACCCCCCCTCAGTGCAGGACCCCCCAGCAGCACAGACACCCCCCTAGTGCAGACCACCCCCCTTAGTACAGACACCCCACAGTGCAGACCCCCCCAGCATTACAGACCCCCCCTTAGTGCAGACGCCCCCTTCAGTACAGACCCCCCATCAGTGCAGACCCCCCTCAGTACTACAGACCCCCCTCAGTACAGACACCCCCCAGTGCAGACCCCCTCTCAGTACAGACCCCCCTATCAGTGCAGACCCCCCTCAGTACAGACACCCCCCAGCAGTGCAGACACCCCCTTAGTACAGACACCCCCTAGTGCAGACCCCCCAGCATTACAGACACCCCCTCAGTGCAGACACCCCAGCAGTATAGACCCCCCCAGTGCAGACCACCCCCCTCAGTACAGACACCCCCCAGCATTACAGACTCCTCCTCACTGCAAACACCCCTCAGTACAGACACCCCCCTTTGTACAGGCACCCCCCTAGTGCAGACCCCCCCAGCATTGCAGACCTCCCTCAGTACAGACACCCCCCAGCAGTGCAGACATCCCCCTTAGTACAGACACTCCCCTAGTGCAGACACCCCCCTTAGTACAGACACCCCCTAGTGCAGACCCCCCAGCATTACAGACTTCCCCTCAGTGCAGATGCCCCCCTTTTACATACCTCAACCATGCTGACAGTCTCCACTCTCCAGATACACACAGCGGTGTGTGTCCCTCGAGCACAGGCTCCTCCTCCTCTGTGGATGTAAACAGAGAGGAGGGAAGGCGGCTTGGGTCTGCTCCACTGAGGGACACAGCAGCACCAGGCACAGCTAATCAGGGCAGTGAGCGGTGCGGCTGCCGCTACCCTAGGGTGTCACCCCTCTGGCGGGCCGCGGGTGTCACCCGGTGCGGCCCGCACCGCTTGCAACTTCACTCACCGGGCCCCACTCGGCTGTGAGCCCCATAGTGCCAGCATGTGTCGCAGTGGCAGTAGTTCCACCACTGCCTCCTCCTATCCTCCAACCACTCCATATAATCCTTAGACAAACCAGACTCAACAGCCTCCCTACACCTATCCTCCCCTTCACTCCCCTCCCCCCCACTCCTCCTTCCCTTCTCTACCACCAGGCCAGCCTCTTCACCATCCACCCCACTCCTCTGCACCCCACGATCCTCAATAGAAACCCTGTAGCGTCGGGGGAGGGGGGTTGGCACCACACCTGATGCACCTGCCTCAGCACCTCTTGCTGCCTCTGCAATTTTAGAAGACACAGACACAGAAGGATTGGACACATTTTGGCAACTGATACCTTACCTACAGAAGACACGGGCACACTAGGTAAACACACAGACTGGGGAGACACAGACACATTAGGTATTGGCACAGACTGGGGAGACACAGACACATTAGGTATTGGCACAGACTGGGGCACCACAGACTGGGGAGACACATTAGGTATTGGCACAGACTGGGACACCACAGACTGGGAAGACACAGACACATTGGGTATTGGCACAGACTGGGGCATCACAGACTGGGGAGACTCATTAGGTATTGGCACAGACTCAGATGGACTCACAGGCACCCCAGCTCCTGAGCTCTGAGCATCCTCCATCTCCATGCGGAAGAACTCTCTTATGAGCTCAGGATTGTTGTGCATTGCCTCAGGACACTGACTGTAAGTTGTCTCCAGGGAGGTGATTATATTATTTCTTAGTGGAGTTGTCTCCAGGGAGGGAAGGTGATTATATTATTTCTGGGTGGAGTTGTCTCCAGGGAGGGAAGGTGATTATATTATTTCTGGGTGGAGTTGTCTCCAGGGAGGGGAGGTGATTATATTATTTCTGGGGGGAGTTGTCTCCAGGGAGGGGAGGTGATCATATTATTTCTGGGTGGAGTGTTCCTCCAGGGAGGTGAAGCGATCATAGTGTTCATTTCTGGGTGGAGTTGTCTGCGGGGGAGGTGAAGCGACTGTACTATTTCTGGGTTCAGTGTTCCTCCAGGGAGAGGAAATGATCATTCTATTTCTGGGTGGAGTTGTGTTTGGGGGAGGTGAAGAGACTGTTCTATTTCTGGGTGGAGTTGTCTGCGGGGGGGAGGTGAAGTGATAATTGTATTTCTGGGTGGAGTTGTCTTTGGAGGAGGTGAAGTGATTATTCTATTTCTGGGTAGAGTTGTCTGTGGGGGAGGTGGAGCGATCATTCTATTTCTGGGTGGAGTTGTCTGTGGGGGAGGTGAAGCGATCATTCTATTTCTGGGTGGAGTTGTCTGCGGGGGGGAGGTGAAGCGATTATTCTATTTTTGGGTGGAGTTGTGTCATGAGAAGGTCTACCCGTTGGTGGCGCTATCGGTTTCTTGGATCGCAGTACCAGTGTCCATCAGCAGGTGTCTTCCAACACCTAGGACCTGCAGTAAGAGGTCTTTCCTGCTGGTGGCACTGTTGCATCCTCGGGCCGTAGTACCGGCGTCAACCAGCGGGTGCACTCTGGCAGTGTGGAGCAAACAGCTCACACTGCGCTCAGCTGTAACGTGAGGTCAATTACCACAGCCTTACAAATACCCGGCAAGCCCTCATAGGCTTGCCTTGGTATCTCTCTCTCTCTCTCCCTGCGTTCTGACCTTGCTGCCCGTTTGACCTTGAGCCTGCTATCTGCCTTGTCCTGATCTGATCCAATCCCTATCCTGAGGCCTTCCTAGTCCTGTCCCTTCTGTTTCTGGCTCCCTTGGATCCCTGCCCTGAACCCCATCCATCCATCCTCTCCTTGTCCTGTTCAGGTTCCCGTCCTTACCCTTCTGCTGTCTTCCCTGTGTATGACCTTGGCTTGGCTTGTTTACGATTACGGTATCTCCCTTTACTTATATACATATACATTGTTGTTTGTAGTGGGTTGTTGTGTGGGTTTTTGCACTGTTTGTTCCTGTCACTTATCACTTGTTAATAAACACCATTTCACTTACATGTGTTTCTGGTCTCCTCTGTGCAGTCCACACAGTCTGGTCTACTAGTCTCCTGACTGTATACCAAGGCCATCCCTGACCAGACGTGGCTGCACTGAGAAACCGTCCTGTTATGGTGGGCGCGCAAAATGGACTTTGATGAAATTGTCTATTATTCTCTGCTGGCGGCAGAGGATAATGAATATTGTTGTCAGACTCTTAAAGATTGGACCCGAGACCAACTACTGGAAACGATACAAACCGCCCATTTACTTGTAGATCAAGGTCATGTGTTATTTGAGGATGTTCTGCCTTTGATCCAATTATGTACAAAGTCAGCCTCATCATGCATTCCCGAAGGTAGTGACGATTTCTCCCCTCCTTTCAGTTGTGACCAGGTGGAATCCCTGGTATGGTTGTTAGAGGATGATCCGGCTTACTTTGATGAACATTATTCCGCTTGTTCCCAGCAGGTGTTATCCGATTGCATTTATTCAGTACAATCTCTGGTTAGTCGGGCTGTATGTAAATCAGCGTTTGTTCAACCTTTGCTGCAGGCATGGTCAGATCTCCTGTCTTTAGCTAAGCCACAACATTCCAGCCCTGCCATTAATCATCTGCCTTCCAAAAGATCTATCTCCCCGTCACCTATGGCAACCTCAGCTACAACCCAGTTTAATCAGTTCCCTACCAAATACTATCACCCAGTCTCCAAGTGTCGCACCTATCCTGCTTTCAATTCACCTGTCTCTTCTCCTCCACCTGTAACAGTCCCACAAAACCCCTCTCTAGCTACAGTTCCTTGGTCTTCCTTCGATCCAGCCACTTTCTTTGCTTACAGCCCTGCACCTACATACAAAACTGCACGGGCTAAACCAAAGAAGAAGCAAAAATTCTTCCCGACCCACACCATCTTGCCAGTAACCCAACCTGTTCCAGCTTTGCAGTCTGACGTTCCAGCTCGCCAGTCTGATGTTCCAGCCTTCCAGTCTGATGTTCCAGCCTTCCAGTCTGATGTTCCAGCTTTGCAGTCTGAAGTTCAAGCTTTGCAGTCTGAAGTTCAAGCTTTGCAGTCTGATGTCCCAGCCTTCCAGTCTGATGTCCCAACTTCCCAGTTTGCTGTACCAGCTTCCCAGCCTGATGCCTTGCAGCTTGTCTTCCAGCCTGATGTCTTGATGCCCACCTACCAGTCTGATGTGCCAGCTTCCCAGTCTGATGTGCCAGCTTCCCAGATTGATATGCCAGCTTCCCAGATTGATGTGCTAGCTTCCCAGATTGATGTGCCAGCTTCCCAGCCTGATGCCTTGCAGCTTGTCTTCCAGCCTGATGTCTTGATGCCTACCTGCCAGTCTGATGTGCCAGCTTCCCAGTCTGATGTGCCAGCTTCCCAGTCTGATGTGCCAGCTTCCCAGATTGATGTGCCAGCTTCCCAGATTGATGTGCCCTCATCTGTCCAGTTGAAGGCCATGAACTTTGAACAGATACACCTTGTTGGAGCATCCGGAGGCCGCTCCTTTAGGGGGGGGTACTGTCATGAGAAGGTCTACCCGTTGGTGGCGCTATCGGTTTCTTGGATCGCAGTACCAGTGTCCATCAGCAGGTGTCTTCCAACACCTAGGACCTGCAGTAAGAGGTCTTTCCTGCTGGTGGCACTGTTGCATCCTCGGGCCGTAGTACCGGCGTCAACCAGCGGGTGCACTCTGGCAGTGTGGAGCAAACAGCTCACACTGCGCTCAGCTGTAACGTGAGGTCAATTACCACAGCCTTACAAATACCCGGCAAGCCCTCATGGGCTCGCCTTGGTATCTTTCTCTCTCCCTGCGTTCTGACCTTGCTGCCCGTTTGACCTTGAGCCTGCTATCTGCCTTGTCCTGATCTGATCCAATCCCTATCCTGAGGCCTTCCTAGTCCTGTCCCTTCTGTTCCTGGCTCCCTTGGATCCCTGCCCTGAACCCCATCCATCCATCCTCTCCTTGTCCTGTTCAGGTTCCCGTCCTTACCCTTCTGCTGTCTTCCCTGTGTATGACCTTGGCTTGGCTTGTTTACGATTACGGTATCTCCCTTTACTTATATACATATACATTGTTGTTTGTAGTGGGTTGTTGTGTGGGTTTTTGCACTGTTTGTTCCTGTCACTTATCACTTGTTAATAAACACCATTTCACTTACATGTGTTTCTGGTCTCCTCTGTGCAGTCCACACAGTCTGGTCTACTAGTCTCCTGACAAGTTGTCTGTGGGGAGGTGAAGTGATTATTCTATTTTTGGGTGGAGTTGTCTGTGGGGGAGGTGAAGCGATTATTCTATTTTTGGGTGGAGTTGTCTGTGGGGGAGGTGAAGAGATTATTCTATAGTTGGGTGGAGTTGTCTGTGGGGGAGGTGAAGCGATCATTCTATTGCTGGGTGGAGTTGTCTGTGGGGGAGGTGAAGCGATCATTCTATTTTTGGGTGGAGTTGTCTGTGGGGGAGGTGAAGCGATCATTCTATTTTTGGGTGGAGTTGTCTGTGGGGGAGGTGAAGCGATCATTCTACTGCTGGGTGGAGTTGTCTGTGGGGGAGGTGAAGCGATCATTCTATTTTTGGGTGGAGTTGTCTGTTGGGGAGGTGAAGCGATCATTCTATTTTTGGGTGGAGTTGTCTGTTGGGGAGGTGAAGCGATCATTCTATTTTTGGGTGGAGTTGTCTGTTGGGGAGGTGAAGCGATCATTCTATTTTTGGGTGGAGTTGTCTGTGGGGGAGGTGGAGCGATCATTCGATTTCTGGGTGGAGTTGTCTGTGGGGGAGGTGGAGCAATCATTCTATTTCTGGGTGGAGTGTTCCTCCAGGGCAGTGAATCGATCATACTATTTCTGGGTGGAGTGAATCGATCATACTATTTCTGGGTGGAGTGAATCGATCATTCTCTTTCTGGGTGGAGTGAATCGATCATACTGCACCTGGTGTTTGCTGGTGTCACGCGGTCAGTCATGGTTTGGTGGGCGATGTTGGCATAGTAGGCATAGGACAGGTCGTAGTCTAGTGGGTAGCCATCCACTCCCATGTGGTGTTTGTGTCCCAGAGAGAGCTGGGCAAGACGATCGTCTTCTTGAGCCGAGAGAAGGCTGAACTTCAAAGCCTGGAGAGAGACAGATCAATGTAAACCACATATATTCACCAATCATAACGAAGCACCTGGACAGGTTAGGAGAACCGTCTTCCCCATGAGATCTTCTCATGGACTTTACCTCTGAAATATTGATATATATACCATCATGGCACTTGTGGCCCTTGTCTATGGCAGCGGGGGAAGGGGGCGAGAGGAGTCAGAAGGGCTGTATACCATCATGGCACTTGTGGCTCTTGTCTATGGCAGTGGGGAAGGGGGCGAGAGGAATCAGAAGGGCTGTATACCATCATGGCACTTGTGGCTCTTGTCTATGGCAGCGGGGGAAGGGGGCGAGAGGAATCAGAAGGGCTGTATACCATCATGGCACTTGTGGCCTTTGTCTATGGCAGTGGGGAAGGGGGCGAGAGGAATCAGAAGGGCTGTATACCATCATGGCACTTGTGGCCCTTGTCTATGGCAGTGGGGGAAGGGGGCGAGAGGAATCAGAAGGGCTGTATACCATCATGGCACTTGTGGCCCTTGTCTATGGCAGGGGGGGAAGGGGGTGAGAGGAGTCAGAAGGGCTGTATACCATCATGGCACTTGTGGCCCTTGTCTATGGCAGCGGGGGAAGGGGGCGAGAGGAGTCAGAAGGGCTGTATACCATCATGGCACTTGTGGCCCTTGTCTATGGCAGTGGGGAAGGGGGCGAGAGGAATCAGAAGGGCTGTATACCATCATGGCACTTGTGGCCCTTGTCTATGGCAGCGGGGGAAGGGGGTGAGAGGAGAAGAAGGGCTGTATACCATCATGGCACTTGTGGCTCTTGTCTATGGCAGTGGGGGAAGGGGGCGAGAGGAATCAGAAGGGCTGTATACCATCATGGCACTTGTGGCCCTTGTCTATGGCAGTGGGGGAAGGGGGCGAGAGGAATCAGAAGGGCTGTATACCATCATGGCACTTGTGGCCCTTGTCTATGGCAGGGGGGGAAGGGGGTGAGAGGAGTCAGAAGGGCTGTATACCATCATGGCACTTGTGGCCCTTGTCTATGGCAGCGGGGGAAGGGGGTGAGAGGAGAAGAAGGGCTGTATACCATCATGGCACTTGTGGCCCTTGTCTATGGCAGGGGGGGGAAGGGGGTGAGAGGAGTCAGAAGGGCTGTATACCATCATGGCACTTGTGGCCTTTGTCTATGGCAGCGGGGGAAGGGGGCGAGAGGAATCAGAAGGGCTGTATACCATCATGGCACTTGTGGCCCTTGTCTATGGCAGCGGGGGGAAGGGGCGAGAGGAATCAGAAGGGCTGTATACCATCATGGCACTTGTGGCCTTTGTCTATGGCAGTGGGGGAAGGGGGCGAGAAGAATCAGAAGGGCTGTATACCATCATGGCACTTGTGGCCTTTGTCTATGGCAGTGGGGGAAGGGGGCGAGAGGAATCAGAAGGGCTGTATACCATCATGGCACTTGTGGCCCTTGTCTATGGCAGTGGGGGAAGGGGGCGAGAGGAGTCAGAAGGGCTGTATACCATCATGGCACTTGTGGCCCTTGTCTATGGCAGTGGGGGAAGGGGGCGAGAGGAATCAGAAGGGCTGTATACCATCATGGCACTTGTGGCTCTTGTCTATGGCAGTGGGGGAAGGGGGCGAGAGGAATCAGGACTGTATACCATCATGACACTTGTGGCCTTTGTCTATGGCAGTGGGGGAAGGGGGCGAGAGGAGTCAGAAGGGCTGTATACCATCATGGCACTTGTGGCTCTTGTCTATGGCAGTGGGGGAAGGGGGCGAGAGGAGTCAGAAGGGCTGTATACCATCATGGCACTTGTGGCCTTTGTCTATGGCAGTGGGGGAAGGGGGAGAGAGGAGTCAGAAGGGCTGTATACCATCATGGCACTTGTGGCTCTTGTCTATGGCAGTGGGGGAAGGGGGTGAAAGGAATCAGAAGGGCTGTATACCATCATGGCACTTGTGGCCCTTGTTAATGGCAGCGGGGGAAGGGGGCGAGAGGAGTCAGAAGGGCTGTATACCATCATGGCACTTGTGGCCCTTGTCTATGGCAGCGGGGGAAGGGGGCGAGAGGAATCAGAAGGGCTGTATACCATCATGGCACTTGTGGCTCTTGTCTATGACAGCGGGGGAAGGGGGCGAGAGGAATCAGAAGGGCTGTATACCATCATGGCACTTGTGGCTCTTGTCTATGACAGCGGGGGAAGGGGGCGAGAGGAGTCAGAAGGGCTGTATACCATCATGGCACTTGTGGCCCTTGTCTATGGCAGTGGGGGAAGGGGGCGAGAGGAGTCAGAAGGGCTGTATACCATCATGGCACTTGTGGCCCTTGTCTATGGCAGCGGGGGAAGGGGGCGAGAGGAATACGAAGGGCTGTATACCATCATGGCACTTGTGGCCTTTGTCTATGGCAGCGGGGGAAGGGGGCGAGAGGAGTCAGAAGGGCTGTATACCATCATGGCACTTGTGGCCTTTGTCTATGGCAGCGGGGGAAGGGGGCGAGAGGAGTCAGAAGGGCTGTATACCATCATGGCACTTGTGGCCCTTGTCTATGGCAGCGGGGGAAGGGGGCGAGAGGAATCAGAAGGGCTGTATACCATCATGGCACTTGTGGCCCTTGTCTATGGCAGTGGGGGAAGGGGGTGAGAGGAATCAGAAGGGCTGTATACCATCATGGCACTTGTGGCCCTTGTCTATGGCAGCGGGGGAAGGGGGCGAGAGGAATCAGAAGGGCTGTATACCATCATGGCACTTGTGGCCCTTGTCTATGGCAGCGGGGGAAGGGGGTGAGAGGAATCAGAAGGGCTGTATACCATCATGGCACTTGTGGCCCTTGTCTATGGCAGCGGGGGAAGGGGGCGAGAGGAGTCAGAAGGGCTGTATACCATCATGGCACTTGTGGCCCTTGACTATGGCAGTGGGGGAAGGGGGCGAGAGGAATCAGAAGGGCTGTATACCATCATGGCACTTGTGGCCCTTGACTATGGCAGTGGGGGAAGGGGGCGAGAGGAGTCAGAAGGGCTGTATACCATCATGGCACTTGTGGCCCTTGTCTATGGCAGTGGGGGAAGGGGGTGAGAGGAATCAGAAGGGCTGTATACCATCATGGCACTTGTGGCTCTTGTCTATGGCAGTGGGGGAAGGGGGCGAGAGGAATCAGAAGGGCTGTATACCATCATGGCACTTGTGGCCTTTGTCTATGGCAGTGGGGAAGGGGGCGAGAGGAATCAGAAGGGCTGTATACCATCATGGCACTTGTGGCCCTTGTCTATGGCAGCGGGGGAAGGGGGCGAGAGGAATCAGAAGGGCTGTATACCATCATGGCACTTGTGGCCCTTGTCTATGGCAGTGGGGGAAGGGGGCGAGAGGAATCAGAAGGGCTGTATACCATCATGGCACTTGTGGCTCTTGTCTATGGCAGCGGGGGAAGGGGGCGAGAGGAGTCAGAAGGGCTGTATACCATCATGGCACTTGTGGCCTTTGTCTATGGCAGGGGGGGAAGGGGGCGAGAGGAATCAGAAGGGCTGTATACCATCATGGCACTTGTGGCCTTTGTCTATGGCAGTGGGGGAAGGGGGCGAGAGGAGTCAGAAGGGCTGTATACCATCATGGCACTTGTGGCCTTTGTCTATGGCAGGGGGGGAAGGGGGCGAGAGGAATCAGAAGGGCTGTATACCATCATGGCACTTGTGGCCCTTGTCTATGGCAGTGGGGGAAGGGGGCGAGAGGAATCAGAAGGGCTGTATACCATCATGGCACTTGTGGCCCTTGTCTATGGCAGGGGGGGAAGAGGGCGAGAGGAGTCAGAAGGGCTGTATACCATCATGGCATTTGTGGCCCTTGTCTATGGCAGTGGGGGAAGGGGGCGAGAGGAATCAGAAAGGGCTGTATACCATCATGGCACTTGTGGCCCTTGTCTATGGCAGTGGGGGAAGGGGGCGAGAGGAATCAGAAGGGCTGTATACCAACATGGCACTTGTGGCCCTTGTCTATGGCAGTGGGGGAAGGGGGCGAGAGGAATCAGAAGGGCTGTATACCATCATGGCACTTGTGGCCCTTGTCTATGGCAGTTGGGGGAAGGGGGCGAGAGGAATCAGAAGGGCTGTATACCATCATGGCACTTGTGGCCTTTGTCTATGGCAGTGGGGGAAGGGGGCGAGAGGAATCAGAAGGGCTGTATACCATCATGGCACTTGTGGCCCTTGTCTATGGCAGTGGGGGAAGGGGCGAGAGGAGTCAGAAGGACTGTATACCATCATGGCACTTGTGGCCCTTGTCTATGGCAGTGGGGGAAGGGGGCGAGAGGAGTCAGAAGGGCTGTATACCATCATGGCACTTGTGGCCTTTGTCTATGGCAGCGGGGGAAGGGGGCGAGAGGAGTCAGAAGGGCTGTATACCATCATGGCACTTGTGGCCCTTGTCTATGGCAGTGGGGGAAGGGGGCGAGAGGAGTCAGAAGGCTGTATACCATCATGGCACTTGTGGCCTTTGTCTATGGCAGCGGGGGAAGGGGGCGAGAGGAGTCAGAAGGGCTGTATACCATCATGGCACTTGTGGCCTTTGTCTATGGCAGCGGGGGAAGGGGGCGAGAGGAATCAGAAGGGCTGTATACCATCATGGCACTTGTGGCCCTTGTCTATGGCAGCGGGGGAAGGGGGCGAGAGGAGTCAGAAGGGCTGTATACCATCATGGCACTTGTGGCCCTTGTCTATGGCAGTGGGGGAAGGGGGCGAGAGGAGTCAGAAGGGCTGTATACCAACATGGCACTTGTGGCCCTTGTCTATGGCAGTGGGGGAAGGGGGCGAGAGGAATCAGAAGGGCTGTATACCATCATGGCACTTGTGGCCTTTGTCTATGGCAGTGGGGGAAGGGGGCGAGAGGAGTCAGAAGGGCTGTATACCATCATGGCACTTGTGGCCCTTGTCTATGGCAGTGGGGGAAGGGGGCGAGAGGAACCAGAAGGGCTGTATACCATCATGGCACTTGTGGCCTTTGTCTATGGCAGTGGGGGAAGAGGGTGAGAGGAATCAGAAGGGCTGTATACCATCATGGCACTTGTGGCCTTTGTCTGTGGCAGTGGGGGAAGAGGGTGAGAGGAATCAGAAGGGCTGTATACCAACATGGCACTTGTGGCCCTTGTCTATGGCAGTGGGGGAAGGGGGCGAGAGGAGTCAGAAGGGCTGTATACCATCATGGCACTTGTGGCCCTTGACTATGGCAGTGGGGGAAGAGGGTGAGAGGAATCAGAAGGGCTGTATACCATCATGGCACTTGTGGCCCTTGTCTATGGCAGTGGGGGAAGGGGGCGAGAGGAGTCAGAAGGGCTGTATACCATCATGGCACTTGTGGCCCTTGTCTATGGCAGTGGGGGAAGGGGGCGAGAGGAGTCAGAAGGGCTGTATACCATCATGACACTTGTGGCCCTTGTCTATGGCAGTGGGGGAAGGGGGTGAGAGGAATCAGAAGGGCTGTATACCATCATGGCACTTGTGGCCCTTGTCTATGGCAGTGGGGGAAGGGGGCGAGAGGAATCAGAAGGGCTGTATACCATCATGACACTTGTGGCCTTTGTCTATGGCAGTGGGGGAAAGGGGCGAGAGGAGTCAGAAGGGCTGTATACCATCATGGCACTTGTGGCCTTTGTCTATGGCAGTGGGGGAAGGGGGCGAGAGGAATCAGAAGGGCTGTATACCATCATGGCACTTGTGGCCCTTGTCTATGGCAGCGGGGGAAGGGGGCAAGAGAAATCAGAAGGGCTGTATACCATCATGGCACTTGTGGCCCTTGTCTATGGCAGGGGGGGAAGAGGGCGAGAGGAGTCAGAAGGGCTGTATACCATCATGGCACTTGTGGCCCTTGTCTATGGCAGTGGGGGAAGGGGGCGAGAGGAATCAGAAGGGCTGTATACCATCATGGCACTTGTGGCCCTTGTCTATGGCAGTGGGGGAAGGGGGCGAGAGGAATCAGAAGGGCTGTATACCAACATGGCACTTGTGGCCCTTGTCTATGGCAGTGGGGGAAGGGGGCGAGAGGAATCAGAAGGGCTGTATACCATCATGGCACTTGTGGCCCTTGTCTATGGCAGTGGGGGAAGGGGGCGAGAGGAGTCAGAAGGGCTGTATACCATCATGGCACTTGTGGCCCTTGTCTATGGCAGTGGGGGAAGGGGCGAGAGGAATCAGAAGGGCTGTATACCAGCATGGCACTTGTGGCCTTTGTCTATGGCAGTGGGGGAAGGGGGCGAGAGGAATCAGAAGGGCTGTATACCATCATGGCACTTGTGGCCCTTGTCTATGGCAGTGGGGGAAGGGGGCGAGAGGAGTCAGAAGGGCTGTATACCATCATGGCACTTGTGGCCTTTGTCTATGGCAGCGGGGGAAGGGGGCGAGAGGAGTCAGAAGGGCTGTATACCATCATGGCACTTGTGGCCCTTGTCTATGGCAGTGGGGGAAGGGGGCGAGAGGAGTCAGAAGGGCTGTATACCATCATGGCACTTGTGGCCTTTGTCTATGGCAGCGGGGGAAGGGGGCGAGAGGAGTCAGAAGGGCTGTATACCATCATGGCACTTGTGGCCCTTGTCTATGGCAGTGGGGGAAGGGGGCGAGAGGAGTCAGAAGGGCTGTATACCAACATGGCACTTGTGGCCCTTGTCTATGGCAGTGGGGGAAGGGGGCGAGAGGAATCAGAAGGGCTGTATACCATCATGGCACTTGTGGCCTTTGTCTATGGCAGTGGGGGAAGGGGGCGAGAGGAGTCAGAAGGGCTGTATACCATCATGGCACTTGTGGCCCTTGTCTATGGCAGTGGGGGAAGGGGGCGAGAGGAACCAGAAGGGCTGTATACCATCATGGCACTTGTGGCCTTTGTCTATGGCAGTGGGGGAAGAGGGTGAGAGGAATCAGAAGGGCTGTATACCATCATGGCACTTGTGGCCTTTGTCTGTGGCAGTGGGGGAAGAGGGTGAGAGGAATCAGAAGGGCTGTATACCAACATGGCACTTGTGGCCCTTGTCTATGGCAGTGGGGGAAGGGGGCGAGAGGAGTCAGAAGGGCTGTATACCATCATGGCACTTGTGGCCCTTGACTATGGCAGTGGGGGAAGAGGGTGAGAGGAATCAGAAGGGCTGTATACCATCATGGCACTTGTGGCCCTTGTCTATGGCAGTGGGGGAAGGGGGCGAGAGGAGTCAGAAGGGCTGTATACCATCATGGCACTTGTGGCCCTTGTCTATGGCAGTGGGGGAAGGGGGCGAGAGGAGTCAGAAGGGCTGTATACCATCATGACACTTGTGGCCCTTGTCTATGGCAGTGGGGGAAGGGGGTGAGAGGAATCAGAAGGGCTGTATACCATCATGGCACTTGTGGCCCTTGTCTATGGCAGTGGGGGAAGGGGGCGAGAGGAATCAGAAGGGCTGTATACCATCATGACACTTGTGGCCTTTGTCTATGGCAGTGGGGGAAAGGGGCGAGAGGAGTCAGAAGGGCTGTATACCATCATGGCACTTGTGGCCCTTGTCTATGCAGCGGGGGAAGGGGGCGAGAGGAATCAGAAGGGCTGTATACCATCATGGCACTTGTGGCCCTTGTCTATGGCAGCGGGGGAAGGGGGCGAGAGGAATACGAAGGGCTGTATACCATCATGGCACTTGTGGCCTTTGTCTATGGCAGGGGGGGAAGGGGGCGAGAGGAATCAGAAGGGCTGTATACCATCATGGCACTTGTGGCCCTTGTCTATGGCAGTGGGGGAAGGGGGCGAGAGGAATCAGAAGGGCTGTATACCATCATGGCACTTGTGGCCCTTGTCTATGGCAGCGGGGGAAGGGGGCGAGAGGAGACAGAAGGGCTGTATACCATCATGGCACTTGTGGCCTTTGTCTATGGCAGTGGGGGAAGGGGGCTAGAGGAATCAGAAGGTCTGTATACCATCATGGCACTTGTGGCCCTTGTCTATGGCAGCGGGGGAAGGGGGTGAGAGGAGTCAGAAGGGCTGTATACCATCATGGCACTTGTGGCCCTTGTCTATGGCAGTGGGGGAAGGGGGCGAGAGGAATCAGAAGGGCTGTATACCATCATGGCACTTGTGGCCTTTGTCTATGGCAGCGGGGGAAGGGAGGGAGAGGAATCAGAAGGGCTGTATACCATCATGGCACTTGTGGCCCTTGTCTATGGTAGCGGGGGAAGGGAGCGAGAGGAATCAGAAGGGCTGTATACCATCATGGCACTTGTGGCCTTTGTCTATGGCAGCGGGGGAAGGGGGCGAGAGGAGTCAGAAGGGCTGTATACCATCATGGCACTTGTGGCCTTTGTCTATGGCAGTGGGGGAAGGGGGCGAGAGGAATCAGAAGGGCTGTATACCATCATGGCACTTGTGGCCCTTGTCTATGGTAGCGGGGGAAGGGGGTGAGAGGAATCAGAAGGGCTGTATACCATCATGGCACTTGTGGCCCTTGTCTATGGCAGTGGGGGAAGGGGGCGAGAGGAATCAGAAGGGCTGTATACCATCATGGCACTTGTGGCCCTTGTCTATGGCAGTGGGGGAAGGGGGCGAGAGGAATCAGAAGGGCTGTATACCATCATGGCACTTGTGGCCCTTGTCTATGGCAGTGGGGGAAGGGGTGAGAGGAGTCAGAAGGGCTGTATACCATCATGGCACTTGTGGCCCTTGTCTATGGCAGTGGGGGAAGGGGGCGAGAGAAATCAGAAGGGCTGTATACCATCATGGCACTTGTGGCCCTTGTCTATGGCAGTGGGGGAAGGGGGCGAGAGGAATCAGAAGGGCTGTATACCATCATGGCACTTGTGGCCCTTGTCTATGGCAGTGGAGGAAGGGAGCGAGAGGAATCAGAAGGGCTGTATACCATCATGGCACTTGTGGCCTTTGTCTATGGCAGTGGGGGAAGGGGGCGAGAGGAGTCAGAAGGGCTGTATACCATCATGGCACTTGTGGCCCTTGTCTATGGCAGTGGGGGAAGGGGGCGAGAGGAATCAGAAGGGCTGTATACCATCATGGCACTTGTGGCCCTTGTCTATGGCAGTGGGGGAAGGGGGCGAGAGGAATCAGAAGGGCTGTATACCATCATGGCACTTGTGGCCTTTGTCTATGGCAGCGGGGGAAGGGGGCGAGAGGACTCAGAAGGGCTGTATACCATCATGGCACTTGTGGCCCTTGTCTATGGCAGTGGGGGAAGGGGACGAGAGGAGAAGAAGGGCTGTATACCATCATGGCACTTGTGGCCCTTGTCTATGGCAGTGGGGGAAGGGGTTGAGAGGAATCAGAAGGGCTGTATACCATCATGGCACTTGTGGCCCTTGTCTATGGCAGTGGGGGAAGGGGGCGAGAGGAGAAGAAGGGCTGTATACCATCATGGCACTTGTGGCCCTTGTCTATGGCAGTGGGGGAAGGGGGCGAGAGGAATCAGAAGGGCTGTATACCATCATGGCACTTGTGGCCTTTGTCTATGGCAGTGGGGGAAGGGGGTGAGAGGAGTCAGAAGGGCTGTATACCATCATGGCACTTGTGGCCCTTGTCTATGGCAGTGGGGGAAGGGGGCGAGAGGAGTCAGAAGGGCTGTATACCAACATGGCACTTGTGGCCCTTGTCTATGGCAGTGGGGGAAGGGGGCGAGAGGAATCAGAAGGGCTGTATACCATCATGGCACTTGTGGCCCTTGTTAATGGCAGTGGGGGAAGGGGGCGAGAGGAATCAGAAGGGCTGTATACCATCATGGCACTTGTGGCCTTTGTCTATGGCAGCGGGGGAAGGGGCGAGAGGAATCAGAAGGGCTGTATACCATCATGGCACTTGTGGCCCTTGTTAATGGCAGTGGGGGAAGGGGGCGAGAGGAGTCAGAAGGGCTGTATACCATCATGGCACTTGTGGCCCTTGTCTATGGCAGTGGGGGAAGGGGTTGAGAGGAATCAGAAGGGCTGTATACCATCATGGCACTTGTGGCCCTTGTCTATGGTAGCGGGGGAAGGGGGCGAGAGGAGTCAGAAGGGCTGTATACCATCATGGCACTTGTGGCCCTTGTCTATGGCAGTGGGGGAAGGGGTTGAGAGGAATCAGAAGGGCTGTATACCATCATGGCACTTGTGGCCCTTGTCTATGGTAGCGGGGGAAGGGAGCGAGAGGAGTCAGAAGGGCTGTATACCATCATGGCACTTGTGGCCCTTGTCTATGGCAGTGGGGAAAGGGGGCGAGAGGAGTCAGAAGGGCTGTATACCATCATGGCACTTGTGGCCTTTGTCTATGGCAGTGGGGGAAGGGGTTGAGAGGAATCAGAAGGGCTGTATACCATCATGGCATTTGTGGCTCTTGTCTATGGCAGTGGGGGAAGGGGGCGAGAGGAATCAGAAGGGCTGTATACCATCATGGCACTTGTGGCCCTTGTCTATGGCAGTGGGGGAAGGGGGTGAGAGGAGTCAGAAGGGCTGTATACCATTATGGCACTTGTGGCCCTTGTCTATGGCAGTGGGGGAAGGGGGTGAGAGGAGTCAGAAGGGCTGTATACCATTATGGCACTTGTGGCCCTTGTCTATGGCAGTGGGGGAAGGGGGTGAGAGGAGTCAGAAGGGCTGTATACCATCATGGCACTTGTGGCCCTTGTTATTGGCAGTGGGGGAAGGGGGCGAGAGGAGTCAGAAGGTCTGTATACCATCATGGCACTTGTGGCTCTTGTCTATGGCAGCGGGGGAAGGGGGCGAGAGGAATCAGAAGGGCTGTATACCATCATGGCACTTGTGGCCTTTGTCTATGGCAGGGGGGGAAGGGGGCGAGAGGAGTCAGAAGGGCTGTATACCATCATGGCACTTGTGGCCCTTGTCTATGGCAGTGGGGGAAGGGGGCGAGAGGAGTCAGAAGGGCTGTATACCATCATGGCACTTGTGGCCTTTGTCTATGGTAGCGGGGGAAGGGGGTGAGAGGAATCAGAAGGGCTGTATACCATCATGGCACTTGTGGCTCTTGTCTATGGCAGTGGGGGAAGGGGGCGAGAGGAATCAGAAGGGCTGTATACCATCATGGCACTTGTGGCCCTTGTCTATGGCAGTGGGGGAAGGGGGCGAGAGGAATCAGAAGGGCTGTATACCATCATGGCACTTGTGGCCCTTGTCTATGGTAGCGGGGGAAGGGGGCGAGAGGAATCAGAAGGGCTGTATACCATCATGGCACTTGTGGCCTTTGTCTATGGCAGTGGGGGAAGGGGGTGAGAGGAATCAGAAGGGCTGTATACCATCATGGCACTTGTGGCCCTTGTCTATGGCAGTGGGGGGAAGGGGGTGAGAGGAATCAGAAGGGCTGTATACCATCATGGCACTTGTGGCCTTTGTCTATGGCAGTGGGGGAAGGGGGCGAGAGGAATCAGAAGGGCTGTATACCATCATGGCACTTGTGGCCCTTGTCTATGGCAGTGGGGGAAGGGGGCGAGAGGAGTCAGAAGGGCTGTATACCATCATGGCACTTGTGGCCTTTGTCTATGGCAGAGGGGGAAGGGGGCGAGAGGAGACAGAAGGGCTGTATACCATCATGGCACTTGTGGCCCTTGTCTATGGCAGCGGGGGAAGGGGGTGAGAGGAATCAGAAGGGCTGTATACCATCATGGCACTTGTGGCCCTTGTCTATGGCAGTGGGGGAAGGGGGCGAGAGGAGTCAGAAGGGCTGTATACCATCATGGCACTTGTGGCCCTTGTCTATGGCAGTGGGGGAAGGGGGCGAGAGGAGTCAGAAGGGCTGTATACCATCATGGCACTTGTGGCCTTTGTCTATGGCAGTGGGGGAAGGGGGCGAGAGGAATCAGAAGGGCTGTATACCATCATGGCACTTGTGGCTCTTGTCTATGGCAGCGGGGGAAGGGGGCGAGAGGAATCAGAAGGGCTGTATACCATCATGGCACTTGTGGCTCTTGTCTATGGCAGTGGGGGAAGGGGGCGAGAGGAATCAGAAGGGCTGTATACCATCATGGCACTTGTGGCTCTTGTCTATGGCAGTGGGGGAAGGGGGCGAGAGGAATCAGAAGGGCTGTATACCATCATGGCACTTGTGGCCCTTGTCTATGGCAGTGGGGGAAGGGGGCGAGAGGAGTCAGAAGGGCTGTATACCATCATGGCACTTGTGGCTCTTGTCTATGGCAGTGGGGGAAGGGGGTGAGAGGAGTCAGAAGGGCTGTATACCATCATGGCACTTGTGGCTCTTGTCTATGGCAGTGGGGGAAGGGGGCGAGAGGAGTCAGAAGGGCTGTATACCAGCATGGCACTTGTGGCCTTTGTCTATGGCAGCGGGGGAAGGGGCGAGAGGAATCAGAAGGGTTGTATACCATCATGGCACTTGTGGCCCTTGTCTATGGCAGTGGGGGAAGGGAGTGAGAGGAATCAGAAGGGCTGTATACCATCATGGCACTTGTGGCCCTTGTCTATGGCAGTGGGGGAAGGGGGCGAGAGGAATCAGAAGGGCTGTATACCATCATGGCACTTGTGGCCCTTGTCTATGGCAGTGGGGGAAGGGGGTGAGAGGAGTCAGAAGGGCTGTATACCATCATGGCACTTGTGGCCTTTGTCTATGGCAGTGGGGGAAGGGGGTGAGAGGAGTCAGAAGGGCTGTATACCATCATGGCACTTGTGGCCCTTGTCTATGGCAGTGGGGGAAGGGAGGGAGAGGAATCAGAAGGGCTGTATACCATCATGGCACTTGTGGCCCTTGTCTATGGCAGTGGGGGAAGGGGGCGAGAGGAATCAGAAGGGCTGTATACCATCATGGCACTTGTGGCCCTTGTCTATGGCAGTGGGGGAAGGGGGCGAGAGGAATCAGAAGGGCTGTATACCATCATGGCACTTGTGGCCTTTGTCTATGGCAGTGGGGGAAGGGGGCGAGAGGAATCAGAAGGGCTGTATACCATCATGGCACTTGTGGCCCTTGTCTATGGCAGTGGGGGAAGGGGGCGAGAGGAGTCAGAAGGGCTGTATACCATCATGGCACTTGTGGCCTTTGTCTATGGCAGCGGGGGAAGGGGGCGAGAGGAGTCAGAAGGGCTGTATACCATCATGGCACTTGTGGCCCTTGTCTATGGCAGTGGGGGAAGGGGGCGAGAGGAGTCAGAAGGGCTGTATACCATCATGGCACTTGTGGCCTTTGTCTATGGCAGCGGGGGAAGGGGGCGAGAGGAGTCAGAAGGGCTGTATACCATCATGGCACTTGTGGCCTTTGTCTATGGCAGCGGGGGAAGGGGGCGAGAGGAATAAGAAGGGCTGTATACCATCATGGCACTTGTGGCCCTTGTCTATGGCAGCGGGGGAAGGGGGCGAGAGGAGTCAGAAGGGCTGTATACCATCATGGCACTTGTGGCCCTTGTCTATGGCAGTGGGGGAAGGGGGCGAGAGGAGTCAGAAGGGCTGTATACCAACATGGCACTTGTGGCCCTTGTCTATGGCAGTGGGGGAAGGGGGCGAGAGGAATCAGAAGGGCTGTATACCATCATGGCACTTGTGGCCTTTGTCTATGGCAGTGGGGGAAGGGGGCGAGAGGAGTCAGAAGGGCTGTATACCATCATGGCACTTGTGGCCCTTGTCTATGGCAGTGGGGGAAGGGGGCGAGAGGAACCAGAAGGGCTGTATACCATCATGGCACTTGTGGCCTTTGTCTATGGCAGTGGGGGAAGAGGGTGAGAGGAATCAGAAGGGCTGTATACCATCATGGCACTTGTGGCCTTTGTCTGTGGCAGTGGGGGAAGAGGGTGAGAGGAATCAGAAGGGCTGTATACCAACATGGCACTTGTGGCCCTTGTCTATGGCAGTGGGGGAAGGGGGCGAGAGGAGTCAGAAGGGCTGTATACCATCATGGCACTTGTGGCCCTTGACTATGGCAGTGGGGGAAGAGGGTGAGAGGAATCAGAAGGGCTGTATACCATCATGGCACTTGTGGCCCTTGTCTATGGCAGTGGGGGAAGGGGGCGAGAGGAGTCAGAAGGGCTGTATACCATCATGGCACTTGTGGCCCTTGTCTATGGCAGTGGGGGAAGGGGGCGAGAGGAGTCAGAAGGGCTGTATACCATCATGACACTTGTGGCCCTTGTCTATGGCAGTGGGGGAAGGGGGTGAGAGGAATCAGAAGGGCTGTATACCATCATGGCACTTGTGGCCCTTGTCTATGGCAGTGGGGGAAGGGGGCGAGAGGAATCAGAAGGGCTGTATACCATCATGACACTTGTGGCCTTTGTCTATGGCAGTGGGGGAAAGGGGCGAGAGGAGTCAGAAGGGCTGTATACCATCATGGCACTTGTGGCCTTTGTCTATGGCAGTGGGGGAAGGGGGCGAGAGGAATCAGAAGGGCTGTATACCATCATGGCACTTGTGGCCCTTGTCTATGGCAGCGGGGGAAGGGGGCGAGAGGAATCAGAAGGGCTGTATACCATCATGGCACTTGTGGCCCTTGTCTATGGCAGGGGGGGAAGAGGGCGAGAGGAGTCAGAAGGGCTGTATACCATCATGGCACTTGTGGCCCTTGTCTATGGCAGTGGGGGAAGGGGGCGAGAGGAATCAGAAGGGCTGTATACCATCATGGCACTTGTGGCCCTTGTCTATGGCAGTGGGGGAAGGGGGCGAGAGGAATCAGAAGGGCTGTATACCAACATGGCACTTGTGGCCCTTGTCTATGGCAGTGGGGGAAGGGGGCGAGAGGAATCAGAAGGGCTGTATACCATCATGGCACTTGTGGCCCTTGTCTATGGCAGTGGGGGAAGGGGGCGAGAGGAGTCAGAAGGGCTGTATACCATCATGGCACTTGTGGCCCTTGTCTATGGCAGTGGGGGAAGGGGCGAGAGGAATCAGAAGGGCTGTATACCAGCATGGCACTTGTGGCCTTTGTCTATGGCAGTGGGGGAAGGGGGCGAGAGGAATCAGAAGGGCTGTATACCATCATGGCACTTGTGGCCCTTGTCTATGGCAGTGGGGGAAGGGGGCGAGAGGAGTCAGAAGGGCTGTATACCATCATGGCACTTGTGGCCTTTGTCTATGGCAGCGGGGGAAGGGGGCGAGAGGAGTCAGAAGGGCTGTATACCATCATGGCACTTGTGGCCCTTGTCTATGGCAGTGGGGGAAGGGGGCGAGAGGAGTCAGAAGGGCTGTATACCATCATGGCACTTGTGGCCTTTGTCTATGGCAGCGGGGGAAGGGGGCGAGAGGAGTCAGAAGGGCTGTATACCATCATGGCACTTGTGGCCCTTGTCTATGGCAGTGGGGGAAGGGGGCGAGAGGAGTCAGAAGGGCTGTATACCAACATGGCACTTGTGGCCCTTGTCTATGGCAGTGGGGGAAGGGGGCGAGAGGAATCAGAAGGGCTGTATACCATCATGGCACTTGTGGCCCTTGTCTATGGCAGTGGGGGAAGGGGGCGAGAGGAATCAGAAGGGCTGTATACCATCATGGCACTTGTGGCCTTTGTCTATGGCAGTGGGGGAAGGGGGCGAGAGGAGTCAGAAGGGCTGTATACCATCATGGCACTTGTGGCCCTTGTCTATGGCAGTGGGGGAAGGGGGCGAGAGGAACCAGAAGGGCTGTATACCATCATGGCACTTGTGGCCTTTGTCTATGGCAGTGGGGGAAGAGGGTGAGAGGAATCAGAAGGGCTGTATACCATCATGGCACTTGTGGCCTTTGTCTGTGGCAGTGGGGGAAGAGGGTGAGAGGAATCAGAAGGGCTGTATACCAACATGGCACTTGTGGCCCTTGTCTATGGCAGTGGGGGAAGGGGGCGAGAGGAGTCAGAAGGGCTGTATACCATCATGGCACTTGTGGCCCTTGACTATGGCAGTGGGGGAAGAGGGTGAGAGGAATCAGAAGGGCTGTATACCATCATGGCACTTGTGGCCCTTGTCTATGGCAGTGGGGGAAGGGGGCGAGAGGAGTCAGAAGGGCTGTATACCATCATGGCACTTGTGGCCCTTGTCTATGGCAGTGGGGGAAGGGGGCGAGAGGAGTCAGAAGGGCTGTATACCATCATGACACTTGTGGCCCTTGTCTATGGCAGTGGGGGAAGGGGGTGAGAGGAATCAGAAGGGCTGTATACCATCATGGCACTTGTGGCCCTTGTCTATGGCAGTGGGGGAAGGGGGCGAGAGGAATCAGAAGGGCTGTATACCATCATGACACTTGTGGCCTTTGTCTATGGCAGTGGGGGAAAGGGGCGAGAGGAGTCAGAAGGGCTGTATACCATCATGGCACTTGTGGCCTTTGTCTATGGCAGGGGGGGAAGGGGGCGAGAGGAATCAGAAGGGCTGTATACCATCATGGCACTTGTGGCCCTTGTCTATGGCAGTGGGGGAAGGGGGCGAGAGGAATCAGAAGGGCTGTATACCATCATGGCACTTGTGGCCCTTGTCTATGGCAGTGGGGGAAGGGGGCTAGAGGAATCAGAAGGTCTGTATACCATCATGGCACTTGTGGCCCTTGTCTATGGCAGCGGGGGAAGGGGGTGAGAGGAGTCAGAAGGGCTGTATACCATCATGGCACTTGTGGCCCTTGTCTATGGCAGCGGGGGAAGGGGGCGAGAGGAGACAGAAGGGCTGTATACCATCATGGCACTTGTGGCCTTTGTCTATGGCAGTGGGGGAAGGGGGCTAGAGGAATCAGAAGGTCTGTATACCATCATGGCACTTGTGGCCCTTGTCTATGGCAGCGGGGGAAGGGGGTGAGAGGAGTCAGAAGGGCTGTATACCATCATGGCACTTGTGGCCCTTGTCTATGGCAGTGGGGGAAGGGGGCGAGAGGAATCAGAAGGGCTGTATACCATCATGGCACTTGTGGCCTTTGTCTATGGCAGCGGGGGAAGGGAGGGAGAGGAATCAGAAGGGCTGTATACCATCATGGCACTTGTGGCCCTTGTCTATGGTAGCGGGGGAAGGGAGCGAGAGGAATCAGAAGGGCTGTATACCATCATGGCACTTGTGGCCTTTGTCTATGGCAGCGGGGGAAGGGGGCGAGAGGAGTCAGAAGGGCTGTATACCATCATGGCACTTGTGGCCTTTGTCTATGGCAGTGGGGGAAGGGGGCGAGAGGAATCAGAAGGGCTGTATACCATCATGGCACTTGTGGCCCTTGTCTATGGTAGCGGGGGAAGGGGGTGAGAGGAATCAGAAGGGCTGTATACCATCATGGCACTTGTGGCCCTTGTCTATGGCAGTGGGGGAAGGGGGCGAGAGGAATCAGAAGGGCTGTATACCATCATGGCACTTGTGGCCCTTGTCTATGGCAGTGGGGGAAGGGGGCGAGAGGAATCAGAAGGGCTGTATACCATCATGGCACTTGTGGCCCTTGTCTATGGCAGTGGGGGAAGGGGTGAGAGGAGTCAGAAGGGCTGTATACCATCATGGCACTTGTGGCCCTTGTCTATGGCAGTGGGGGAAGGGGGCGAGAGAAATCAGAAGGGCTGTATACCATCATGGCACTTGTGGCCCTTGTCTATGGCAGTGGGGGAAGGGGGCGAGAGGAATCAGAAGGGCTGTATACCATCATGGCACTTGTGGCCCTTGTCTATGGCAGTGGAGGAAGGGAGCGAGAGGAATCAGAAGGGCTGTATACCATCATGGCACTTGTGGCCTTTGTCTATGGCAGTGGGGGAAGGGGGCGAGAGGAGTCAGAAGGGCTGTATACCATCATGGCACTTGTGGCCCTTGTCTATGGCAGTGGGGGAAGGGGGCGAGAGGAGAAGAAGGGCTGTATACCATCATGGCACTTGTGGCCCTTGTCTATGGCAGTGGGGGAAGGGGGCGAGAGGAATCAGAAGGGCTGTATACCATCATGGCACTTGTGGCCTTTGTCTATGGCAGTGGGGGAAGGGGGTGAGAGGAGTCAGAAGGGCTGTATACCATCATGGCACTTGTGGCCCTTGTCTATGGCAGTGGGGGAAGGGAGGGAGAGGAATCAGAAGGGCTGTATACCATCATGGCACTTGTGGCCCTTGTTAATGGCAGTGGGGGAAGGGGGCGAGAGGAATCAGAAGGGCTGTATACCATCATGGCACTTGTGGCCTTTGTCTATGGCAGCGGGGGAAGGGGCGAGAGGAATCAGAAGGGCTGTATACCATCATGGCACTTGTGGCCCTTGTCTATGGCAGTGGGGGAAGGGGGCGAGAGGAATCAGAAGGGCTGTATACCATCATGGCACTTGTGGCCCTTGTCTATGGCAGTGGGGGAAGGGGTTGAGAGGAATCAGAAGGGCTGTATACCATCATGGCACTTGTGGCCCTTGTCTATGGTAGCGGGGGAAGGGGGCGAGAGGAGTCAGAAGGGCTGTATACCATCATGGCACTTGTGGCCCTTGTCTATGGCAGTGGGGGAAGGGGTTGAGAGGAATCAGAAGGGCTGTATACCATCATGGCACTTGTGGCCCTTGTCTATGGTAGCGGGGGAAGGGAGCGAGAGGAGTCAGAAGGGCTGTATACCATCATGGCACTTGTGGCCCTTGTCTATGGCAGTGGGGAAAGGGGGCGAGAGGAGTCAGAAGGGCTGTATACCATCATGGCACTTGTGGCCTTTGTCTATGGCAGTGGGGGAAGGGGTTGAGAGGAATCAGAAGGGCTGTATACCATCATGGCACTTGTGGCCCTTGTCTATGGCAGTGGGGGAAGGGGGTGAGAGGAGTCAGAAGGGCTGTATACCATTATGGCACTTGTGGCCCTTGTCTATGGCAGTGGGGGAAGGGGGTGAGAGGAGTCAGAAGGGCTGTATACCATCATGACACTTGTGGCTCTTGTCTATGGCAGTGGGGGAAGGGGGTGAGAGGAGTCAGAAGGGCTGTATACCATCATGGCACTTGTGGCCCTTGTTATTGGCAGTGGGGGAAGGGGGCGAGAGGAGTCAGAAGGTCTGTATACCATCATGGCACTTGTGGCTCTTGTCTATGGCAGCGGGGGAAGGGGGCGAGAGGAATCAGAAGGGCTGTATACCATCATGGCACTTGTGGCCCTTGTCTATGGCAGTGGGGGAAGGGGGTGAGAGGAGTCAGAAGGGCTGTATACCATTATGGCACTTGTGGCCCTTGTCTATGGCAGTGGGGGAAGGGGGTGAGAGGAGTCAGAAGGGCTGTATACCATTATGGCACTTGTGGCCCTTGTCTATGGCAGTGGGGGAAGGGGGTGAGAGGAGTCAGAAGGGCTGTATACCATCATGGCACTTGTGGCCCTTGTTATTGGCAGTGGGGGAAGGGGGCGAGAGGAGTCAGAAGGTCTGTATACCATCATGGCACTTGTGGCTCTTGTCTATGGCAGCGGGGGAAGGGGGCGAGAGGAATCAGAAGGGCTGTATACCATCATGGCACTTGTGGCCTTTGTCTATGGCAGGGGGGGAAGGGGGCGAGAGGAGTCAGAAGGGCTGTATACCATCATGGCACTTGTGGCCCTTGTCTATGGCAGTGGGGGAAGGGGGCGAGAGGAGTCAGAAGGGCTGTATACCATCATGGCACTTGTGGCCTTTGTCTATGGTAGCGGGGGAAGGGGGTGAGAGGAATCAGAAGGGCTGTATACCATCATGGCACTTGTGGCTCTTGTCTATGGCAGTGGGGGAAGGGGGCGAGAGGAATCAGAAGGGCTGTATACCATCATGGCACTTGTGGCCCTTGTCTATGGCAGTGGGGGAAGGGGGCGAGAGGAATCAGAAGGGCTGTATACCATCATGGCACTTGTGGCCCTTGTCTATGGTAGCGGGGGAAGGGGGCGAGAGGAATCAGAAGGGCTGTATACCATCATGGCACTTGTGGCCTTTGTCTATGGCAGTGGGGGAAGGGGGTGAGAGGAATCAGAAGGGCTGTATACCATCATGGCACTTGTGGCCCTTGTCTATGGCAGTGGGGGGAAGGGGGTGAGAGGAATCAGAAGGGCTGTATACCATCATGGCACTTGTGGCCTTTGTCTATGGCAGTGGGGGAAGGGGGCGAGAGGAATCAGAAGGGCTGTATACCATCATGGCACTTGTGGCCCTTGTCTATGGCAGTGGGGGAAGGGGGCGAGAGGAGTCAGAAGGGCTGTATACCATCATGGCACTTGTGGCCTTTGTCTATGGCAGAGGGGGAAGGGGGCGAGAGGAGACAGAAGGGCTGTATACCATCATGGCACTTGTGGCCCTTGTCTATGGCAGCGGGGGAAGGGGGTGAGAGGAATCAGAAGGGCTGTATACCATCATGGCACTTGTGGCCCTTGTCTATGGCAGTGGGGGAAGGGGGCGAGAGGAGTCAGAAGGGCTGTATACCATCATGGCACTTGTGGCCCTTGTCTATGGCAGTGGGGGAAGGGGCGAGAGGAGTCAGAAGGGCTGTATACCATCATGGCACTTGTGGCCCTTGTCTATGGCAGTGGGGGAAGGGGGCGAGAGGAGTCAGAAGGGCTGTATACCATCATGGCACTTGTGGCCTTTGTCTATGGCAGTGGGGGAAGGGGGCGAGAGGAGTCAGAAGGGCTGTATACCATCATGGCACTTGTGGCCTTTGTCTATGGCAGTGGGGGAAGGGGGCGAGAGGAATCAGAAGGGCTGTATACCATCATGGCACTTGTGGCTCTTGTCTATGGCAGCGGGGGAAGGGGGCGAGAGGAATCAGAAGGGCTGTATACCATCATGGCACTTGTGGCTCTTGTCTATGGCAGTGGGGGAAGGGGGCGAGAGGAATCAGAAGGGCTGTATACCATCATGGCACTTGTGGCTCTTGTCTATGGCAGTGGGGGAAGGGGGCGAGAGGAATCAGAAGGGCTGTATACCATCATGGCACTTGTGGCCCTTGTCTATGGCAGTGGGGGAAGGGGGCGAGAGGAGTCAGAAGGGCTGTATACCATCATGGCACTTGTGGCTCTTGTCTATGGCAGTGGGGGAAGGGGGTGAGAGGAGTCAGAAGGGCTGTATACCATCATGGCACTTGTGGCTCTTGTCTATGGCAGTGGGGGAAGGGGGCGAGAGGAGTCAGAAGGGCTGTATACCAGCATGGCACTTGTGGCCTTTGTCTATGGCAGCGGGGGAAGGGGCGAGAGGAATCAGAAGGGTTGTATACCATCATGGCACTTGTGGCCCTTGTCTATGGCAGTGGGGGAAGGGAGTGAGAGGAATCAGAAGGGCTGTATACCATCATGGCACTTGTGGCCCTTGTCTATGGCAGTGGGCGAAGGGGGCGAGAGGAATCAGAAGGGCTGTATACCATCATGGCACTTGTGGCCCTTGTCTATGGCAGTGGGGGAAGGGGGTGAGAGGAGTCAGAAGGGCTGTATACCATCATGGCACTTGTGGCCTTTGTCTATGGCAGTGGGGGAAGGGGGCGAGAGGAATCAGAAGGGCTGTATACCATCATGGCACTTTTAGCCCTTGTCTATGGCAGTGGGGGAAGGGGGCGAGAGGAATCAGAAGGGCTGTATACCATCATGGCACTTGTGGCCCTTGTCTATGGCAGTGGGGGAAGGGGGCGAGAGGAGTCAGAAGGGCTGTATACCATCATGGCACTTGTGGCCCTTGTCTATGGCAGTGGGGGAAGGGGGCGAGAGGAATCAGAAGGGCTGTATACCATCATGGCACTTGTGGCCTTTGTCTATGGCAGCGGGGGAAGGGGGCGAGAGGAGTCAGAAGGGCTGTATACCATCATGGCAATTGTGGCTCTTGTCTATGGCAGTGGGGGAAGGGGGCGAGAGGAGTCAGAAGGGCTGTATACCATCATGGCACTTGTGGCCCTTGTCTATGGCAGTGGGGGAAGGGGCGAGAGGAATCAGAAGGGCTGTATACCATCATGGCACTTGTGGCCCTTGTCTATGGCAGTGGGGGAAGGGGGCGAGAGGAGTCAGAAGGGCTGTATACCATCATGGCACTTGTGGCCCTTGTCTATGGCAGTGGGGGAAGGGGGCGAGAGGAATCAGAAGGGCTGTATACCATCATGGCACTTGTGGCCCTTGTCTATGGCAGTGGGGGAAGGGGGCGAGAGGAGTCAGAAGGGCTGTATACCATCATGGCACTTGTGGCCCTTGTCTATGGCAGTGGGGGAAGGGGGCGAGAGGAATCAGAAGGGCTGTATACCATCATGGCACTTGTAGCCCTTGTCTATGGCAGCGGGGGAAGGGGGGCGAGTAAAAAGTAAAAACATAAAAAGCAATGTCCCCTGATGTAAATCACAACGCGCGCCGCACCGCCGGATCTGACACTCGTTGACGACTGGCCGCCGAATGCCTTCTCCGCCGGGTAACAGTTCTGAAATAGGTAAGGGGCGGGGCCGCTGGTGATGTCCCCGACCCAGCATGCACCTGTTGATGACGTTACAGGTGCGCGGGACCACAAGGTGACGTCACCAGGTGGCTCCTCCCCTTACCTATTTAAGAACTGTCACCCGGTGGAGGAGGCATTCACCAATCAACCTTCGTTGTGGCTTTTTTTTGGGGGTCCTGCGGTGCAGCAGGCGTCATGATTGACGTTCGATCTACATCGGGGACGTTGGTTTTTTATTTTTTTAAATAAAGAACTTGACAAAACTTGTCTAGTGTTTATATTTATTTTTGACAGGTGTTTTTGGTGAATGGGTAGGGGTACAACGTCCCCGATACTCATTCACATAGGGGGGGCCAGGATCTAGGGGCCCCTCCATTAAAGGGTGTTTCCAGATTTCCGATAAGCCCCCTGCCTGCCAACCCCCACAACCACTGCCCAGGGTTGTCGGGAAGAGACCCTTGTCCCCATTGGGACAAGGTGGTTTGGGGTGGGGGGTTTCCCCATGTTGATGGCATATGGCCTGATATGGTTTAGGAGAGGGGGGTGGGCATTGACCTGTCAATCTGCATGCTCGGATAAGGGTTTGATATAGATTTGGGGGGGGGCCCAACGCCAATTTCTTTTTTGCCATAGGGTGGGAGACCTCATGTCGTTTGTTTCTTTTTTTTTACTTACCAGCATTTTTTTTCCTTTCAGCTGTCAGCAGGTATGCCCACCAACAGCTGATCATTTATTCGTTGTTAAGCATGCGGCGGACGGCTTTCCGGCCCTGCTCCTTAATAACATGTTGACTATGTATTCGGCGAGCGAAAAGCCAGCCGAATGCACAGAAAATTTGGGTGAACTTTTGCTCAGCCTGAACCGTTCGCCCAACACTAGTTAGAGTTAGGGGTTTAGGGTCAGCGATAGGGTTAGGTGTCGGGTGGGGGGTTATGGCTTAGGGATAGGGTTGGGGTCAGGAAAAGGGTTGGTGTTTAGGGTCAGAGATAGGGTTAGGTGTCGGGTGGGGGGTTATGGGTTAGGGATAGGGTTGGGGTCAGGGATTGGGTGTTGGGGTTAGGAGTTTAGGGTCAGGGATAGGTTTAGGGTTGGGGTCAGGGATTAGGTGTTGGGGTTAGGGTTGGGGTTTAGGGTCAGGTATAGGTTTAGGGTTGGGGTCAGGGATTGGGTGTTGGGGTTAGGGTTGTGGTTTAGGGTCAGGGATAGGGTTAGGTGTCGGGTGGGGGGTTATGGGTTAGGGATAGGGTTGGGGTCAGGAATAGGGTTGTGGTTTAGGGTCAGGGATAGGGTTAGGTGTTGGGTGTTATGGGTTAGGGATAGGGTTGGGGTCAGGGATTGGGTGTTGGGGTTAGGAGTTTAGGGCCAGGGATAGGTTTAGGGTTGGAGTCAGGGATTGGGTGTTGGGGTTAGGGTTGGGGTCAGGGATTGGGTGTTGGGGTTAGGTTTGGGGTCAGGGATTGGGTGTTGGGGTTAGGGTTGGGGTTTAGGGTCAGGGATAGGGTTATTAGTTGGCTGGGGGGGTTATGGGTTAGGGATAGGGTTGGGGTCAGGGATTGGGTGTTGGGGTTAGGAGTTTTGGGTCAGGGATTGGTTTAGGGTTGGGGTCAGAGATTGGGTGTTGGGGTTAGGGTTGGGGTCAGGGATTGGGTGTTGGGGTTAGGGTTGGGGTCAGGGATTGGGTGTTGGGGTTAAGGTTGGGGTTTAGGATCAGAGATAGGGTTAGGTGTTGGGTGGGGGATTATGGGTTAGGGATAGGGTTGGGGTCAGGAATAGGGTTGGGGTTTAGGCTCAGGGATGGGGTTAGGTGTTGGGTGTTATGGGTTAGGGATAGGTTTGGGGTCAGGGAATGGGTGTTGGGGTTAGGAGTTTAGGGTCAGGGATAGGTTTAGGGTTGGGGTCAGGGATTAGGTGTTGGGGTTAGGGATGGGGTCAGAATTTGGGTGTTGGGGTTAGGGTTGGGGTCAGGGATTGGGTGTTGGGGTTAGGGTTGGGGTTTAGGGTCAGGGATAGGGTTAGGTGTTATGGGTTAGGGATAGGGTTGGGGTCAGGGATTGGGTGTTGGGGTTAGGAGTTTTGGGTCAGGGATATGTTTAGGGTTGGGGTCAGGGATTAGGTGTTGGGGTTAGGGTTGGGGTCAGGGATTGGGTGTTGGGGTTAGGGTTGGGGTCAGGGATTGGGTGTTGGGGTTAGGGTTGGGGTCAGGGATTGGGTGTTGGGGTTAGGGTTGGGGTCAGGGATTGGGTGTTGGGGTTAGGGTTGGGGTTTAGGGTCAGGGATAGGGTTAGGTGTCGGGTGGGGGGTTATGGGTTAGGGATAGGGTTGGGGTCAGGGATTTGGTGTTGGAGTTAGGAGTTTAGGGTCAGGGATAGGTTTAGGGTTGGGGTCAGGGATTGGGTGTTGGGGTTAGGGTTGGGGTCAGGGATTGGGTGGGGGGTTAGGGTTGGGGTTTAGGGTCAGGGATAGGGTTAGGTGTTGGCTGGGGGGTTATGGGTTAGGGATAGGGTTGGGGTCAGGAATAGGGTTGGGGTTTAGGGTCAGGGATAGGGTTAGGTGTTGGGTGTTATGGGTTAGGGATAGGGTTGGGGTCAGGGATTGGGTGTTGGGGTTAGGGTTGGAGTTTAGGGTGAGGGATGGGGTTAGGTGTTGGGTGTTATGGGTTAGGGATAGGGTTGGGGTCAGGGATTGGGTGCTGGGGTCAGGGATTGGGTGTTGGGGTTAGGGTTGGGGTCAGGGAATGGGTGTTGGGGTTAGGGTTGGGGTTTAGGGTCAGGGATAGGGTTAAGTGTTGGGTGGGGGGTTCTGGGTTAGGGATAGGGTTGGAGTCAGGGATTTGGTGTTGGAGTTAGGAGTTTAGGGTCAGGGATAGGTTTAGGGTTGGGGTCAGGGATCGGGTGTTGGGGTTAGGGTTGGGGTCAGGGATTGGGTGGGGGGTTAGGGTTGGGGTTTAGGGTCAGGGATAGGGTTAGGTGTTGGCTGGGGGGTTATGGGTTAGGGATAGGGTTGGGGTCAGGAATAGGGTTGGGGTTTAGGGTCAGGAATAGGGTTAGGTGTTATGGGTTAGGGATAGGGTTGGGGTCAGGGATTGGGTGTTGGGGTTAGGGTTGGAGTTTAGGGTCAGGGATGGGGTTAGGTGTTGGGTGTTATGGGTTAGGGATAGGGTTGGGGTCAGGGATTGGGTGTTGGGGTTAGGAGTTTAGGGTCAGGGATAGGTTTAGGGTTGGGGTCAGGGATTGGGTGTTGGGGTTAGGAGTTTAGGGTCAGGGATTGGGTGTTGGGGTTAGGAGTTTAGGGTCAGGGATAGGTTTAGGGTTGGGGTCAGGGATTGGGTGTTGGGTTTAGGGTTGGGGTCAGGGATTGGGTGTTGGGGTTAGGGTTGGGGTTTAGGGTCAGGGATAGGGTTAGGTGTTGGCTGGGGGGTTATGGGTTAGGGATAGGGTTGGGGTCAGGAATAGGGTTGGGGTTTAGGGTCAGGAATAGGGTTAGGTGTTATGGGTTAGGGATAGGGTTGGGGTCAGGGATTGGGTGTTGGGGTTAGGGTTGGAGTTTAGGGTCAGGGATGGGGTTAGGTGTTGGGTGTTATGGGTTAGGGATAGGGTTGGGGTCAGGGATTGGGTGTTGGGGTTAGGAGTTTAGGGTCAGGGATAGGTTTAGGGTTGGGGTCAGGGATTGGGTGTTGGGGTTAGGAGTTTAGGGTCAGGGATTGGGTGTTGGGGTTAGGAGTTTAGGGTCAGGGATAGGTTTAGGGTTGGGGTCAGGGATTGGGTGTTGGGTTTAGGGTTGGGGTCAGGGATTGGGTGTTGGGGTTAGGGTTGGGGTTTAGGGTCAGGGATAGGGTTAGGTGTTGGCTGGGGGGTTATGGGTTAGGGATAGGGTTGGGGTCAGGAATAGGGTTGGGGTTTAGGGTCAGGAATAGGGTTAGGTGTTATGGGTTAGGGTCAGGGATTGGGTGTTGGGGTTAGGAGTTTAGGGTCAGGGATAGGTTTAGGGTTGGGGTCAGGGATTGGGTGTTGGGGTTAGGAGTTTAGGGTCAGGGATTGGGTGTTGGGGTTAGGAGTTTAGGGTCAGGGATAGGTTTAGGGTTGGGGTCAGGGATTGGGTGTTGGGGTTAGGGTTGGGGTTTAGGGTCAGGGATAGGTTTAGGGTTGGGGTCAGGGATTGGGTGTTGGGGTTAGGGTTGGGGTTTAGGGTCAGGGATAAGGTTAAGTGTCGGGTGGGGGGTTATGGGTTAGGGATAGGGTTGGGGTCAGGGATTTGGTGTTGGAGTTAGGAGTTTAGGGTCCGGGATAGGTTTAGGGTGGGGGTCAGGGATTGGGTGTTGGGGTTAGGGTTGGGGTCAGGGATTGGGTGGGGGGTTAGGGTTGGGGTTTAGGGTCATGGATAGGGTTAGGTGTTGGCTGGGGGGTTATGGGTTAGGGATAGGGTTGGGGTCAGGAATAGGGTTGGGGTTTAGGGTCAGGAATAGGGTTAGGTGTTGGGTGTTATGGGTTAGGGATAGGGTTGGGGTCAGGGATTGGGTGTTGGGGTTAGGAGTTTAGGGTCAGGGATAGGTTTAGGGTTGGGGTCAGGGATTGGGTGTTGGGGTTAGGGTTGGGGTCAGGGATTGGGTGTTGGGGTTAGGAGTTTAGGGTCAGAGATTGGGTGTTGGGGTTAGGAGTTTAGGGTCAGGGATAGGTTTAGGGTTGGGGTCAGGGTTAGGGTTACGGGATAGAGTTAGGCCATCTAAAAGTCTATGCCATGCCAAAAATGATTTTCCAGTTTTGGATGGAATGGGGAAGGATTAGAACCCCTGACAGGTTCTTGGAGAGATTTCTCTCACTTCCTGTACTGCTGACAATGGTTTACAAGACAGGAAGTGGAGCCTACAGAGCTTTTTAGGGTCACTTTTAAAGTGATTGTACACCATCGCCTTGTAAAACAAGCCATTCAGTTTAAAAAAGGAATGAAAGGTAAAACATTTGTATAGATATAAAAAAAACATTATAAATATCTTTTCCCCCATTTGTAAAAAGTGATCTCGTACTCTCCATTCTGAGCTGCAAAAAAGCTGGGGGAGGAGAAGCAAAGGCACACTGGTCTTCCCAGTGAATGGCTGTGCGTGGGTGGGGGTGTCAGGACAAGCCTGATTTCCCAGCATAGCTACAGAACTGACCACTTTGTGCTATCATGCTTAGTGTGGTCAGTGTATAATAGGAAAGCAGAGGGTCTGGCAGGAACACCAGGGATTTCACACAAAGGAAGCAATACAAAGAGAACAGGAGACTTCTTCATACCGGTACATGGGGCAGCAGCCACATATCAGGGGGTGGGAATGTTGGGGGGACATATTTAGGTATTTATATTTTGCATTGACCACTGACAATAAACCTCCTAGTGGTTATCCAGGGAGACAAATATTCATAACTCAGGTAATTGGATCTTCTCACCAGGGACACTTCCTAACAGAAGGCAGAACCAAAATAATAACACCGAGCTTAAGGAAAACCCAATGAAAGCAGAACTCCAGATCCATGCTCAGGCTGACTATCTGCATCACTACATTCAGACTGGAGACACCAGAACTGAAGAACTCCTTGTACTGCTATAAGACACTTCAATGATAAAAATACCGGACTGGTGACCCCACAATATATAAATACCGGACTGGTGACCCCACAATATACAAATACCGGACTGGTGACCCCACAATATACAAATACCGGACTGGTGACCCCACAATATACAAATACCGGACTGGTGACCCCACAATATACAAATACCGGACTGGTGACCCCACAATATATAAATACCGGACTGGTGACCCCACAATATACAAATACTGGACTGGTGACCCCACAATATACAAATACCGGACTGGTGACCCCACAATATATAAATACCGGACTGGTGACCCCACAATATATTAATACCGGACTGGTGACCCCACAATATATAAATACCGGACCGGTGACCCCACAATATATAAATACCAGACCGGTGACCCCACAATATATAAATACCGGACTGGTGACCCCACAATATATAAATACCGGACTGGTGACCCCACAATATATTAATACCGGACTGGTGACCCCACAATATATAAATACTGGACTGGTGACCCCACAATATATAAATACCGGACTGGTGACCCCACAATATATAAATACCGGACTGGTGACCCCACAATATATTAATACCGGACCGGTGACCCCACAATATATAAATACCGGACCGGTGACCCCACAATATATAAATACCAGACTGGTGACCTCACAATATATAAATACCGGACTGGTGACCCCACAATATATAAATACCGGACTGGTGACCCCACAATATATAAATACCGGACTGGTGACCCCACAATATATAAATACCGGACTGGTGACCCCACAATATACAAATACCGGACTGGTGACCCCACAATATATAAATACCGGACTGGTGACCCCACAATATACAAATACCGGACTGGTGACCCCACAATATACAAATACCGGACTGGTGACCCCACAATATACAAATACCGGACTGGTGACCCCACAATATACAAATACCGGACTGGTGACCCCACAATATACAAATACCGGACTGGTGACCCCACAATATATAAATACCGGACTGGTGACCCCACAATATACAAATACTGGACTGGTGACCCCACAATATACAAATACCGGACTGGTGACCCCACAATATACAAATACCAGACTGGTGACCCCACAATATACAAATACCGGACTGGTGACCCCACAATATATAAATACCGGACTGGTGACCCCACAATATACAAATACTGGACTGGTGACCCCACAATATACAAATACCGGACTGGTGACCCCACAATATAGAAATACCGGACTGGTGACCCCACAATATACAAATACTGGACTGGTGACCCCACAATATAGAAATACCGGACTGGTGACCCCACAATATACAAATACTGGACTGGTGACCCCACAATATATAAATACCGGACTGGTGACCCCACAATATATAAATACCGGACTGGTGACCCCACAATATATAAATACCGGACTGGTGACCCCACAATATATAAATACCGGACTGGTGACCCCACAATATATTAATACCGGACTGGTGACCCCACAATATATAAATACCGGACCGGTGACCCCACAATATATAAATACCAGACCGGTGACCCCACAATATATAAATACCGGACTGGTGACCCCACAATATATAAATACTGGACTGGTGACCCCACAATATATAAATACCGGACTGGTGACCCCACAATATATAAATACCGGACCGGTGACCCCACAATATATTAATACCGGACTGGTGACCCCACAATATATAAATACCGGACCGGTGACCCCACAATATATAAATACCAGACTGGTGACCCCACAATATATAAATACCGGACTGGTGACCCCACAATATATAAATACCGGACTGGTGACCCCACAATATACAAATACCGGACTGGTGATCCCACAATATACAAATACCGGACTGGTGACCCCACAATATATAAATACCGGACCGGTGACCCCACAATATATAAATACCGGACTGATGACCACACAATAGGGAGAAAACTTTTTCGTGGAAGGGAGTTTAATAAGACTCGTGGCCACTCATTAAAATTAGAAGAAAAGAGGTTTAACCTTAAACTACGTAGAGGGTTCTTTACTGTAAGAGCGGCAAGGATGTGGAATTCCCTTCCACAGGCGGTGGTCTCAGCGGGGAGCATTGATAGCTTCAAGAAACTATTAGATAATCACCTGAATGACCACAACATACAGGGATATGTAATGTAATACTGACACATAATCACACACATAGGTTGGACTTGATGGACTTAACCCTAACCTCACCTACTATGTAAAGAAGTCCCAAAATAAATGACGGCCTCATGGGACATTTGTGAGGCTGAACCTGGCTTTAGGTGAGGAAAACTGAGTTTGTATGGATTGGAAGGTCCACAAAATGAGCAGCATCAGTTCTCCAGATCTCCAACAATGACTAGACAGGAGGTCTTCATACGGGATGGTCAATGGGGGTTTCTACATTCCTTCTTGGTGCCTCTGTCTTGCTTCTGCTGGAGGTTATTTTCTTTGTGCTCCATCCTATCACAGCGAGCGACACAGCATTTGTTCAGCACCTTTGGCCTATTGTCTGGGGCAAGTGCAAGAACTCTAAGAACATGTGACTGGTTACATCCATTAGAAAAGCATGTCTCCCTTGGGGAGTTTTTTCTCATCTTTTGTCCCTGAAACATCCATACAATAAATGGGAGGGGCAGTTTTTATTGGGATTGGAATATGCAGAAAGCACTAAGATTATTGTCAGAACTACCCATTTCTCGTGACACCCATATTTTGTATCTGTCTGTGTCCCCATAGGAGAGTCACTTTCAGTTCTGGCAGTTGTGACAGACAGAGTAATAAAAACCCCAATGAGATTCTAACCCTTCGGTGCTCCATCCAAAGTGAAATAAGATGCTTTGGTTGGAGTCACACAATTTCACCCTCACCTGACAATGACTCCAACCTCCAGGTGGGGATGATAGTGCTGTTTGTACCCCCTGGGATGTCAATCGTCCTGAAAGTGGTAAATTTGATGAATTCGATTGGATAGAATACAGAGATGGAAACATAGATTTTTATTGTCATCTGTATCCTTGGTGGGAAAATGTCATCTTACATCCTGTGTCAGGGACCACACTGTGCTTGAAGAGGATTCCTCAACAATGACAAAACATTTCAGAGCTTCTATGCCCTTATCTCTCTGCCATAAACTAAATAATTTTGTTGAAAATTGCATTTAGGTTCAAAACGTTATCTAGGACCGGACCTGTTTTTATCATTTTTCCAGGACCCGATTTGTACAAAAGTCTTCCACATGTTGCAGAACCTGACACTTTCTGAAAAGCCTTCAAGCACCAACTTGTTCATAAAGGTCTTTAAAGTCTTCCAAGATCTGGCTTGTTCTTCAGGACCTGACTTCTTTATGTCTGCTATCCAAATCTTCCAGGGCCCGACTCTTTTATATCCCCAAGTTATCCTGGACCTGACACGTTCTTAAGGGTCTTCCAAGTATTCCAGGACCTGATTCCATCTACATAGTTACATAGTTATATAGTTACATAGAAGGTGAGGATGAAAAAAGACACAAGTCCATCAAGTCCAACCTATGTGTGTGATTATGTGTCAGTATTACATTACATATCCCTGTATATTGCGGTCATTCAGGTGATTATCTAATAGTTTCTTGAAGCTATCAATGCTCCCCGCTGAGACCACCGCCTGTGGAAGGGAATTCCACATCCTTGCCACTCTTATGCCACGTACACACGGTCGGACTTTGTTTGGACATTCCGACAACAAAATCCTAGGATTTTTTCCGACGGATGTTGGCTCAAACTTATCTTGCATACACACGGTCACACAAAGTTGTCGGAAAATCCGATCGTTCTGAACGTGGCACTTTGTGCGTCGGATTTGTGTACACACGATCGGAATTTCCGACAATGGATTTTGTTGTCAGAAAATTTTATATCCTGCTCTCAAACTTTGTGTGTCGGAAAATCCAATGCAAAATGTGTGATGGAGCCCACACACGGTCGGAATTTCCGACAACAAGGTCCTATCACACATTTTCCGTCGGAAAATCCGACCGTGTGTACGGGGCATTACAGTAAAGAACCCTCTACGTAGTTTAAGGTTAAACCTCTTTTCTTCTAATGTTAATGAGTGGCCACGAGTCTTATTAAACTCTCTTCTGCGAAAAAGTTTGATCCCTATTGTGGAGTCACCAGTCCGGTATTTATATATTGTGGGGTCACCAGTCCGGTATTTATATATTGTGGGGTCACCAGTCCGGTATTTGTATATTGTGGGGTCACCAGTCCGGTATTTGTATATTGTGGGGTCACCAGTCCGGTATTTATATATTGTGGGGTCACCAGTACGGTATTTATATATTGTGGGGTCACCAGTCCGGTATTTGTATATTGTGGGGTCACCAATACGGTATTTATATATTGTGGGGTCACCAGTCCGGTATTTGTATATTGTGGGGTCACCAGTCCGGTATTTATATATTGTGGGGTCACCAGTCCGGTATTTGTATATTGTGGGGTCACCAGTCCGGTATTTATATATTGTGGGGTCACCAATACGGTATTTATATATTGTGGGGTCACCAGTCCGGTATTTATATATTGTGGGGTCACCAGTCCGGTATTTATATATTGTGGGGTCCCCAGTCCGGTATTTGTATATTGTGGGGTCACCAGTCCGGTATTTATATATTGTGGGGTCACCAGTCCAGTATTTATATATTGTGGGGTCACCAGTCCGGTATTTATATATTGTGGGGTCACCAGTCCGGTATTTATATAATGAAATCATATCCCCTCTCAAGCGTCTCTTCTCCAGAGAGAATAAGTTCAGAGCTCACAACCTTTCCTCATAACTAAGATCCTCCAGACCCTTTATTATCTTTGTTGCCCTTCTTTGTAGTCGCTCCATTTCCAGTACATCCTTCCTGAGGACTGGTGCCCAGAACTGGACAGCATACTCCAGGTGCGGCCGGACCAGAGTCTTGTAGAGTGGGAGAATTATCGTTTTATCTCTGGAGTTGATCCCTTTTTAATGCCAATATTCTGTTTGCTTTATTAGCAGCAGCTTGGCATTGCATGTCATTGCTGAGCCTATCATCTACTGGGACCCCCAGGTCCTTTTCCATCCTAGATCCCCCCAGAGGTTCTCCCCCAGTCTATAGATTGCATTCAGATTTTTGCCACCCAAATGCATTATTTTACATTTTTCTACATTGAACCTCATTTTCATGTAGTCGCCCCTCCCCCATTAATTTGTTCAGATCTTCTTGCAAGGTTTCCACATCCTGCGGGGAAGTTATTGCCCTGCTTAGCTTAGTATCGTCTGCAAATACAGAGATTGAACTGTTTATCCCATCCTCCAGGTCATTTATGAACAAATTAAATAGGATTGGTCCCAGCACAGAACCCTGGGGAACCCCACTACCCACCCCTGACCATTCCGAGTACTCCCCATTTATCACCACCCTCTGAACACGCCCTTGTAGCCAGTTTTCAATCCATGTACTCACCCTATGGTCCATGCCAACGGACCTTATTTTGTACAGTAAACGTTTATGGGGAACTGTGTCAAATGCTTTTGCAAAATCCAGATACACCACGTCTACGGGCCTTCCTTTATCTAGATGGCTACTCACCTCCTCATAGAAGGTTAATAGATTGGTTTGGCAAGAACGATTCTTCATGAATCCATGCTGATTACTGCTAATGATATCATTCTTATTACTAAAATCTTGTATATAGTCCCTTATCATCCCCTCCAAGAGTTTACATACTATTGATGTTAGGCTAACTGGTCTGCAATTCCCAGGGATGTATTTTGGGCCCTTTTTAAATATTGGTGCTACATTGGCTTTTCTCCAATCAGCTGGTACCATTCCAGTCAATAGACTGTCAGTAAAAATTAGGAACAATGGTCTGGCAATTACTTGACTGAGTTCCCTAAGTACCCTCGGATGCAAGCCATCTGGTCCCGGTGATTTATTAATGTTAAGTTTCTCAAGTCTAATTCTAATTCTGTCCTCTTTTAACCATGGAGGTGCTTCCTGTGATGTGTCATGAGGATAAACACTGAAGTTTTGGTTACTGAAGCCCCTCGATTCCCTCGTGAATACTGAGGAAAAGAATAAATTCAATACCTTCGCCATCTCCCCATCCTTTGTAACCAGATGTCCTTCCTCATTCTTTATGGGGCCAATACGGTCTGTCCTCCCTTTTTTACTGTTTACATACTTAAAGAATTTCTTGGGATTTTTTTTGCTCTCCTCTGCTATGTGTCTTTCATGTTCTATCTTAGCCGTCCTAATTGCACCCTTACATTTCTTGTTGCATTCTTTGTAAAGTCTGAATGCTGAGGATGATCCCTCAACCTTGTATTTTTTGAAGGTCTTCTCCTTTGCTTTTATATGCATTTTTACATTGGACTTTTGTTCGCTCTTATAAATTTATTACCCAATGGGGTACATTGGCTAATCCCTTTATTTAATATGCTCTTAAAGCAAACCCATCTCTCCTCCTTGTTCTTTGTTCCTAATATTTTATCCCATTTTATGCCTTTTAGCAAGTTTTGTAGTTTAGGGAAGTTGGCTCTTTTGAAATTCAGTGTCTTTGTGTTCCCTTCATGTTTCCTATTTGTGTGATTTATACTGAAACTAATTGACCTGTGATCGCTGTTACCTAAATTGCCCCGTATTTCCACATCTGTTATCAGGTCTGTATTGTTGGTAATCAGTAGATCCAGTAATGTTTTATTTCTAGTTGGTGCGTCTACCATCTGACCCATAAAATTGTCCTGCAAGACATTAAGGAACTGGCAAGCCTTAAATGAATGCGCGGTTCCCTCCGCCCAGTCTATGTCTGGATAATTAAAATCCCCCATTATGATAACACTTCCCATCCTTGCTGCTAATCCAATTTGTGATAGGAGATCCGTCTCCACTTCCTCCCTCAGGTTAGGGGGCCTATAGCATACTCCCAGTATTATTTTCCCCTTAGCTTCATCCCTTTGGAGCTCTACCCATAAAGATTCCACCTCCTCCCTAGCTCCCTCAGTGATGTCATCTCTCACATTCACTTGTACATTATTCTTGATATATAGGCATACCCCTCCCCCTTTTTTACCCTCTCTATCCTTGCGGTATAGGGTATACCCTTGAATGTTTGCCAGCCAATCATGAGAGCTGTTGAACCAGGTCTCTGAAATTCCCACAAAATCCAAATCCTCCTCGTACAACAGTATCTCTAGTTCACCCATCTTGTCCGCCAGGCTCCTGGCATTAGTGAACAGGCCACATAGTTTAGACCGGTCGCATATTGTCCTCGTATTGGGTGTTTCAAGATTGCAACTAGGACTTGCTACTATACTCACCTTGTGTTTTTGTGCTTTGGTCAACCTACCACTAATGCCCCCAATACTACCCTCTGGAATATGTTCTGCGCTGACTATCTCCACCTCTGGACCCTCCCCCCATCGCCTAGTTTAATCTAATAACTTTTCCAAGTCTTTAAGAACCTGACTAATTCTCATATGTATTCAAAAAAAGAATAGAAAGCGCAAGAGGTCTTCCAGGACCAGATTTGTTCTTATAATTCTTCCAAGTGTAGCACTAACTCTCGGTGGAGCTGCTGGTTTCACTCTCGATACCTCTGTTTCCCCGGCACCGGGTCTAGGGTCCCGTTGAGTTTACCTCTGGACGATATAAGCACCAAAAACTTGGGTATATTTTCCAATGCTTTAATGAACAAGTAATAAAGGAAGTAGCAGAAAAGAGGCAGAAGGAAAGTTGCAGGGAAGCTCAAATACCTTTCCTTAGTATTCTTTAGATCATTCTTTGCAATTGAACACTTCCAGTTGAATGCTCTCCCCTTGTGGGATTTAATCTTTGCCCGCCTGGATAGGCCTCTCTCACTTGCCTAGCAGCCAGTACGGAGCACCAACAAAAGTCTCTGCCACAGACTTGTTTGAAATAAACCCGTACGATCCTCTGCCACAGGATGTATTGGTTTGCAATGAATGTCAGACACCATACTTGAACCTTTAAGCCAATCCGGCAGTACCATGTAATAAGTCTACTTCAGGATACGTCCTCCAACCGAGTCACCAGGCCCCTCTCCAGACCAGCACTCTGCATGATCCTTCCATGACGGGTCCTCCCCTGGGATCTTCTCGGTTGTCCAGTGTGACAGACTCACCCGAGACAGAGGCTATTGGAGGGGACTGAACGCTAGCCTGTTGCCTTTTGATTATGGGCCCTGGATTTTCAATGGAACGGTGCTCTTTGTGGGGTGAATTGGAGGTCCGGTCTGAACTGTACTAATCGGACTAGTCGTGTATATATGTATATATTGTTTGTTGTTTGATTCTGTTGGGGACTCCTTGCTGTGGATCTGTGTCCCTGAAGAGGGAGGGGGGGTTCCTCCAGCAGCCCCCTGCTGATAAGACTGATTCATTCTGTTGGGACACATCCTGTGAGGAGATGCTGGTGTCATCAATTCCAACCACCTGTGTTTATGTTAATTGAATGAGCTGATCACATTGTCCTCTATACAATGTAGGAGACGGGACGACTCCTATTGGAGCTGCTATTGTGTTGATATAACTGTGTGAAGCTCGGTGACCACAAGTCTGGGCGAAAGGTCATGTCACAGTCACCTAGGCTGTATAAAGGATTAGATAATTAGCTCATGTTAATTAAGTTACAGTTGTATTGTTAGAGGAGGTTCCAACGGCATATAAAGTCTTGTAATTTTGATTCTAAAAAAAAGTGAGTTCTTGGTAGCAACAAGCAAGTGTCGCCTTGTTTGTGCTCAGAGAGGTTGGGATATCTGTATACAGACTGGGAGGAAGTGGTATATGACGGAAGCACTCAAGTGGAGTGTGGGACGTTCCGTGACATTGGTGGCAAGCAGCGGGAAAGCTTCCTGCAGTCTGGGAAATCTAAACCTCCACCTGGATCCAAGATCAGGATAGCAGACTTCAGTCACCCCAGCGGAGATATGGACCTGGCATCAGAGTTCCCGGGGCTGCTGCGGATCATCCTTTCAACATACACCAGGACTGTGTCTGAGGATGAATACCTGGAGCTTAGGCAGCAAATTCGGGTGGAGCTCTGGATTGCAGCCCTCCGTCTCGCTGGTATAAAACAGGGCAAGTGCTTTCCAACCCAAGAGCAACGGGCCAGTGACCAACGGGCATTGCGGATGGCATTCCTGGGAGAGCAGCCCCAGGAGCAATGGGTGACTAAGTTGGACAGGTTGGTCCAGCAGGAGATAGAGCTGGACAATCGTTATCGGGCTCTGCAATGGCACGCAGAGGAGGGATATTTAGGGGAGACAACAGAATGCTCTCCGGAGGGATATGACTTTGGCGGCCCTGGATTGATGTGGGAGAGCCTTACAGATCATTTTATGTTTAGCGATGAAGGGGAGCCTGACCATGAGGACCTGAGAGAATATAGAGAGGCTATGCTCGGTCTTGCAGGGGTCTCAGAGCTCAAACCTGATCTGGACCATTTGCTAAGGAAGGAACAGCATCTGGAAAGGGCATACAGGAAACTGCTAGAACAAGTTCAGCAGCATGCCAGAGAATCTGCAGTGGAAAATCTGGAGATTGCCGTCCCCAAACCTGAAGTGCTGACAACAGGGCAGAGCTCTGCTAATCTCTGCCCAGAAATGATAGCATCTTCTGGGTTCCATGGACAGGAGATGGTGAACCTCTATCCCCAGACATCAGTTGCAGAGACATGGGATTTGATAGACTTTTCGGCTGAGGAAGAACAACCTGATGAGCCTCCAGCAGAAGAGCTGCTATCAGGGCCAAAGTTCACTGTGCTCTGCCCAGCACCAACAGTGGCTTCAGCCTTCTTGAGAGAAGAGGTAGTCAGCCTTTCTCCCACAACACTGACAGGGACATGTGATTTTCTGCTAGCAGCATCTATGGAGTTAAAACAAACTTCTCCAGCTGAAGATCTGGTAACTGAACAGAGGGTCCAAGACCTCTGCCCCACACCTGTGGCAGTTTCGGAGGCTCAGGGTGAGAAGGTGGCAATCACTTCCCAGCAGCAGATACAGGGGGAGAAGGGAGAGGAGGTGTGTGTTGTCCCTCCCCAACAGTTGGCCAGGGTGGAGGAAGTGGACTTTCCTCCCCAGCAAAGATCCGTGCACCTGGGAGACAGTACCATCGACATGTCATCCCAGCAGCCAGATGAGGGAATAGAAAAGGAAGCAGCTGGCTCCCTTTTCCAATGGCAACTACACAGTTTGGGAGTGGAGGAAGCCAGCCTCCTGCCCCAACGGTTAGCTGGAGCAGAGGATGCAGAGTCCCCAGCAGAAGTGCTGGCAACAGAGCAGAGTGCTACCAACCTCTTCCCAGCACCGGCAACAACTGTGGAGTTCCAGGGAGCCGGGGCAGTTGGCCCCTCTCTCCGACGACAAGCTGATGTAGTGGAGCTGCTACTCCCAGCTGAATCGCTGGCAACAGGGCAGAGCACCGCTGGCCTCTGCCTAGCACCTAGTGTCTCTCTACAGCTTCAAGAAGCAGGGGTGATTGGCCCCTCTGCCCAGCAGCAGACCGAGCCCAGGAATGTTAAAAACAATCCAGCTGAAGCCCTGGCAACCAGACAGAAAGTAAATGACCTCTGCCCCACACCTACTGAGGTCAACTATTCCTTGCAGCCAAGAATGGAGATCATGCGGGAAGACTATGTGAGTTCACTCTGCCTGACTAACGTATGTCCAGACCAGGTGGAGGTCTGGGACCTTGTTAGTCAACCTTTGATGGGGAAGAAATGTGACAGACTCACCCGAGGCAGAGGCTATTGGAGGGGACTGAACGCTAGCCTGTTGCCTTTTGATTATGGGCCCTGGATTTTCAATGGAACGGTGCTCTTTGTGGGGTGAATTGGAGGTCCGGTCTGAACTGTACTAATCGGACTCAGTCGTGTATATATGTATATATTGTTTGTTGTTTGATTCTGTTGGGGACTCCTTGCTGTGGATCTGTGTCCCTGAAGAGGGAAAGGGGGTTCCTCCAGCAGCCCCCTGCTGATAAGACTGATTCATTCTGTTGGGACACATCCTGTGAGGAGATGCTGGTGTCATCAATTCCAACTACCTGTGTTTATGTTAATTGAATGAGCTGATGACATTGTCCTCTATACAATGTAGGAGACGGGACGACTCCTATTAGAGCTGCTATTGTGTTGATATAACTGTGTGAAGCTCGGTGACCACAAGTCTGGGCCAAAGGTCATGTCTCAGTCACCTAGGCTGTATAAAGGATTAGATAATTAGCTCATGTTAATTAAGTTACAGTTGTATTGTTAGAGGAGGTTCCAACGGCATATAAAGTCTTGTAATTTTGATTCTAAAAAAAAGTGAGTTCTTGATAGCAACAAGCAAGTGTCGCCTTGTTTGTGCTCAGAGAGGTTGGGATATCTGTATACAGACTGGGAGGAAGTGGTATAAGACGGAAGCACTCAAACGGAGTGTGGGACGTTCCGTGACATCCAGCTTCTTCACTCAGGATAGACAGCTCAGGACCATTCCTCGGCTGCTGTGGTAGGCCCCAGACAGGCTTCTGGGCCCACCCACATGCCGCAGCGGAGGCCCACGAGGTGGTACTCTTAACGCATACCTGTTGGCCAGGAGGGCCAGCAGGTGGCTGAAAACGAACCCCTAAACATGGCGTCTGTCCCATAAACACCCTCTCCCAGAATGCAACTCGGAGGACCACCTCCACCGAGTTATCTCCGGGACAGAGGAGCATCCATACGCTTCAATGTGTTTCCTTTCCAACACCAGCCCATAGTGACAACGACACCCACCGGGCACAGTGTGGAATCACACGCAACTCAGCCAAGCTGGAACAGAGGCAAATCTAACTTCCTCTAACAAGTAACCCACAAGATTTACCTATCAGCGGTAGATTAAAAATCTACCAGCGCTACACAAGTCTTCCAGATTCAGACTTATTCATATCTGTCATCCAAGTCTTCCATGACCTGGTTTGTTTTTAAAAGTCTTCCATGAACTGACTTGTTCTTATGAGTCTTTTATGTTTTCCAGGATTTGCCTCGTTTTTATAAAACTTGTTTATTTCTGATAAGTAAAGATCTATTTTATTCCTTGTAATAAACATTATTGTTAAAGTGGAACTCTAGAAGCTTCTTCTTGTGAAGGGCTATAACCTCTGTTGGGTTTCACTTGATGTCTGTGTCCCCGATGAATGGATTCATCCTTTCTATATGTCCTGGTGTCACAGTTGCCACCAGAACAGGAGATGAAAAGTCATCTTCCAATGAGGATCCTGTGCTGGTGACACAGTGACACCTGTAAAGAGGGACTTTCCTCTCAGATCGGGGAGATTTCCAATCACTTCTCATCACTTGGACAGTAAAGAAGAATCTTCCCAATGGGGACATAAATAATAGCAAAAACCCGAAGGAGCTACAACTCTTCTACACTCCATCCAAAACTACAAAACATGTTTGGTTATCGGTCTACCCCTCTATGGTTTTATGATAACGAAATTTAAAGTGAATAAATGTTCCCAGGAAGACCAAAGCTGCAGTAAGAGGACCTGGTGGGATGAAAAGAGGGGAGGAGCTAGGCAGCAGTCATAGGACTCTTCTTGCACCGTACCTTGTATTGGTCTCTTCGCACTCCCAGGCCAGTTTGAAAGAGCACAGATGCCAGGAAGAGAGCGGGATGGTACCCCAGGCAGCCTGCTTGTAGGAGAAGCGGCATAGACTTCCGGATCAGTGACAGACCATCAGGAGCCAAGACTCTTCTCAGGTACATCCTGTGCAGCGCTCGTCCAAAGAGCTCACCTGTGAAGTTTCTGTGACCTGAATAAAAGATGAAACTTGATAATAAGTTGTGCAAAGAGCCATGCAATCTGTGCAACTTCACTACCACTTACCATACAATCAGATTGTATCTTGCATCAGTCCACCAAACTGATCATTAAAATAGAAGTTCTGATTGGTTGTTGGATAAATTAGACTTTTTATGGCAAAGCTCCACAGAAAAATCCTTCTCTAGGAGCCGACACTACAAGATGCCCACCATGATACTCTATCAGCCCTTGTGCCCCTCTCTGATATAGTTTCATGTTACTGGAGATTGACTTTTCCCAACTTCATGGCTAAGTTAAACTATTTACTATCCCCATCCAACCATGTACCCTTAGGGCCCATTCACCCCATCCAACCATGTACCCTTAGGGCCCATTCACCCCATCCAACCATGTACCCTTAGGGCACGTTCACCCCATCCAACCATGTACCCTTAGGGCCCGTTCACGCCATCCAACCATGTACCCTTAGGGCCCGTTCACGCCATCCAACCTTGTACCCTTAGGGCCCGTTCACCCCATCCAACCATGTACCCTTAGGGCTTGTTCACCCTATCCAACCATGTACCCTTAGGGCCCGTTCACCCCATCCAACCATGTACCTTAGGGCCCGTTCACCCCATCCAACCATGTACCCTTAGGGCCTGTTCACCCCATCCAATGATATACCCTTAGGGCCCGTTCACCCCATCCAACCATGTATCCTTAGGGCCCGTTCACCCCATCCAACCATGTACCCTTAGGGCCTGTTCACCCCATCCAATGATACACCCTTAGGGCCCGTGCACCCCATCCAATGATACACCCTTCTGCCCATTCACCCCATCCAACCATGATGTACCCATAGGGCCTGTTCATCCCATCCAATGATGTACCCTTAGGGCCCATTCACATCATCTAACCATGTACCCTTACGGCCCGTTCACGCCATCCAACCATGTACCCTTAGGGCCCGTTCATGCTATCCAACCATATACACTCTGGGCCCAATCACACCATTCAACCATGTACCCTTAGGGCCCGTTCACCCCATCCAACCATGTGCCATTAGGGTCAGTTCACCCCATCCAATGATGTACCCTTAGGGCCCGTTTACCCCATCCAACTATGATGTACCCATAGGGCCTGTTCATCCCATCCAATGATGTACCCTTAGGGCCCGTTCACCCCATCCAATGATATACCCTTCAGCCCGTTCACCCCATCCAACCATGTACCCTTAGGGCCCATTAGCCCCATCTGACCATATACCCTTAGGGCCTGTTCACCCCATCTAATAATGTAACCTGAGGGCCCGTTCACTCCATCCAATAATGTACCCTTAGGGATTGTTCACCCCATCCAATGATGTACCCTTAGGACCCGTTCACCCCATCCAATGATGTACCCTTAGGACCCGTTCACCCCATCCAATGAGGTACCCTTAGGACCCGTTCACCCCATCCAATGAGGTACCCTTAGGACCCATTCACCCCATCCAATGAGGTACCCTTAGGACCCATTCACCCCTCAATGATGTACCCTTGGGACCTGTTCACCCCATCCAATGATGTACCCTTGGATCCGTTCACCCCATCCAATGATGTACCCTTAGGACCCGTTCACCCCATCCAATAATGTACCCTTAGGGATCGTTCACCCCATCCAATGATGTACCCTTAGGACCCGTTCACCCCATCCAATGATGTACCCTTAGTACCCCTTCACCCCATCTAATAATGTACCCTTAGGATCCGTTCACCCCATCCGAAGATGTACCCTTAGGACCCGTTCACCCCATCCAATGATGTACCTTAGGACCCGTTCACCCCATCCAATGATGTACTGTTAGGACCCGTTCACCCCATCCAATGATGTACCCTTAGGATCCGTTCACCCCATCCAATAATGTACCCTTAGGACCTGTTCACCCCATCCAATGATGTACCTTAGGACCCGTTCACCCCATCCAATGATGTACCCTTTGGACCTGTTCAACCCATCCAATGATGTACTCTTAGGACCCGTTCACCCCATCCAATGATGTACCCTTGGATCCGTTCACCCCATCCAATGATGTACCCTTAGGACCCGTTCACCCCATCCAATGATGTAACCTTAGGACCTGTTCACCCCATCCAATGATGTACCCTTAGGACCAGTTCACCCCATCCAATGATGTACCCTTAGGACCAGTTCACCCCATCCAATGATGTACCCTTTAGGACCCGTTCACCCCATCCAATGATGTACCCTTAGGACCCGTTCACCCCATCCAATGAGGTACCCTTAGGGCCCGTTCACCCCATCCAATGATGTACCCTTAGGGCCCGTTCACCCCATCCAACTATGATGTACCCATAGGGCCTGTTCATCCCATCCAATGAGGTACCCTTAGGACCTGTTCACCCCATCCAATGAGGTACCCTTAGGACCCGTTCACCCCATCCAATGAGGTACCCTTAGGACCCATTCACCCCATCCAATGATGTACCCTTAGGACCCATTCACCCCTCAATGATGTACCCTTGGGACCTGTTCACCCCATCCAATGATGTACTCTTAGGACCCGTTCACCCCATCCGATGATGTACCTTAGTACCCGTTCACCCCATCTAATAATGTACCCTTAGGATCCGTTCACCCCATCCGAAGATGTACCCTTAGGACCCGTTCACCCCATCCAATGATGTACCTTAGGACCCATTCACCCCATCCAATGATGTACTCTTAGGACCCGTTCACCCCATCCAATGATGTACCCTTAGGATCCGTTCACCCCATCCAATAATGTACCCTTAGGACCCGTTCACCCCATCCAATGATGTACCTTAGGACCCGTTCACCCCATCCAATGATGTACCCTTTGGACCTGTTCAACCCATCCAATGATGTACTCTTAGGACCCGTTCACCCCATCCAATGATGTACCCTTGGGACCCGTTCACCCCATCCAATGATGTAACCTTAGGACCTGTTCACCCCATCCAATGATGTACCCTTAGGACCAGTTCACCCCATCCAATGATGTACCCTTAGGACCAGTTCACCCCATCCAATGATGTACCCTTTAGGACCCGTTCACCCCATCCAATGATGTACCCTTAGGACCCGTTCACCCCATCCAATGAGGTACCCTTAGGGCCCTGTTCACCCCTTTCAATGATGTACCCTTAGGACCCGTTCACCCCATCCAATGAGGTACCCTTAGGGCCCTGTTCACCCCATCCAATGATATACCCTTAGGACCCGTTCACCCCATTTAATGAGGTACCCTTAGGGCCCTGTTCACCCCATCCAATGATGTACCCTTAGGACCCGTTCACCCCATCCAATGAGGTACCCTTAGGACCCGTTCACCCCATCCAATGAGGTACCCTTAGGACCCATTCACCCCATCCAATGATGTACCCTTAGGACCCGTTCACCCCTCAATGATGTACCCTTGGGACCCGTTCACTCCATCCAATGATGTACCTTAGGACCTGTTCAACCCATCCAATGATGTACTCTTAGGACCCGTTCACCCCATCCAATGATGTACCCTTAGGATCCGTTCATCCCATCCAATGATGTACCCTTAGGACCTGTTCACCCCATCCAATGATGTACCCTTAGGATCCGTTCACCCCATCCAATGATGTACCCTTAGGACCCGTTTACCCCATCCAATGATGTACCCTTAGGATCCGTTCACCCCATCCAATGATGTACCCTTAGGACCCGTTCACCCCATTCAATGAGGTACCCTTAGGACCAATTCACCCCATCCAATGATGTACCCTTGGGACCCGTTCACCCCTCAGTTATGTACCCTTAGGACCCGTTCACCCCTCAATGAGGTACCCTTAGGACCCATTCACCCCATCCAACGATGTACCCTTGGGACCCGTTCACCCCTCAGTTATGTACCCTTAGGACCCGTTCACCCCTCAATGATGTACCCTTGAGACCCGTTCACCCCTCAGTTATGAACCCTTAGGACCCGTTCACCCCTCAATGATGTACCCTTAGGACCCATTCAGCCCATCGTGCTGCAGTTAGCAGTGTGTTGGCGCAATGCATGGCAACCCCCGTTATACATGCTGTGCAGCGAGGTGCCATGCATTCTGGCTTTGTTATTAGCTAATGCAGAATGACGGCGTAAATGGGCCCTTACTTCTCTCTTATTTCATGTCAGAGTTTTACAACCACTATAAGCTACTGAGGTCTGTAAACAATGGGAATTTTAGCAAAAGCTGTAAGAAAACGGGAAAAGGCGGCATTGAAAATACAAAATTCATCCAGAATATTTCCTATTATGCCGACAACCATAATGAGTCCACAGAAATATTCCGCATTACCTGTGGCAGACAGTGTAATATTGTGGTCACACGTCGGCGGAAGGCGCACTTACCTCCCTGAGCAGCTCTTTTCCTCAGTAGTTTTGTGATAAGTGCCCTGTGGGGGGGAGGGGGTCCTTCCCACTCTGAACATTGGGGAAAGGTATTTGCCGGCAGGAAGCGAGCCATAAGATCACTATAGGGGTCTCCGCAGTCTCCTGGGAACCATGTGACCGAGAAACAGACAAAGAAACCAATCAGAAGTAAGAAAAACCAAAACAAAGTAACAGGTTGGGGAAGTGGTGGACATGACATCAGACATATTCACATCAGGAAGTTATTACTGCTCAGAACGATCACAGTGTGGCCCCTGACCTCGTCTTTATCTGCATTTCTCTCCAGAATGCATGGCACCATCTCTGTTCAGACAACATCCAGGGTCACCATCTACTTCCTGGACTGAGACGCTGGCTCAGAGATGACACAATAATGTAAATCCTGGCGCCTGTGCAGTTCTTGGCTGTTTTCACAAATGTGTGACACAGATCAGACCCTCCTGCAGTCTTTGTGACTTGCTACAAAGTTACAATGTACAGTCTGATCACTGGGGGAGGGGAGGTGGGGGAAATGCCTAAGTTTAGGTGACATCTGATTGGAGCTTAAGCATGAATGGTAAAAGATGGGGCTTTTCTAAAAAAAATGATACAATTGCTGAACATTGTGACACGTATGGAATGTGTTCCTAGGGGTAGTCTATGGTGAAGGCCCTGATATGTTCCACATCTATGTGTGGATGGGACCCAACTTCTTCCCCATATTCATGACCATTTGACATGGGGGGAGGGAACATTGATGTGTCACAGAGGACAGTCTATGCTGAAGGCCCTGATATGTTCCATACATCTACCTGTGGGTCCCAACTTCTTCCCCAGATCTGTGACCATATGACATGGGGGGTCACATGTATATGTCACAGAGAACAGTCTATGGTAAAGGCCCTCTGGACCATATGACATGGAGGGGGGGGGGTCACATGGATGTGTCACAGAGAACAGTCTATGGTAAAGGCCCTCTGGACCATATGACACGGGGGGGTCACATGAATGTGTCACAGAAGACAATCTATGGTGAAGGCCCTATGGACCATATGAAACAGGGGGGACAGAGGACAGTCTATGGTGAAGGCCCTCTGGACCATATCACATGGGGGGGGGGGGCAGAGGATAGTCTATGGTGAAGGCCCTCTGTGACCATATGACAGTGGGGGGAGGTGGGCCGAGGACAACCTATGGTGAAGACCCTCTGGACCATATGACACTGGGGGGAGGTGAGCCGAGGACAACCTATGGTGAAGGCCCTCTGGACAATATGACACTGGTGGGAGATGGGCCGAGGACAACCTATGGTGAAGGCCCTCTGGACCATATGACACTGGGGGGGGGGCCGAGCACAACCTATGGTGAAGGCCCTCTGGACCAGATGACACTGGGGGGAGGCAGGCCGAGGACAACCTATGGTGAAGGTCCTCTGGAGCAGATGACACTGGGGGGAGGCAGGCCGAGGACAACCTATGGTGAAGACCCTCTGGACCATATGTCACTGGGAGAGGGGGGGGCAGAGGACAATCTACTGTGAAGGCCCTCTGGACCATATGACAGTGGGGGAAGCAAGCCGAGGACAACCTATGGTGAAGGCCCTCTGGATCATATGACACTGGGGGAGGTGGGCCGAGGACAACCTATGGTGAAGGCCCTCTGGACAATATGACACTGGGGGGAGGTGGGCTGAGGACAACCTATGGTGAAGGCCCTCTGGACCATATGACAATGGGGGAAGGCGGGCTGAGGACAACCTATGGTGAAGGCCCTCTGGACCATATGACACTGGTGGGAGGCAGACCGAGAACAACCTATGGTGAAGGCCCTCTGGACCATATGACACTGGGGGGAGGCAGGCCGAGGACAACCTATGGTGAAGGCCCTCTGGACCATATGACAGTGGGGGAAGCAAGCCGAGGACAACCTATAGTGAAGGCCCTCTGGACAATATGACACTGGGGGGAGGTGGGCTGAGGACAACCTATGGTGAAGGCCCTCTGGACCATATGACATTGGGTGGAGGTGGGCCGAGGACAACCTATGGTGAAGGCCCTCTGGACCATATGACACTGGGGGGAGGCAGACCGAGGACAACCTATGGTGAAGGCCCTCTGGACCAGATGACACTGGGGGGAGGCAGGCCGAGGACAACCTATGGTGAAGGCCCTCTGGACCATATGACACTGGGGGGAGGTGGGCCGAGGACAACCTATGGTGAAGGCCCTCTGGACCATATGACACTGGGGGGAGGTGGGCCGAGGACAACCTATGGTGACGGCCCTCTGGACCATATGACACTGGGGGGGAGGCGGGCCGAGGACAACCTAGGGTGAAGGCCCTCTGGACCATATGACACTGGGGTGTGGCGGGCCAAGGGCAACCTATGGTGAAGGCTCTCTGGACCATATGACAGTGGGGGGAGGCGGGCCGAGGACAACCTATGGTGAAGGCCCTCTGGACCATATGACACTGGGGGGGAGGCAGGCCAAGGACAACCTATGGTGAAGGCCCTCTGGACCATATGACACTGGGGGTAGGCGGGCTGAGAACAGCCTAGGGTGAAGGCCCTCTGGACCATATAACACTGGGGGGAGGCAGGCCGAGGACAACCTATGGTGAAGGCCCTCTGGACAATATGACACTGGGGGAGGTGGGCCGAGGACATTCTTTGGTGAAGGCCCTCTGGACCATATGACACTGGGGGGGAGGCGGGCCGAGGACAACCTATGGTGAAGGCCCTCTGGACCATATGACACTGGGGTGAGGCGGGCCGAGGACAACCTATGATGAAAGCCCTCTGGACCATACGACACTGGGGGGGAGGCGGGCCGAGGACAACCTATGGTGAAGGCCCTCTGGACCATATGACAGTGGGGGGAGGTGGGCCGAGGACAACCTATGATGAAGGCCCTCTGGACCATATGACACTGGGGGGGAGGCGGGCCGAAGGACAACCTATGATGAAGGCCCTCTGGACCATATGACACTGGGGGGTAAGCGGGCCGAGGACAACCTATGGTGAAGGCCCTCTGGACCATATGACACTGGGGGGGAGGCGGGCCGAAGGACAACCTATGATGAAGGCCCTCTGGACCATATGACACTGGGGGGGAAGCGGGCCGAAGGACAACCTATGATGAAGGCCCTCTGGACCATATGACACTGGGGGGGAGGCGGGCCGAAGGACAACCTATGGTGAAGGCCCTCTGGACAATATGACACTGGGGGGAGGTGGGCCGAGGACAACCTATGGTGAAGGCCCTCTGGACCATATGACACTGGGGGGGAGGCGGGCCGAGGACAACCTATGGTGAAGGCCCTCTGGACCATATGACAGTGGGGGGAGGTGGGCCGAGGACAACCTATGATGAAGGCCCTCTGGACCATATGACACTGGGGGGGAGGCGGGCCGAGGACAACCTATGGTGAAGGCCCTCTGGACCATATGACACTGGGGGTAGGCGGGCTGAGAACAGCCTAGGGTGAAGGCCCTCTGCACCATATGACAGTGGGTGGAGGTGGGCCGAGTACAACCTATGATGAAGGCCCTCTGGACCATATGACACTGGGGGGGAGGCGGGCTAAAGGACAACCTATGGTGAAGGCTCTGACAACTTCCATACATCTGGATGCCAGAAATACTGAAATTTCCATACTTGTTTTTTGTTCTGCGGCAGAGAAGTGCTGGAAACGCAGCGCACACTCATCCTGGAAGGAGGTACACTTCAGATACCACTGCGACAGCTCCACGCGTTCAATCATCTGAGGGGGCGGGGCCTGAGTAAAGGAAGAGACATGGGAAGTGTTTACTATGACATTCTGATATCTAATAATGATCAATATCTGAAGGCCTGGAAATCTCCTCCCAGCAGCACAAGTGTCCCCATTGGAAGATTTTTCTTCTATTCTTCTACTGGTGACAACTGTTACATGTTGGATTGCTCAGCACTTCCTGTCTTCAGCAATAATGGTCACCCAATCAGACAGAGGTTCATCTTCCCTATTGGGGATCCAGAGAGCAATAAATAGCTGACAGGGTATCTAACCCCTCATCACTCCATCCAACACTAAGAAGAAGTTTTTGTTGTAGATATAGACCAGTGGTCTCCAAACTGCGGCCCTGGGGCCGGATGTGGCACTTTGCTTGCCTTTATCCGGCTCTTGAGGGGCCCATCCCCTGTCCATCCATAACTGACACTAATGATGGGGCACAATTCCTCCCACTGACACCAAGGATGGGGTGCTATTCCTCCCACTGATAACAATAGGGCACTATTCCTTCCACTAAAACCAATGATGGGGCATTTTCTACTCCCATATTTTACCCAGGCTAGATTTTATCACTGGATCCTGGATGTGGCACCCCCCTGTGTAGAGGTGAGGGAGCACATGGCTCTCTCCTCCTCCTCCCTGCAGCTATGTGTACTATTGCAGACAAAGCTCCCCAGTATGTATTACCCCCCAGTAGCGATCTTACCCCCAGTGCAACTTCCCCCCCCAGTATGTATTACCCCCCAGTACCCCTCTTACCCCTTCCCCAGTACAACTTCCCCCCAGTATGTATTACCCCCCAGTACAGATCTCACCCCTTGCCCCAGTGCAGTTCCCCCAGTATGTATTACCCCCCAGTACAGATCTTATTCCTTCCTCCAGTACAACTCCCCCCCCAGTATGTATTCCCCCCCCAGTACCGATCTTACCCCTTCCCCAGTGCAACTTCCACCCCCAGTATGTATTACCCCCCAGTACCGATCTTACCCCTTCCCCAGTACAGCTCCCCCCAGATTACCCCCCAGTACAGATCTCACCCCTTGCCCCAGTGCAGTTCCCCCAGTATGTATTACCCCCCAGTACCGATCTTACTCCTTCCTCCGGTACAACTCCCCCCCCAGTATGTATTACACCCCAGTACCAATCTTACCCCTTCCTCCGGTACAGCTCCCCCCAGTATGTATTACCCCCCAGTACCGATCTTACCCCTTCCCCAGTGCAACTTCCCCCCCCAGTATGTATTACCCCCCAGTACCGATCTTACCCCTTTCCCAGTACAGGTCCCCCAGATTACCCCCCAGTACAGATCTCACCCCTTGCCCCAGTACAGTTCCCCCAGTATGTATTACCCCCCAGTACCGATCTTACCCCTTCCTCCGGTACAGCTTCCCCCCCAGTATGTATTACTCCCTAGTAGTACCGATCTTACCCCTTCCTCCGGTACAACTTCCCCCCAGTATGTATTCCCCCCCAGTACCAATCTTACCCCTTCCCCAGTACAGCTCCCCCCAGATTACCCCCCCAGTACCGATCTTACCCCTTCCTCCGGTACAGCTCCCCCCAGTATGTATTACCCCCAGTACCAATCTTACCCCTTCTTCCGGTACAGCTCCCCCCTGTATGTATTACCCCCAGTACCGATCTTACCCCTTCCTCCGGTACAGCTCCCCCCAGTATGTATTTCCCCCCAGTACCGATCTTACCCCTTCCCCAGTACAGCTCCCCCCAGATTACCCCCCAGTACAGATCTCACCCCTTCCTCCCCTTTATATAGCTCCCCCTAGTATACATCTCTCCTCCCTCAGTACAGCTCTCTCCATGGATGTTCTAAGGGGGGAAGTTGGACCCTCTTATCCCCCCTTATCTTTGCCCCTGCAACCATGTTTGGTAACTAAGTTTTGCATTTATTATGAAGGCCTAAACATTTATCCAATAAGAGGGAGAGCTGAGAAGGAAAGATGAACGGGGAGGGGGGGGGCTTGTTTCAAGTGGAGGGACAGTTAGAAGGAAAGACGGACGGAGGGATTTGGATCCAGTGGAAGGACAGTTGGAAGGAAAAATGGACGGAGGGATTTGGTTCCAGTGGAAGGACAGTTGGAAGGAAAGACGGACGGAGGGATTTGGTTCCAGTACAGGGACAGTTGGAAGGAAAGACGGACGGAGGGATTTGGTTCCAGTGAAGGACAGTTGGAAGGAAAGACGGACGGAGGGATTTGGTTCCAGTACAGGGACAGTTGGAAGGAAAGAAGGATGGAGGGATTTGGTTCCAGTGGAAGGACAGTTGGAAGGAAAGACGGACGGAGGGATTTTGTGGAGGGACAGTTGGGAGGAAAGATGAACGGGGGGGGGTTTGGTTCCAGTACAAGGACAGTTGGAAGGAAAGACGGATGGAGGAATTTGGTTCCAGTGGAGGGACAGTTGGAAGGAAAGATGGACGGAGGGATTTGGTTCCAGTGGAGGGACAGTTGGAAGGAAAGACGGACGGAGGGATTTGGTTCCAGTGAAGGACAGTTGGAGGGAAAGACGGATGGAGGGATTTGGTTCCAGTGGAAGGACAGTTGGAAGGAAAGACGGATGGAGGGATTTGGTTCCAGTACAGGGACAGTTGGAAGGAAAGACGGACGGAGGGATTTGGTTCCAGTGAAGGACAGTTGGAAGGAAAGACGGACGGAGGGATTTGGTTCCAGTACAGGGACAGTTGGAAGGAAAGACGGATGGAGGGATTTGGTTCCAGTGGAAGGACAGTTGGAAGGAAAAACGGACGGAGGGATTTGGTTCTAGTGGAGGGACAGTTGGAAGGAAAGACGGACGGAGGGATTTGGTTCCAGTGGAAGGACAGTTGGAAGGAAAGACAGACGGAGGGATTTGGTTCCAGTGAAGGACAGTTGGAAGGAAAGACGGACGGAGGGATTTGGTTCCAGTACAGGGACAGTTGGAAGGAAAGACGGATGGAGGGATTTGGTTCCAGTGGAAGGACAGTTGGAAGGAAAGACGGACGGAGGGATTTGGTTCCAGTGGAAGGACAGTTGGAAGGAAAGACGGATGGAGGGATTTGGTTCCAGTAGAGGGACAGTTGGAAGGAAAGACGCATGGAGGGATTTGGTTCCAGTAGAGGGACAGTTGGAAGGAAAGACGGATGGAGGGATTTCGTTCCAGTAGAGGGACAGTTCGAAGGAAAGACGACGGAGGGATTTTGTGGAGGGACAGTTGGAAGGAAAGATGAACGGGGGGGTATGGTTCCAGTACAGGGACAGTTGGAAGGGAAGACGGATGGAGGAATTTGGTTCCAGTGGAGGGACAGTTGGAAGGAAAGACGGACGGAGGGATTTGGTTCCAGTAGAGGGACAGTTGGAAGGAAAGACGCATGGAGGGATTTGGTTCCAGTAGAGGGACAGTTGGAAGGAAAGACGGATGGAGGGATTTCGTTCCAGTAGAGGGACAGTTCGAAGGAAAGACGACGGAGGGATTTTGTGGAGGGACAGTTGGAAGGAAAGATGAACGGGGGGGTATGGTTCCAGTACAGGGACAGTTGGAAGGGAAGACGGATGGAGGAATTTGGTTCCAGTGGAGGGACAGTTGGAAGGAAAGACGGACGGAGGGATTTGGTTCCAGTAGAGGGACAGTTGGAAGGAAAGACGACAGAGGGAATTGTGGAGGGACAGTTGGAAGGAAAGATGAACGGGGGGGGTTTGGTTCCAGTACAGGGACAGTTGGAAGGAAAGACGGACGAAGGAATTTGGTTCCAGTGGAGGGACAGTTGGAAGGAAAGACGGACGGAGGAATTTGGTTCCAGTGGAGGGACAGTTGGAAGGAAAGATGGACAGAGGAATTTGGTTCCAGTACAGGGACAGTTGGAAGGAAAGACGGACGGAGGGATTTGGTTCCAGTGGAAGGACAGTTGGAAGGAAAGACAGACGAAGGGATTTGGTTCCAGTGGAGGGACAGTTGGAAGGAAAGACGGATGGAGGAATTTGGTTCCAGTACAGGGACAGTTGGAAGGAAAGACGGACGGAGGGATTTGGTTCCAGTAGAGGGACAGTTGGAAGGAAAGACGGATGGAGGGATTTGATTCCAGTACAGGGACAGTTGGAAGGAAAGACAGACAGAGGGATTTGGTTCCAGTAGAGGGACAGTTGGAAGGAAAGACGGACGGAGGGATTTGGTTCCAGTGGAGGGACAGTTGGAAGGAAAGACAGACAGAGGGATTTGGTTCCAGTAGAGGGAGAGTTGGAAGGAAAAAAGGACGGAGGGATTTGGTTCCAGTGGAAGGACAGTTGGAAGGAAAGACGGATGGAGGGATTTGATTCCAGTACAGGGACAGTTGGAAGGAAAGACGGACGGAGGAATTTGGTTCCAGTAGAGGGACAGTTGGAAGGAAAGACAGATAGAGGGATTTGGTTCCAGTAGAGGGACAGTTGGAAGGAAAGACGGATGGAGGGATTTGATTCCAGTACAGGGACAGTTGGAAGGAAAGACGGACGGAGGGATTTGGTTCCAGTGGAAGGACAGTTGGAAGGAAAGACGGACGGAGGGATTTGGTTCCAGTGGAAGGACAGTTGGAAGGAAAGACGGATGGAGGGATTTGGTTCCAGTAGAGGGACAGTTGGAAGGAAAGACGGATGGAGGGATTTGGTTCCAGTGGAGGGACAATGGGAAGGAAAGACTGACAGAGGGATTTGGTTCCAGTAGAGGGACAGTTGGAAGGAAAGACGGACGGAGGGATTTGGTTCCAGTAGAGGGACAGTTGGAAGGAAAGACAGACAAAGGGATTTGGTTCCAGTACAGGGACAATGGCGCTACATATAGGACATATATCTGTCACAGTCCCCTCAGTCTCAGTTCACAAAGCACCACACAAGGAGAGCGACTTGATCATGTGATTGTCATTCTGAAATCTCATTGGCTGAAAATAACTGTCACTTTTTCACCTGCTGGGTGAATAGAGCTCCATGGTTCTGATTGGACAGCTCACCTTGTATATGGACACAATCTTCTTCCTGTAGTAGATGCTGGGTCCATAGAATGCCTTTATCGAACGAACGTACTTACACCCGCCCAGGTGGAACGTTCCAGAAACATCGGAGAGAAGAACATTATCCGGGAACCTGTCAGAAAATAGAAGATTGTTTTACTGAGCAGTCGGGTTTATTCCTTTCCAACGACATTGTCTCTTCATCAGTGCAACTGTAAAGATTTCCTCCCTGTTCCACTCTTACAGCAAAGAACCCTTCCCATACCACACCAAACACTCTCACACTCTGGTACACCTTTACAGTCCATAATTCCCATATATTACATAAATGAACCACTCAGAGGTCTATTCACCTATTTTACACTAATTGATCCTAAGAAAATGCCACAGTCTTACCACTGTTACAGTAAAGAACCCCTACCTGTACACCTAAAGTGGAATTCCTGTATTTACTGTAAGAGCCAATACACTGTCAGCTAGGAAGCTAGGAGGTGATGGAAGTGGAATTCTGGGATAAAGAAAACCTTAAAGCCGCCCCTCCCTCCCCCTTCCGAACCCCTATCCTATCTACCCTGTAGAAGAAAGATGTGTGGACTTACCTAATCTCAGGCTGCACCAGTCACATGATCAGCCAGCAGCAGCTGCAGGGGAGAGGAGAGAGAACACTCCAACAACGGCTGGAATACCAGAGTGATACTATGGCCCATTGATTGTCAGTGCTCCCTCCTCTCCCCTGCAGCTGCTGCTGGCTGACACGAGGCAGCCAATCATGTGACTGAATAGGTATGAGCCTGAGAATAGGCAAGTACATAAATCTCCCCTTTTCAGGGTAGTGAGTGTATCCAATCCCCTGCCAGCTCTCAGAATACCCAATTGTAACGAGCCCCTTGCTGGCTCGGTTCCACTCTCCCGACACTCCTCTGCAGCTATAGCATCAGATTGCAGATCGCAACATCTGATTGTTCGGTCATCCAATGCTCCGGGATTAGAACTACAGCTCTGTGCCGTTCTAGTCCAGTTGTGATAGCTCAGAACAAACACCAGGCAGGCTGTATGTAAGTTCAAACAGGAATCTATCTTTATTGACAAAATACAGGCCTTTATACACTCAAAGTGAAGGTGCAGACCTCCTGCTCATATTACTCTAACAATACAGCTGTAACCTAATTAACCTAATTAACATGAGCTAATTAACTAATCCCTTTAGACAGCCTAGATGACTCAGACATGACCGTTAGGCCAGACTGGCCGTCTTGTAGTTCAGAAAATCCAATCAACATTATCACAATCAACATAGACTCTTCTTCACACAATATCAGAGTTAATTAACACAAATAACAATGGGGATCTAATGACTCTTAGATCCCATAGTAGACTTATTTACAATACACATTTTAGCAGACAATAGACAGACAGGTGTTGGAATTTACATTAACATCTCCTAACAGTATCTTTCCCAGCATTATGAATCAGCCACTATTCCAATATGGCAAATCCAGGGTCCCCAGACATACAGCTCACAAAGAGCACCGTTCCCCCAAATGCAAGGGCCCCCGATCGATCGGCAAGAGGCTAGCATACAGTCCCCTCCAAAAGTCTCTTTCCCGGCTAGGTCTGTCACATTTCTTCCCTTTTGGCAGAAGACTAACACAGGAGGAGACCCCAGATGGGTTGACTCCGAAGTTAGTCAGTAGTTCCAGTCCTCTAATGCCTGTACCCGCACAGTACCCCAAACAAATTGTTCCAAACAGAGTATTACTCACCCAGCCAACCTCTGCCTCTCTCAGAGAACATATCTGCAGCTGGGGAGAGGCCCGGACTGGCCCTTCTCCCTGGAGTACTTTCTGCCGCTGGAGAGAAGACAGAGTGTCTGGGCTCACTCCGTCATGCTGTTGGGGATCTGGGCCGACTGCCCAGAATCCCTGGGGGGTATACAGGTGGAGACTGAAGTCCCATCCACCTTCACAGGACATCCATGCTCTGTTAGTTGAGGGCAAAGTCCAGCAGTACTCGGCCCTGTTGCCAGCCCTTCTGCTGGAAACCCCACACCATCTGCTCCGGCTAACTGTTGGGGAGGGATGACGAACACCTCCTCTCCCTTCTCCCCCTGTATCCTGATCTGTTGCTGGGAAGTGACCACCTCCTTCTCACCCTGAGCCTCCGGAACCAACGCAGGTGTAGGGCAGAGATCTTGGACCCTCTGTCCGGTTGCCAGCGCTTCAGCTGGGGAAGTTCCTTGTGACTTCACAAATACTTCTGTTGGTGCTGGGAAGAGCATAGTGAAGTTTGGCCCTAATAACAGCTCCTCTTCTGCTAGAGGCTCACCAGGCTGTTCTTCCTCAGCAGAAAAGTCCATCCAATCCCCTGTCTCCGCAACTGGTGTCTGGGGATAGAGGTTCACCATCTCCTGTCCATGGAACCCAGAAGATGCTATCAGTGCTGGGCAGAGGTTAGCAGAGCTCTGCCCTGTTGTCAACACTTCAGGTTTGGGGACGGCAATCTTCATATTTTCCACTGCCGATTCTCTGGCATTCTGCTGGACAGGCACATTCCTCCATCCAAGATCATCCAGTGCAGAAACAGGTTCATCAAGGTCAGTCAGCACTTGCTGCATCCGCCATAAGACCTCCGCCTCCATAGCTGCGGGGGCAGGTTGGCAAAGCACACCGTTACTCTGCCACATTGTCAACTCTTCAGCTCAGAACAAACACCAGGCAGGCTGTATGTAAGTTCAAACAGGAATCTCTCTTTATTGACAAAATACATGCTTTTATACACTCAAAGTGGAGGTGCAGACCTCCTGCTCATATTACTCTAACAATACAGCTGTAACCTAATTAACCTAATTAACATGAGCTAATTAACTAATCCCTTTAGACAGCCTAGATGACTCAGACATGACCGTTAGGCCAGACTGGCCGTCTTGTAGTTCAGAAAATCCAATCAACATTATCACAATCAACCTAGACTCTTCTTCACACAATAGCAGAGTTAATTAACACAAATAACAATGGGGATCTAATGACTCTTAGATCCCATAGTAGACTTATTTACAATACACATTTTAGCAGACAATAGACAGACAGGTGTTGGAATTTACATCAACATCTCCTAACAGTATCTGTCCCAGCATTATGAATCAGCCACTATTCCAATATGGCAAATCCAGGGTCCCCAGACATACAGCTCACAAAGAGCACCGTTCCCCCAAATGCAAGGGCCCCCGATCGGTCGGCAAGAGGCTAGCATACAGTCCCCTCCAAAAGTCTCTTTCCCGGCTAGGTCTGTCACACCAATCAGTGCCTGCATCTGATTGGATGATACGTCTGATTGGATGATACGTCTGATTGGATGCAGGTGCTGTTCAACTGTCAATTTTCCGCCTTGCTCCTTCCATGTTGGTGGGAAGAGGATCACAGCGACTTTCTGCCAGTTCATCAGGATCGCTGTATGTGGCCATCTTTACAGCAAAAGCCTTCCTAAATCCCTGCAGTCATTTCATTGCATTATAAAACTCATTTCCTATTACACGGGTTTATCGCTCTGTCAGTAAAGAAGCCTTCCTATTCCACTACTTGGCACCAAGCAACCGCCCCCCCATTTCTTAGCTTAATCTCAGTTGCAGTGAGGAAACCTCATTCCACACTTTATCACCTCTAATGCCGCGTACACACGATCGGACTTTCCGCCAACAAAACCGTGGATTTTTGTCCGAAGGTTGTTGGCTCCACACACACGGTCACACAAATGTTGGCGAACAATTCTGAACGTGGGAACGCGGTGATGTACAAGACGTACGACGAGCCGTGAAAAAGGAAGTTCAATATCCAGTGCGTCTCTTCTGCTTGATTCCGAGCATGCGTGAACTTTTGTGCGACGGACTTGTGTACACACAAGAGAACTTTCCGACAACAAAGTTTTGTTGGCGGAAAATTTGAGAAACCGCTAGCCAAAATTTGTTGGCGGAAAGTCCGACAGCAAACGTTCGATGGAGTGTACACACGGTCCGACTTTCCGTCAACAAGCTCACATCCAACATTTCCCGTCGGCAAATCCGAATTTGTGTATGCGGCATTACAGTGAAGAAGCCTTCCGTACAGAATCTCTTCCTCCACATAGTTACACTAAATGAGTCCTCCTGAATTAACGGCTGAACCATTAAGAACCCCTTCACTGGTTGCACTGATACTTCATTTACAGCTAAGAATCCTTCCTGATCTAAAGAACAGCAGTCAGAATTTATCATAGAAAAACAGGTAGAGTTAATACTAGGGAAGGGTTAAAGCCTCTGCCAGGTGTTCCCATTAGGAAGACTTCCCATTACTTCCTGTCCTGGTGACTACAAGGGAAGTGCATTGAATCTCCTAATTGGGGACACAGACAGCAATAAAGACCCAACTAAAGCTCTTCCTTCCCCACTCCACCCATAACTGAACAATGTGGCTGGAGTTCCACTTTAAATTCCCGAGACTGCTGAGCACCATTTCCAGTGTAAGTCTTCCCATCCGATGTGTCAGGTGCCAACTGATCACCATAAACTCACACAAAGCCGTCTGCAGACATTCCGGGAGAATTGTCCTCCAAACAATCCCAGAGACCTGAGGAGGAAGTACCGGCGCTATCCTGAGGGCGATGCGGATTTCTTGGCAGAGACCTGAGGAGGAAGTACCGGCGCTATCCTGAGGGCGATGCGGATTTCTTGGCAGAGACCTGAGGAGGAAGTACCGGCGGTATCCTGAGGGCGATGCGGATTTCTTGGAAGAGACCTGAGGAGGAAGTACCGGCGCTATCCTGAGGGCGATGCGGATTTCTGGGCAGGTTCCTACAGTCTACAATCACCCCTAAATGCTCACCATATATTATGTCTTTCAATGACGTCACATGTATGTGGAATTTACTTTATGTGATTGCTGTGTCATTTTCCATAAGAGCTCTGTACATGCCAACAAAGAGCTGAACCAATGACCCAGAAAGTAATGGAGACAGAGGGGTTAGAAACTGGATGGTGGAATATGGGTGTAGAGATGAGCAGTGCAAGAGGGATGGTGGGGGGTGAAGAGGGGAGAGGTGGATAAGAGTGCAGGGGTGGTTGGAGGTCAAGGAGTGCAGAGTTGAGTTGTGGACAAGGGCGGAGAGGTGGACAGGAGTTCAGGGGTGGATGAAGGACAAGGGGTGCAGAGATGAGTGGTGGACAAGGGCTGAGAGGTAGACAGGAGTGCAGGGGTGGATGAAGGTCAAGAAGTGCAGAGATGAGTAGTGGACAAGGGGTGCAGAGTTGAGTAGTGGACAAGGGGTGAATAGGTAAGAGGTGGACAAGAGTACAGTGGTGGTTGGAGGACAAGGGGTGCCGAGTTGAAAGGTGGACAAGGGGTGCAGAGTTCAGAGGTGGACAAGGGGTGAGAGGTGGACAGGAGTTCAGGGGTGGATGAAAGACAAGGGGTGCAGAGATGAGTTGTGGGCAAGGAGTGAGAGGTGGACAGGAGTTCAGGGGTGGATGAAGGACAGGGGGTGCAGAGATGAGTGGTGGACAAGGGCTGAGAGGTAGACAGGAGTGCAGGGGTAGATGAAGGTCAAGAAGTGCCGAGTTGAACGGTGGACAAGGGGTGCAGAGTTGAGAGGTGGACAAGGGGTGCAGAGTAAACTGGTGGACAAGGGGTGAATAGGTGAGAGGTGGACAAGAGTACAGTGGTTGATGGGAGAACAAGAGGTGCAGAGTTGAGTAATAGACAAGGGGTGCAAGGTAGAGTGGTGAACAAGGGGTGCGGGGTAGAGTGGTGGACAAGCGGTACAGAGTAGAGTGGTGGACAAGGGGTGCAGAGTAGAGTGGTGGACAAGGGGTGCAGAGTAGAGTGGTGGACAAGGGGTGCAGAATAGAGTGGTGGACAAGGGGTGTAGGGTTAAGCAGTGGAAAAGGAGTGAAGGGGTGAGAGATGGACAGGAGTGGATGGAGGACAAGGGGTTGACAGTAGAGTGGTGGACAAGGTGTGCTGAGTTGAGCGGTGGACAAGGGGTGCAGCAGAGTCGAGTGGTGGACAAGAAGTGCAGGGTTAAGTGTTGGAAAGGGAGTGAAGGGGTGAGAGGTAGAAAAGAGTGCAAGGCTGTTTGGAGAACAAGGGGTGCAGGGCAGAGTGGTGGACAGTACAGTGGTAGACAAGGGGTGCAAAGTTGAGCGGTGGAGAAAGGGTGCAGAGGTGAGTGGTGGACAAAGGGGGGAAAAGTTAAGCACTGGAAAAGGAGTGAAGGGGTGGGAGATAGACAAGGGTGCAGGAGTAGAAGGTGGACAAGGGGTGAAGAGGTGAGAGGTAAACAGGACTGCAGGGGTGGAAGGAGGGCAAGGGGTGCAGAGTTGAGCGGTGGATAAGGGGTGAGAGGTAAACAGGACTGCAGGGGTGAAAGGAGGGCAAGGGGTGCAGAGTTGAGCGGTGGACAAGGGTTGAGAGGTAAACAGGACTGCAGGGGTGGAAGAAGGGCAAGGGGTGCAGAGTTGGGCGGTGGACAAGGGGTGTAGAGTTGGGCAGTGGTCAAGGGGTGCAGAGTCGGGTGGTGGACAAGGGGTGAGAGGTGTACAGGGATGCAGGGGTGGGTGGAGGACAAGGGGTGCAGCATTGAGTGGTTGATGAGTGAGAGTAGAGAAGTGGACAGGAGTGCAGGGGTGCTAGGAGGGCAAGAGGTGCTGAGCTGAGTGCTGGTTAAAGGGTGAGATGATGACAAGGTTTGCCGAGTTGAGTGGCAGACAAGGGGTGAAGGGTGAAAGGATGGACAGGATTGCAGGGGTGGATGGAGGACAGGGGGTGCAGAGTTGAGCGGTGAACAAGGAGTGAGAGGTGGACAGGAGTGCAGAGGTGGATGGAGGAAATGGGCGCAGACCTGAGTGGTGGACAAGGGATAAGTGGTGATAGGTGTGCAGGGGTGGAAGGAGGACAATAGGTGAGAGATGGACAGGAGTGCAGGAGTGGATGGAGTGAAGGAGTGAGAGGTGGACAGGAGTGGATGGAGGGCAAGGGGTTGACAGAGTGGTGGACAAGGGGTGCAGAGTTGAGTGGTGGACAAGGGGTGCAGAGTTAAGCAGTGGAAAAGGAGTGAAGGGATGAGAGGTAGATAAGAGTGCAAGGGTGGTGGGAGAACAAGAGGTGCAGAGTTGAGTAATAGGCAAGAGGTTCAGGGTAGAGTGGTGGACAGTAGAGTGGTGGACAGTAGAGTGGTGGAGTGTAGAGTGGTGGACAGTAGAGTGGTGGACAGTAGAGTGGTGGACAGTAGAGTGGTGGAGTGTAGAGTGGTGGACTGTAGAGTGGTGGACTGTAGAGTGGTGGACAAAAGAGTGGTGGACAGTAGAGTGGTGGACAGTAGAGTGGTGGACAGTAGAGTGGTGGAGTGTAGAGTGGTGGAGTGTAGAGTGGTGGACAGTAGAGTGGTGGACAGTAGAGTGGTGGACAGTAGAGTGGTGGAGTGTAGAGTGGTGGAGTGTAGAGTGGTGGACTGTAGAGTGATGGACAAAAGAGTGGTGGACAGTAGAGTGGTGGACAGTAGAGTGGTGGACAGTAGAGTGGTGGAGTGTAGAGTGGTGGAGTGTAGAGTGGTGGACAGTAGAGTGGTGCAGTGTAGAGTGGTGGACAGTAGAGTGGTGGAGTGTAGAGTGGTGGACAGTAGAGTGGTGGAGTGTAGAGTGGTGGACTGTAGAGTGGTGGACAAAAGAGTGGTGGACAGTAGAGTGGTGGACAGTAGAGTGGTGGACAGTAGAGTGGTGGAGTGTAGAGTGGTGGACTGTAGAGTGGTGGACAGTAGAGTGGTGGACAGTAGAGTGGTGGAGTGTAGAGTGGTGGACAGTAGAGTGGTGCAGTGTAGAGTGGTGGACAGTAGAGTGGTGGAGTGTAGAGTGGTGGACAGTAGAGTGGTGGAGTGTAGAGTGGTGGACAGTAGAGTGGTGGACAGTAGAGTGGCGGAGTGTAGAGTGGTGGACAGTAGAGAGGTGGAGTGTAGAGTGGTGGAGAGTAGAGTGGTGGACAGTAGAGTGGTGGACAGTAGAGTGGTGGACAGTAGAGTGGTAGAGTGTAGAGTGGTGGACAGTAGAGTGGTGGACAGTAGAGTGGTGGAGTGTAGAGTGGTGGACAGTAGAGTGGTGGACAGTAGAGTGGTGGAGTGTAGAGTGGTGGACAGTAGAGTGGTGGAGTGTAGAGTGGTGGAGTGTACAGTGGTGGAGTGTAGAGTGGTGGACAGTAGAGTGGTGGAGTGTAGAGTGGTGGAGTGTAGAGTGGTGGACAGTAGAGTGGTGGACAGTAGAGTGGTGGACAGTAGAGTGGTGGACAAGGGGTGCAGAGTTTTGCTATCCTAGCAATACCCTGGGAAAACATTTTGGGTTAGGCACACTGTTAAAATCTTAAAATGCTTAAAAATTTTCAAGAATATTTGTCTTCTATTTAAAAAAAAACAACCAAAAAAAAAAAAAGCAAGAAAAGCCAAGAAACGGTCCAAAAACAAGACTGTACATTTTACTTTTTTGGGGTATTTTCTGATGATGACAAATAATCCTAATTTAAAAAGTAACAATTAATGGCAGATCGAATATTGATGGCCACCGTCTTAAAGTGAGGGGAGCGCCTGGCTCATCTAAGTATTAAAGGTTTAAATCTATCGTATGGACCAATGAGTTCCTTCCTAATAATCCCGCACACGGTCCGAGTTCTAGGATTCCGGGCTGGATCTTCTGTAGGTTGTCTTGTGTCTATGGCCAGACTTCCTGGTTGGAAGCTGAACCGTGGGAACCTTGAGTGAAGAGTTTCTTTTGACTTCTGGTGATTGCCGTGTTGCATTTTTAGGTTTTTAGGTTTTGGTTTCCTTGCAGCTTTTTTCACACGCTCTCTGTCACTTTCTCTCACTTTATAAACAGCCTTTTTTTTCTTTCCTTCCTTGAGGTTCAAAAGACGTCAGCGGAGGAGGCAGAAGAGCCGGAGAGGGGAGAAGAAATCGGAAGAGACGACGGAGCTGCCTTAATGAATTACTTTAAAAACCTGTGTAATGCGTTTTATTTTTGACACTTTTTTTAGGTGAATGGGTAGGGGTACAATGTACCCGATACTCATTCACATAGAGTGGGGGGGTCGGGATCCGGGGGCCGCCTTGTTAATCGGGGCTTCCAGATTCTGATAAGCTCCCTGCCCACAGACCCCGGCAACCAAACGGCCAGGGTTGTCGGGAAGAGGCCCTTGTCCTCATCAACATGGTGACAAGGTGCTTTGGGGTGGGGGGGCAGGGCAGGGTCCCCCGCCCTAAAGCACCCACCCCCCATGTTGAGGGCATGCAGCCTGGTATGGTTTCGGGGGGGGGGGGCGGGTCCTCGCTTGTCACCACCCCCTTTCCTGACCTGCCGGCTGTGTGCTCGGATAAGAGTCTGGTAGGGATTTTGGGGGGACCCCCCTTTTTTCGGCGTGGGGGAATGGTCAGAGGTGGGTAGTGGGGTCCCACAGGGTTCTGTGCTGGCACCAATCCTATTTAATTTGTTCATAAACGATCTGGAGGATGGGATAAACAGTTCCATCTCTGTATTTGCAGACGATACTAAGCTAAGCAGGGCAATAACTTCTCCGCAGGATGTGGAAATCTTGCAAAAAGACCTGAACAAATTAATGGGGGAGGGGCGACTACATGGCAAATGAGGTTCAATGTAGAAAAATGTAAAATAATGTATTTGGGTGGTAAAAATATGAATGCAGTCTATAGACTGGGGGGAGAACCTCTGGGGGGATCTAGGATGGAGAAGGACCTGGGGGGTCCTAGTAGATGATAGGCTCAGCAATGACATGCAATGCCAAGCTGCTGCTAACAAAGCAAACAGAATATTGGCATTAAAAAGGTATCAACTCCAGAGATAAAACGATAATTCTCCCGCTCTACAAGACTCTGGTCCGGCCGCACCTGGAGTATGCTGTCCAGTTCTGGGCACCAGTCCTCAGGAAGGACGTACTGGAAATGGAGCGACTACAAAGAAGGGCAACAAAGCTAATAAAGGGTCTGGAGGATCTTAGTTATGAGGAAAGGTTGTGAGTTCTGAACTTATTCTCTCTGGAGAAGAGACGCTTGAGAGGGGATATGATTTCATTATATAAATACCAGACTGGTGACCCCACAATATATAAATACCGGACTGGTGACCCCACAATATACAAATACCAGACTGGTGACCCCACAATATATAAATACCGGACTGGTGACCCCACAATATATAAATACCGGACTGGTGACCCCACAATATATAAATACCGGACTGGTGACCCCACAATATACAAATACCGGACTGGTGACCCCACAATATACAAATACCGGACTGGTGACCCCACAATATATAAATACCGGACTGGTGACCCCACAATATATAAATACCGGACTGGTGACCCCACAATATATAAATACTGGACTGGTGACCCCACAATATACAAATACCGGACTGGTGACCCCCCAATATATAAATACCGGACTGGTGACCCCACAATATATAAATACCAGACTGGTGACCCCACAATATAGAAATACCGGACTGGTGACCCCACAATATACAAATACCGGACTGGTGACCCCACAATATACAAATACCGGACTGGTGACCCCACAATATACAAATACCGGACTGGTGACCCCACAATATACAAATACCGGACTGGTGACCCCACAATATACAAATACCGGACTGGTGACCCCACAATATACAAATACCGGACTGGTGACCCCACAATATACAAATACCGGACTGGTGACCCCACAATATACAAATACCGGACTGGTGACCCCACAATATATAAATACCGGACTGGTGACCCCACAATATATAAATACCGGACTGGTGACCCCACAATATATAAATACCAGACTGGTGACCCCACAATAGAGAAATACCGGACTGGTGACCCCACAATATACAAATACCGGACTGGTGACCCCACAATATACAAATACCGGACTGGTGACCCCACAATATATAAATACCGGACTGGTGACCCCACAATATATAAATACCGTACTGGTGACCCCACAATAGGGATAAAACTTTTTTGCAGAAGAGAGTTTAATAAGACTCGTGGCCACTCATTAAAATTAGAAGAAAAGAGGTTTAACCTTAAACTATGTAGAGGGTTCTTTACTGTAAGAGCGGCAAGGATGTGGAATTCCCTTCCACAGGCGGTGGTCTCAGTGAGGGGAAACTATTAGATAAGGACCTGAATGACCACAACATACAGGAATATATAATGTAATACTGACACATAATCACACACATAGGTTGGAGTTGATGGATTTGTGTCTTTTCTTGACCTCACCTACTATGTAATAAAAGTGGAATTGTGGGCCATGGGGCCGTGTGGGATACGGGGGCCGTGTGTGGGATACGGGGGGCCGTGTGTGGGATACAAGGGCCGTGTGTGGGATACGGGGGGCCGTGTGTGGGATACGGGGGTCCGTGTGTGGGATACGGGGGACCGTGTGTGGGATACGGGGGCCGTGTGTGGGATACGGGGGGCCGTGTGTGGGATATGGGGGCCGTGTGTGGGATACGGGGGCCGTGTGTGGGATACGGGGGGCCGTGTGTGGGATACGGGGGGCCGTGTGTGGGATACGGGGGGTCGCGTGAGGGATACGGGGGGTCGCGTGAGGGATACGGGGGCCGCGTGAGGGATACGGGGGCCGCGTGAGGGATACGGGGGCCGCGTGTGGGATACGGGGGTCCGTTTGTGGGATACGGGGGGCCGTGTGTGGGATACGGGGGTCCGTTTGTGGGATATGGGGGGCCATGTGTGGGATACGGGGGGCCATGTGTGGGATACGGGGGCTGTGTGTGGAATACGGGGGCCGTGTGGGATACGGGGGGCCGTGTGTGGGATACGGGGGGCGTGTGTGGAATACGGGGGCCGTGTGTGGAATACGGGGGCCATGTGTGGGATACGGGGGGCCGTATGTGGGATACGGGGGGCCTTGTGTGGAATACGGGGGCCGTGTGTGGAATACGGGGGCCGTGTGTGGGATACGGGGGGCCGTGTGTGGGATACGGGGGGCATGTGTGGGATACGGGGGGCCGCGTGTGGGATACGGGGGTCCACGTGTGGGATACGGGGGGCAGTGTGTGGGATACGGGGGGCGTGTGGGATACGGGGGCCGCGTGTGAGATACGGGGGCCGTGTGTGGGATACGGGGGGCCGTGTGTGGGATACGGGGGGCATGTGTGGGATACGGGGGGCCGCGTGTGGGATACGGGGGTCCACGTGTGGGATACGGGGGGCAGTGTGTGGGATACGGGGGGCGTGTGGGATACGGGGGCCGCGTGTGGGATATGGTGGGCCGTGTGTGGGATACGGGGGGCGTGTGTGGGATACGGGGGGCGTGTGTGGGATACGGGGGCTGTGTGTGGGATACAGGGGGGGCGTGTGTGGGATACGGGGGGCCGTGTGTGGGATAAGGGGGGCCGTGTGTGGGATACGGGGGGGCCGTGTGTGGGATACGGGGGCTGTCTGTGGGATACGGGGGGCCGTGTGTGGGATACGGGGGCTGTCTGTGGGATACAGGGGCCGTGTGTGGGATACGGGGGCTGTGTGTGGGATACGGGGGGCGCTCTTTCAGCGGATGTTCCCCCGGTAGGAATGTGTGTTAAGGTCCATTTTAAAGCTTCCCACAGAAAAATTTACATTATTGGCGGATTTTAAGTCTGGTCTTCAATGGCACAAGGCGGAATGACAAGCCGAATGTTACATTGATCATTCTGCAGGTTGAATGAGATTTCCCCCAATGACAACACACATTTATCCCCCCCCCCCATGATGCCAAACAGTTACCCCCAAAATAATAACACAGAGTTACCTACCCCCCGTGATAGCACACACACTTACCTGTACGTTGTAGAGCTAACTGATGACCCGCACACTACTGTCAGGTTTGCCTGGAACAGAAGACTTCATTGGTAATCCGGTCATGAGATGACATTTGTTACATTGTTACTGATTTTTCTCTAAAGGAATACAATTAACGCACATGTAAGTACAGCCATGAATGTAGGCAGGTGGAAGTTAGTGTTTCCCTTTATTTAGTGGACACTGGAGCAGTAGGTGGGCTTTTGGGATTGGCCCTGCCCTCTCCCTATAACTTGGGTGGAGGAGCCTTGTAGCTCTCTTGGGATGTGAGCAGAAGTGGAGGAAGGATTTTCCTGTGAGCAGTGGAGAGCGCCCCCTAGAGCTTTGGGGGAAGCTTTGGAGTGGAGGAGGAAGCTCAGAAGTGGAGGAGGAAGCTCAGAAGTAGAAGAGGAAGCTCAGGGTGAAGGACAAACCTCGGGAGTGGAGGAGGAAGCTCAGAAGTAGAAGAAGAAGCTCGGGGTGAAGGACAAACCTCAGGAGTGGAGGAGGAAGCTCAGAAGTGGAGGAGGAAGCTCAGAAGTAGAAGAGGAAGCTCGGGGTGAAGGACAAACCTCAGGAGTGGAGGAGGAAGCTCAGAAGTGGAGGAGGAAGCTCAGAAGTAAAAGAGTAAGCTCGGGGTGAAGGACAAACCTCAGGAGTGGAGGAGGAAGCTCAGAAGTAGAAGAGGAAGCTCGGGATGAAGGACAAACCTTGGGAGTGGAGGAGGAAGCTCAGAAGTGGAGGAGGAAGCTCAGAAATGGAGGAGGAAGCTCGGTATTAACGGCGGAATCTTGGGAGTAGAGAAGGAAGTGGAGGAAGCTTGGAAGCAGTGTTAATTGTCAGCAAAAAGTTTTCGTCAGCGACATTTTTGCAGTGACGGAAACAAAACGAAAAGTACAGCACATTTTTGTCCACTGACGAAAACTATGATGAAAATCAGATCCTTTCGTTAACGAACGACAACGGGATGAAAATGTGAGGCAGGGACCTTTACCCTTGTGAATTAACTTCTGTTTTTTCACAGAGCTCCGCCTGCTTCCGCAATCCGTACCCATCAAGCAAGCGCACTATGACGAGACGACTGTCAGTGCCAGAGACCTGAGAGGGAGAGTGAGTGCAGCAGAACACTGTGAATTACAGGCCTCCTCAGACCATCCAGATCACTGTGCGTTACTGGCCTCCTCAGACCCCCCAGAGCACTGTATAAATTACAGGCCTCCTCAGACCGTGCAGAGCACTGTATACATTACAGGCCTCCTCAGACCTTTCAGAGCACTGTGTGCATTACAGGCCTTCTCAGACCTTCCAGAGCACTGTATACATTAGAGGCCTCCTCAGACCCTCCAGAGCACTGTATACATTACAGTCCTCCTCAGACCCTCCAGAGCACTGTATACATTACAGGCCTCCTCAGACCCTCCAGAGCACTGTATACATTACAGGCCTCCTCAGACCCTCCAGAGCACTGTATACATTACAGGCCTCCTCAGACCCTCCAGAGCACTGTATACATTATAGGCCTCCTCAGACCCTACAGAGCACTGTATACATTACAGGCCTCCTCAGACCCTCCAGAGCACTGTATACATTATAGGCCTCCTCAGACTCTCCAGAGCACTGTATACATTACAGGCCTCCTCAGACCCTCCAGAACACTGTATATATTACAGGCCTCAGACCGTCCAGAGCACTGTATACATTACAGGCCTCAGACCGTCCAGAGCAATGTATACATTACAGGCCTCCTCAGACCCTCCAGAGCACTGTATATATTACAGGCCTCAGACCGTCCAGAGCACTGTATACATTACAGGCCTCCTCAGACCCTCCAGAGCACTGTATACATTACAGTCCTCCTCAGACCCTCCAGAGCACTGTATACATTACAGGCCTCCTCAGACCCTCCAGAGCACTGTATACTTTACAGGCCTCCTCAGACCCTCCAGAGCACTGTATACATTATAGGCCTCCGCAGACCCTCCAGAGCACTGAATACATTATAGGCCTCCTCAGACCGTCCAGAGCACTGTATACATTACAGGCCTCCTCAGACCCTCCAGAGCACTGTATACATTACAGGCCTCCTCAGATCATCCAGAGCACTGTATATATTAGAGGCCTCCTCAGACCCTCCAGAGCACTGTATACATTACAGGCCTCCTCAGACCCTCCAGAGCACTGTATACATTACAGGCCCCCTCAGACCCTCCAGAGCACTGTATATATTACAGGCCTCAGACCGTTCAGAGCACTGTATACATTACAGGTGTCCTCAGACCGTCCAGAGCACTGTATACATTACAGGCCTCCTCAGACCCTCCAGACCACTGTATACATTACAGGCCTCCTCAGACTCTCCAGAGCACTGTATACATTACAGGCCTCCTCAGACCCTCCAGAGCACTGTATACATTACAGGCCTCCTCAGATCATCCAGAGCACTGTATACATTAGAGGCCTCCTCAGACCCTCCAGAGCACTATATACATTACAGACCTCCTCAGACCATCCAGAGCACTTTATACATTACAGTCCTCCTCAGACCCTCCAGAGCACTGTATACATTACAGGCCTCCTCAGACCATCCAGAGCACTTTATACATTACAGTCCTCCTCAGACCCTCCAGAGCACTGTATACATTACAGGCCTCCTCAGACCATCCAGAGCACTTTATACATTACAGTCCTCCTCAGACCCTCCAGAGCACTGTATACATTACAGGCCTCCTCAGACCGTCCAGAGCACTGTATACATTACAGGCCTCCTCAGACCGTCCAGAGCACTGTATACATTACAGACCTCCTCAGACCCTCCAGAGCACTGTATACATTACAGTCTCTCAGACCATCCAGAGCACTTTATACATTACAGTCCTCCTCAGACCCTCCAGAGCACTGTATACATTACAGGCCTCAGACCGTCCAGAGCACTGTATACATTAGAGGCCTCCTCAGACCCTCCAGAGCACTGTATACATTACAGGCCTCCTCAGACCCTCCAGAGCAGTGTATACATTACAGGCCTCCTCAGACCCTCCAGAGCACTGTATACATTACAGGCCTCCTCAGACTCTCCAGATAACTGTATACATTACAGGCCTCCTCAGACCCTCCAGAGCACTGTATACATTACAGGCCTTCTCAGACCCTCCAGAGCACTGTACACATTACAGGCCCCAGGCTCAGACCCTCCAGAGCACTGTATACATTACAGGCCTTCTCAGACCCTCCAGAGCACTGTACACATTACAGGCCTCAGGCTCAGACCCTCCAGAGCACTGTATACATTACAGGCCTCCTCAGACTCTTCAGAGCACTGTATACATTACAGGCCTCCTCAGATCATCCAGAGCACTGTATACATTAGAGGCCTCCTCAGACCCTCCAGAGCACTGCATACATTACAGGCCTCCTCAGACCCTCCAGAGCACTGTATACATTACAGGCCTCCTCAGACCCTCCAGAGCACTGTATACCTTACAGGCCTCCTCAGACCCTCCAGAGCACTGTATACATTACAGGCCTCCTCAGACTCTCCAGAGCACTGCATACATTACAGGCCTCCTCAGACCCTCCAGAGCACTGTATACATTACAGGCCTCCTCAGACCTTCCAGAGCACTGTATACATTACAGGCCTCCTCAGACCCTCCAGAGCACTATATACATTAGAGGCCTCCTCAGACCGTCCAGAGCACTGTATACATTACAGGCCTCCTCAGACCGTCCAGAGCACTGTATACATTACAGACCTCCTCAGACCCTCCAGAGCACTGTATACATTACAGTCTCTCAGACCATCCAGAGCACTGTATACATTACAGGCCTCCTCAGACCGTCGAGAGCACTGTATACATTACAGGCCTCCTCAGACCCTCCAGAGCACTGTATACATTACAGGCCTCCTCAGACCGTCCAGAGCACTGTATACATTACAGGCCTCCTCAGACCGTCCAGAGCACTGTATACATTACAGACCTCCTCAGACCCTCCAGAGCACTGTATACATTACAGTCTCTCAGACCATCCAGAGCACTGTATACATTACAGGCCTCCTCAGACCATCCAGAGCACTGTATACATTACAGGCCTCCTCAGACCCTCCAGAGCACTGTATACATTACAGGCCTCCTCAGATCATCCAGAGCACTGTATACATTACAGGCCTCCTCAGACCGTCGAGAGCACTGTATACATTACAGGCCTCCTCAGACCCTCCAGAGCACTGTATACATTACAGGCCTCCTCAGACCGTCCAGAGCACTGTATACATTACAGGCCCCCTCAGACCGTCCAGAGCACTGTATACATTACAGGCCTCCTCAGACCCTCCAGAGCACTGTATACATTACAGGCTTCCTCAGACCCTCCAGAGCACTGTATACATTACAGGCCTCCTCAGACCCTCCAGAGCACTGTATACATTACAGGCCTCCTCAGACCCTCCAGAGCACTGTATACATTACAGGCCTCCTCAGACTCTCCAGAGCACTGCATACATTACAGGCCTCCTCAGACCCTCCAGAGCACTGTATACATTACAGGCCTCCTCAGACCTTCCAGAGCACTGTATACATTACAGGCCTCCTCAGACCCTCCAGAGCACTATATACATTAGAGGCCTCCTCAGACCGTCCAGAGCACTGTATACATTACAGGCCTCCTCAGACCCTCCAGAGCACTGTATACATTACAGGCCTCCTCAGACCGTCCAGAGCACTGTATACATTACAGGCCTCCTCAGACCGTCCAGAGCACTGTATACATTACAGACCTCCTCAGACCCTCCAGAGCACTGTATACATTACAGTCTCTCAGACCATCCAGAGCACTGTATACATTACAGGCCTCCTCAGACCGTCGAGAGCACTGTATACATTACAGGCCTCCTCAGACCCTCCAGAGCACTGTATACATTACAGGCCTCCTCAGACCGTCCAGAGCACTGTATACATTACAGGCCTCCTCAGACCGTCCAGAGCACTGTATACATTACAGACCTCCTCAGACCCTCCAGAGCACTGTATACATTACAGTCTCTCAGACCATCCAGAGCACTGTATACATTACAGGCCTCCTCAGACCATCCAGAGCACTGTATACATTACAGGCCTCCTCAGACCCTCCAGAGCACTGTATACATTACAGGCCTCCTCAGATCATCCAGAGCACTGTATACATTACAGGCCTCCTCAGACCGTCGAGAGCACTGTATACATTACAGGCCTCCTCAGACCCTCCAGAGCACTGTATACATTACAGGCCTAAGACCCTCCAGAGCACTGTAGACATTACAGGCCTCCTCAGACCCTCCAGAGCACTGTATACATTACAGGCCTCCTCAGACCCTCCAGAGTACTGTATACATTACAGGCCTCCTCAGACCCTCCAGAGCACTGTATACATTACAGGCCTCCTCAGACCCTCCAGAGCACTGTATACATTACAGGCCTCCTCAGACCGTCCAGAGCACTGTATACATTACAGGCCTCCTCAGACCGTCCAGAGCACTGTATACATTACAGGCCTCCTCAGACCCTCCAGAGCACTGTATACATTACAGGTCTCCTCAGATCATCCAGAGCACTGTATACATTACAGGCCTCCTCAGACCGTCCAGAGCACTGTATACGTTACAGGCCTCCTCAGACCGTCCAGAGCACTGTATACATTACAGGCCTCCTCAGACCCTCCAGAGCACTGTATACATTACAGGCCTCCTCAGTCCATCCAGAGCACTTTATACATTACAGTCCTCCTCAGACCCTCCAGAGCACTGTATACATTACAGGCCTCCTCAGACCGTCCAGAGCACTGTATACATTAGAGACCTTCTCAGACCCTCCAGAGCACTGTATACATACAGTCCTCCTCAGACCATCCAGAGCACTTTATACATTACAGTCCTCCTCAGACCCTCCAGAGCACTGTATACATTACAGGCCTCCTCAGACCGTCCAGAGCACTGTATACATTAGAGACCTTCTCAGACCCTCCAGAGCACTGTATACATACAGTCCTCCTCAGACCATCCAGAGCACTTTATACATTATAGTCCTCCTCAGACCCTCCAGAGCACTGTATACATTACAGGCCTCAGACCATCCAGAGCACTGCATACATTACAGGCCTCCTCAGACCCTCCAGAGCACTGTATACATTACAGGCCTCCTCAGACCCTCCAGAGCACTGTATACATTACAGGCTTCCTCAGACCCTCCAGAGCACTGTATACATTACAGGCCTAAGACCCTCCAGAGCACTGTATACATTACAGGCCTCATCAGACCCTCCAGAGCACTGTATACATTACAGGCCTCCTCAGACCCTCCAGAGCACTGTATGCATTACAGGCCTCCTCAGACCCTCCAGAGCACTGTATACATTACAGGCCTCCTCAGACCCTCCAGAGCACTGTGTGCATTACAGGCCTCCTCAGACCCTCCGGAGCACTGTATACATTACAGGCCTCCTCAGACCCTCCAGAGCACTGTGTGCATTACAGGCCTCAGACCCTCCAGAGCACTGTATACATTACAGGCCTCCTCAGACCCTCCAGATCACTGTATACATTACAGGCCTCCTCAGACCCTCCAGAGCACTGTGTGCATTACAGGCCTCCTCAGACCCTCCAGAGCACTGTATACAGTACAGGCCTCCTCAGACCGTCCAGAGCACTGTATACATTACAGGCCTCCTCAGACCATCCAGAGCACTGTATACATTACAGGCCTCCTCAGACCATCCAGAGCACTGTATACATTACAGGCCTCCTCAGACCCTCCAGAGCACAGTATACATTACAGGCCTCCTCAGATCATCCAGAGCACTGTATACATTATAGGCCTCCTCAGACCGTCGAGAGCACTGTATACATTACAGGCCTCCTCAGACCCTCCAGAGCACTGTATACATTACAGGCCTCCTCAGACCGTCCAGAGCACTGTATACATTACAGGCCCCCTCAGACCGTCCAGAGCACTGTATACATTACAGGCCCCCTCAGACCGTCCAGAGCACTGTATACATTACAGGCCTCCTCAGACCCTCCAGAGCACTGTATACATTACAGGCTTCCTCAGACCCTCCAGAGCACTGTATACATTACAGGCCTAAGACCCTCCAGAGCACTGTAGACATTACAGGCCTCCTCAGACCCTCCAGAGCACTGTATACATTACAGGCCTCCTCAGACCCTCCAGAGTACTGTATACATTACAGGCCTCCTCAGACCCTCCAGAGCACTGTATACATTACAGGCCTCCTCAGACCCTCCAGAGCACTGTATACATTACAGGCCTCCTCAGATCGTCCAGAGCACTGTATACATTACAGGCCTCCTCAGACCGTCCAGAGCACTGTATACATTACAGGCCTCCTCAGACCCTCCAGAGCACTGTATACATTACAGGTCTCCTCAGATCATCCAGAGCACTGTATACATTACAGGCCTCCTCAGACCGTCCAGAGCACTGTATACGTTACAGGCCTCCTCAGACCGTCCAGAGCACTGTATACATTACAGGCCTCCTCAGACCGTCCAGAGCACTCTATACATTACAGACCTCCTCAGACCCTCCAGAGCACTGTATACATTACAGTCTCTCAGACCATCCAGAGCACTGTATACATTACAGGCCTCCTCAGACCATCCAGAGCACTGTATACATTACAGGCCTCCTCAGACCCTCCAGAGCACTGTATACATTACAGGCCTCCTCAGATCATCCAGAGCACTGTATACATTACAGGCCTCCTCAGACCGTCGAGAGCACTGTATACATTACAGGCCTCTTCAGACCCTCCAGAGCACTGTATACATTACAGGCCTCCTCAGACCGTCCAGAGCACTGTATACATTACAGGCCCCCTCAGACCGTCCAGAGCACTGTATACATTACAGGCCTCCTCAGACCCTCCAGAGCACTGTATACATTACAGGCTTCCTCAGACCCTCCAGAGCACTGTATACATTACAGGCCTCCTCAGACCCTCCAGAGCACCGTATACATTACAGGCCTCCTCAGACCCTCCAGAGCACTGTATACATTACAGGCCTCCTCAGACTCTCCAGAGCACTGCATACATTACAGGCCTCCTCAGACCCTCCAGAGCACTGTATACATTACAGGCCTCCTAAGACCTTCCAGAGCACTGTATACATTACAGGCCTCCTCAGACCCTCCAGAGCACTATATACATTAGAGGCCTCCTCAGACCGTCCAGAGCACTGTATACATTACAGGCCTCCTCAGACCGTCCAGAGCACTGCATACATTACAGGCCTCCTCAGACCGTCCAGAGCACTGTATACATTACAGACCTCCTCAGACCCTCCAGAGCACTGTATAAATTACAGTCTCTCAGACCATCCAGAGCACTGTATACATTACAGGCCTCCTCAGACCGTCGAGAGCACTGTATACATTACAGGCCTCCTCAGACCCTCCAGAGCACTGTATACATTACAGGCCTCCTCAGACCGTCCAGAGCACTGTATACATTACAGGCCTCCTCAGACCGTCCAGAGCACTGTATACATTACAGACCTCCTCAGACCCTCCAGAGCACTGTATACATTACAGTCTCTCAGACCATCCAGAGCACTGTATACATTACAGGCCTCCTCAGACCATCCAGAGCACTGTATACATTACAGGCCTCCTCAGACCCTCCAGAGCACTGTATACATTACAGGCCTCCTCAGATCATCCAGAGCACTGTATACATTACAGGCCTCCTCAGACCGTCGAGAGCACTGTATACATTACAGGCCTCCTCAGACCCTCCAGAGCACTGTATACATTACAGGCCTCCTCAGACCGTCCAGAGCACTGTATACATTACAGGCCCCCTCAGACCGTCCAGAGCACTGTATACATTACAGGCCTCCTCAGACCCTCCAGAGCACTGTATACATTACAGGCTTCCTCAGACCCTCCAGAGCACTGTATACATTACAGGCCTAAGACCCTCCAGAGCACTGTAGACATTACAGGCCTCCTCAGACCCTCCAGAGCACTGTATACATTACAGGCCTCCTCAGACCCTCCAGAGTACTGTATACATTACAGGCCTCCTCAGACCCTCCAGAGCACTGTATACATTACAGGCCTCCTCAGACCCTCCAGAGCACTGTATACATTACAGGCCTCCTCAGACCGTCCAGAGCACTGTATACATTACAGGCCTCCTCAGACCGTCCAGAGCACTGTATACATTACAGGCCTCCTCAGACCCTCCAGAGCACTGTATACATTACAGGTCTCCTCAGATCATCCAGAGCACTGTATACATTACAGGCCTCCTCAGACCGTCCAGAGCACTGTATACGTTACAGGCCTCCTCAGACCGTCCAGAGCACTGTATACATTACAGGCCTCCTCAGACCCTCCAGAGCACTATATACATTACAGGCCTCCTCAGTCCATCCAGAGCACTTTATACATTACAGTCCTCCTCAGACCCTCCAGAGCACTGTATACATTACAGGCCTCCTCAGACCGTCCAGAGCACTGTATACATTAGAGACCTTCTCAGACCCTCCAGAGCACTGTATACATACAGTCCTCCTCAGACCATCCAGAGCACTTTATACATTACAGTCCTCCTCAGACCCTCCAGAGCACTGTATACATTACAGGCCTCCTCAGACCGTCCAGAGCACTGTATACATTAGAGACCTTCTCAGACCCTCCAGAGCACTGTATACATACAGTCCTCCTCAGACCATCCAGAGCACTTTATACATTATAGTCCTCCTCAGACCCTCCAGAGCACTGTATACATTACAGGCCTCAGACCATCCAGAGCACTGTATACATTACAGGCCTCCTCAGACCCTCCAGAGCACTGTATACATTACAGGCCTCCTCAGACCCTCCAGAGCACTGTATACATTACAGGCTTCCTCAGACCCTCCAGAGCACTGTATACATTACAGGCCTAAGACCCTCCAGAGCACTGTATACATTACAGGCCTCATCAGACCCTCCAGAGCACTGTATACATTACAGGCCTCCTCAGACCCTCCAGAGCACTGTATGCATTACAGGCCTCCTCAGACCCTCCAGAGCACTGTATACATTACAGGCCTCCTCAGACCCTCCAGAGCACTGTGTGCATTACAGGCCTCCTCAGACCCTCCGGAGCACTGTATACATTACAGGCCTCCTCAGACCCTCCAGAGCACTGTGTGCATTACAGGCCTCAGACCCTCCAGAGCACTGTATACATTACAGGCCTCCTCAGACCCTCCAGATCACTGTATACATTACATGCCTCCTCAGACCCTCCAGAGCACTGTGTGCATTACAGGCCACCTCAGACCCTCCAGAGCACTGTATACAGTACAGGCCTCCTCAGACCGTCCAGAGCACTGTATACATTACAGGCCTCCTCAGACCATCCAGAGCACTGTATACATTACAGGCCTCCTCAGACCATCCAGAGCACTGTATACATTACAGGCCTCCTCAGACCCTCCAGAGCACAGTATACATTACAGGCCTCCTCAGATCATCCAGAGCACTGTATACATTATAGGCCTCCTCAGACCGTCGAGAGCACTGTATACATTACAGGCCTCCTCAGACCCTCCAGAGCACTGTATACATTACAGGCCTCCTCAGACCGTCCAGAGCACTGTATACATTACAGGCCCCCTCAGACCGTCCAGAGCACTGTATACATTACAGGCCTCCTCAGACCCTCCAGAGCACTGTATACATTACAGGCTTCCTCAGACCCTCCAGAGCACTGTATACATTACAGGCCTAAGACCCTCCAGAGCACTGTAGACATTACAGGCCTCCTCAGACCCTCCAGAGCACTGTATACATTACAGGCCTCCTCAGACCCTCCAGAGTAATGTATACATTACAGGCCTCCTCAGACCCTCCAGAGCACTGTATACATTACAGGCCTCCTCAGACCCTCCAGAGCACTGTATACATTACAGGCCTCCTCAGATCGTCCAGAGCACTGTATACATTACAGGCCTCCTCAGACCGTCCAGAGCACTGTATACATTACAGGCCTCCTCAGACCCTCCAGAGCACTGTATACATTACAGGTCTCCTCAGATCATCCAGAGCACTGTATACATTACAGGCCTCCTCAGACCGTCCAGAGCACTGTATACGTTACAGGCCTCCTCAGACCGTCCAGAGCACTGTATACATTACAGGCCTCCTCAGACCCTCCAGAGCACTGTATACATTACAGGCCTCCTCAGATCATCCAGAGCACTGTATACATTACAGTCCTCCTCAGACCCTCCAGAGCACTGTATACATTACAGGTCTCCTCAGATCATCCAGAGCACTGTATACATTACAGGCCTCCTCAGACCGTCCAGAGCACTGTATACGTTACAGGCCTCCTCAGACCGTCCAGAGCACTGTATACATTACAGGTCTCCTCAGATCATCCAGAGCACTGTATACATTACAGGCCTCCTCAGACCGTCCAGAGCACTGTATACGTTACAGGCCTCCTCAGACCGTCCAGAGCACTGTATACATTACAGGCCTCCTCAGACCCTCCAGAGCACTGTATACATTACAGGCCTCCTCAGATCATCCAGAGCACTGTATACATTACAGTCCTCCTCAGACCCTCCAGAGCACTGTATACATTACAGGTCTCCTCAGATCATCCAGAGCACTGTATACATTACAGGCCTCCTCAGACCGTCCAGAGCACTGTATACGTTACAGGCCTCCTCAGACCGTCCAGAGCACTGTATACATTACAGGCCTCCTCAGACCGTCCAGAGCACTGTATACATTACAGACCTCCTCAGACCCTCCAGAGCACTGTATACATTACAGTCTCTCAGACCATCCAGAGCACTGTATACATTACAGGCCTCCTCAGACCATCCAGAGCACTGTATACATTACAGGCCTCCTCAGACCCTCCAGAGCACTGTATACATTACAGGCCTCCTCAGATCATCCAGAGCACTGTATACATTACAGGCCTCCTCAGACCGTCGAGAGCACTGTATACATTACAGGCCTCCTCAGACCCTCCAGAGCACTGTATACATTACAGGCCTCCTCAGACCGTCCAGAGCACTGTATACATTACAGGCCCCCTCAGACCGTCCAGAGCACTGTATACATTACAGGCCTCCTCAGACCCTCCAGAGCACTGTATACATTACAGGCTTCCTCAGACCCTCCAGAGCACTGTATACATTACAGGCCTCCTCAGACCCTCCAGAGCACTGTATACATTACAGGCCTCCTCAGACCCTCCAGAGCACTGTATACATTACAGGCCTCCTCAGACTCTCCAGAGCACTGCATACATTACAGGCCTCCTCAGACCCTCCAGAGCACTGTATACATTACAGGCCTCCTCAGACCTTCCAGAGCACTGTATACATTACAGGCCTCCTCAGACCCTCCAGAGCACTATATACATTGGAGGCCTCCTCAGACCGTCCAGAGCACTGTATACATTACAGGCCTCCTCAGACCCTCCAGAGCACTGTATACATTACAGGCCTCCTCAGACCGTCCAGAGCACTGTATACATTACAGGCCTCCTCAGACCGTCCAGAGCACTGTATACATTACAGACCTCCTCAGACCCTCCAGAGCACTGTATAAATTACAGTCTCTCAGACCATCCAGAGCACTGTATACATTACAGGCCTCCTCAGACCGTCGAGAGCACTGTATACATTACAGGCCTCCTCAGACCCTCCAGAGCACTGTATACATTACAGGCCTCCTCAGACCGTCCAGAGCACTGTATACATTACAGGCCTCCTCAGACCGTCCAGAGCACTGTATACATTACAGACCTCCTCAGACCCTCCAGAGCACTGTATACATTACAGTCTCTCAGACCATCCAGAGCACTGTATACATTACAGGCCTCCTCAGACCATCCAGAGCACTGTATACATTACAGGCCTCCTCAGACCCTCCAGAGCACTGTATACATTACAGGCCTCCTCAGATCATCCAGAGCACTGTATACATTACAGGCCTCCTCAGACCGTCGAGAGCACTGTATACATTACAGGCCTCCTCAGACCCTCCAGAGCACTGTATACATTACAGGCCTCCTCAGACCGTCCAGAGCACTGTATACATTACAGGCCCCCTCAGACCGTCCAGAGCACTGTATACATTACAGGCCTCCTCAGACCCTCCAGAGCACTGTATACATTACAGGCTTCCTCAGACCCTCCAGAGCACTGTATACATTACAGGCCTAAGACCCTCCAGAGCACTGTAGACATTACAGGCCTCCTCAGACCCTCCAGAGCACTGTATACATTACAGGCCTCCTCAGACCCTCCAGAGTACTGTATACATTACAGGCCTCCTCAGACCCTCCAGAGCACTGTATACATTACAGGCCTCCTCAGACCCTCCAGAGCACTGTATACATTACAGGCCTCCTCAGACCGTCCTGAGCACTGTATACATTACAGGCCTCCTCAGACCGTCCAGAGCACTGTATACATTACAGGCCTCCTCAGACCCTCCAGAGCACTGTATACATTACAGGTCTCCTCAGATCATCCAGAGCACTGTATACATTACAGGCCTCCTCAGACCGTCCAGAGCACTGTATACGTTACAGGCCTCCTCAGACCGTCCAGAGCACTGTATACATTACAGGCCTCCTCAGACCCTCCAGAGCACTGTATACATTACAGGCCTCCTCAGTCCATCCAGAGCACTTTATACATTACAGTCCTCCTCAGACCCTCCAGAGCACTGTATACATTACAGGCCTCCTCAGACCGTCCAGAGCACTGTATACATTAGAGACCTTCTCAGACCCTCCAGAGCACTGTATATATACAGTCCTCCTCAGACCATCCAGAGCACTTTATACATTACAGTCCTCCTCAGACCCTCCAGAGCACTGTATACATTACAGGCCTCCTCAGACCGTCCAGAGCACTGTATACATTAGAGACCTTCTCAGACCCTCCAGAGCACTGTATACATACAGTCCTCCTCAGACCATCCAGAGCACTTTATACATTATAGTCCTCCTCAGACCCTCCAGAGCACTGTATACATTACAGGCCTCAGACCATCCAGAGCACTGTATACATTACAGGCCTCCTCAGACCCTCCAGAGCACTGTATACATTACAGGCCTCCTCAGACCCTCCAGAGCACTGTATACATTACAGGCTTCCTCAGACCCTCCAGAGCACTGTATACATTACAGGCCTAAGACCCTCCAGAGCACTGTATACATTACAGGCCTCATCAGACCCTCCAGAGCACTGTATACATTACAGGCCTCCTCAGACCCTCCAGAGCACTGTATGCATTACAGGCCTCCTCAGACCCTCCAGAGCACTGTATACATTACAGGCCTCCTCAGACCCTCCAGAGCACTGTGTGCATTACAGGCCTCCTCAGACCCTCCAGAGCACTGTATACATTACAGGCCTCCTCAGACCCTCCAGAGCACTGTGTGCATTACAGGCCTCAGACCCTCCAGAGCACTGTATACATTACAGGCCTCCTCAGACCCTCCAGATCACTGTATACATTACAGGCCTCCTCAGACCCTCCAGAGCACTGTGTGCATTACAGGCCTCCTCAGACCCTCCAGAGCACTGTATACAGTACAGGCCTCCTCAGACCGTCCAGAGCACTGTATACATTACAGGCCTCCTCAGACCATCCAGAGCACTGTATACATTACAGGCCTCCTCAGACCATCCAGAGCACTGTATACATTACAGGCCTCCTCAGACCCTCCAGAGCACAGTATACATTACAGGCCTCCTCAGATCATCCAGAGCACTGTATACATTATAGGCCTCCTCAGACCGTCGAGAGCACTGTATACATTACAGGCCTCCTCAGACCCTCCAGAGCACTGTATACATTACAGGCCTCCTCAGACCGTCCAGAGCACTGTATACATTACAGGCCCCCTCAGACCGTCCAGAGCACTGTATACATTACAGGCCTCCTCAGACCCTCCAGAGCACTGTATACATTACAGGCTTCCTCAGACCCTCCAGAGCACTGTATACATTACAGGCCTAAGACCCTCCAGAGCACTGTAGACATTACAGGCCTCCTCAGACCCTCCAGAGCACTGTATACATTACAGGCCCCCTCAGACCCTCCAGAGTACTGTATACATTACAGGCCTCCTCAGACCCTCCAGAGCACTGTATACATTACAGGCCTCCTCAGACCCTCCAGAGCACTGTATACATTACAGGCCTCCTCAGATCGTCCAGAGCACTGTATACATTACAGGCCTCCTCAGACCGTCCAGAGCACTGTATACATTACAGGCCTCCTCAGACCCTCCAGAGCACTGTATACATTACAGGTCTCCTCAGATCATCCAGAGCACTGTATACATTACAGGCCTCCTCAGACCGTCCAGAGCACTGTATACGTTACAGGCCTCCTCAGACCGTCCAGAGCACTGTATACATTACAGGCCTCCTCAGACCCTCCAGAGCACTGTATACATTACAGGCCTCCTCAGATCATCCAGAGCACTGTATACATTACAGTCCTCCTCAGACCCTCCAGAGCACTGTATACATTACAGGCCTCCTCAGTCCATCCAGAGCACTTTATACATTACAGTCCTCCTCAGACCCTCCAGAGCACTGTATACATTACAGGCCTCCTCAGACCGTCCAGAGCACTGTATACATTAGAGACCTTCTCAGACCCTCCAGAGCACTGTATACATACAGTCCTCCTCAGACCATCCAGAGCACTTTATACATTATAGTCCTCCTCAGACCCTCCAGAGCACTGTATACATTACAGGCCTCAGACCATCCAGAGCACTGTATACATTACAGGCCTCCTCAGACCCTCCAGAGCACTGTATACATTACAGGCCTCCTCAGACCCTCCAGAGCACTGTATACATTACAGGCTTCCTCAGACCCTCCAGAGCACTGTATACATTACAGGCCTAAGACCCTCCAGAGCACTGTATACATTACAGGCCTCCTCAGACCCTCCAGAGCACTGTATACATTACAGGCCTCCTCAGACCCTCCAGAGCACTGTATGCATTACAGGCCTCCTCAGACCCTCCAGAGGACTGTATACATTACAGGCCTCCTCAGACCCTCCAGAGCACTGTGTGCATTACAGGCCTCCTCAGACCCTCCGGAGCACTGTATACATTACAGGCCTCCTCAGACCCTCCAGAGCACTGTGTGCATTACAGGCCTCAGACCCTCCAGAGCACTGTATACATTACAGGCCTCCTCAGACCCTCCAGATCACTGTATACATTACAGGCCTCCTCAGACCCTCCAGAGCACTGTGTGCATTACAGGCCTCCTCAGACCCTCCAGAGCACTGTATACAGTACAGGCCTCCTCAGACCGTCCAGAGCACTGTATACATTACAGGCCTCCTCAGACCATCCAGAGCACTGTATTCATTACAGGCCTCCTCAGACCATCCAGAGCACTGTATACATTACAGGCCTCCTCAGACCATCCAGAGCACTGTATACATTACAGGCCTCCTCAGACCCTCCAGAGCACTGTGTGCATTATAGGCCTCAGACCCTCCAGAGCACTGTATACATTACAGGCCTCAGACCACTATCCAGAGCGGCACCATTTCTGTGATTTTGTTCAAACCTTAATACCATTCTAGAGAAATGCTTAAATAATAACTAAACACATTCGATTTTAGTTGACTAAAATGATTTTATTCGGCTAAAATGTACTGGAGATTTTAGTCGACTAAAATACGATGACTAAAATGGGACTAGACTAAAACTAAAACACTTGCAGAAGACTAAAATGGGACTAAAACAAAAATGCTATTTTAGTCCTAAGACTAAAACTAAGCTTTACTGCCAAAATTACCTCTGCTTGCAAGTGGAGATGGAAGCTTGGGACTGGAGGAGGAAGCTCAGGAGTGGAGGAGGTAGCTCGGAAGTCGAGGAGTAAGCCCAACAGTTGAGGAGCTCAGGGGGTGGAAGAGGAATCTCAGAAGTGGAGGATGAAGCTCGGGGGTGGAGGAGGAAGCCGGGAATGGGGGAGGAAGCTCAGGATTGGAGAACAAAGCTCAGGAGTTGAGGAGGAAGCTCAGGGGTGGAGGAGGAACCTCAGCGGTGGAGGAAGAAGCTCGGAAGTGGAGGAGGAAGCTTGGAAGTGGAGGAGGAAGCTCAGAAGTTGAGGAACTTGTGGGGGGAGGAAGCTCAGAAGTTGAGGAAGTTTGGTAGTGGAGGAGGAAGCTCGGAAGGGGAAGAGGAAGCTTGGGAGTGGAGGAGAGAGCTCGGGGGAGTGGAGGAGGAAGCTTGGAAGCGGAGGACAAAACTCAGAAGTGGAGGAAGAAGCATGGAAGTGGAGGAGGAAGCTCAGGACTGGGAGGATGAAGCTCAGGGGTGGAGGAGGAAGCTTGTAAGTGGAGGAGGAAGCTCAGGACTGGGAGGACGAAGCTCAGGGGTGGAGGAGGAATTTGTAAGTGGAGGAGGAAGTTTGGATGTGGAGGAGGAAGTTTGGATGTGGAGGAGGAAGTTTGGATGTGGAGGAGGAAGCCCCTGAGTAGAGGAGGAAGCTCAGAAGTGGAGGAGGACACTTGGAAGTAGAGGAGGAAGCTCAGGACTGAAGGACAAAGCTCGGAGCTGCTGATGTTAGCCAAGATTTCTGCCATCAGTATTCTGTTTTGTCAGTATTGTCATATATAATGACAATGATGATATACATTATGGGGTGTATTTAAAATAAAAAAAACAATTCTCCTTGTAAAAGTACAAGTACATTCATTCTGCGCAAATGGGGCAAAAACAAATGTTAAAGGGCCATTTCCAGTGCTGGACGAATGTTTTTTTATTGTTTTAAATGGAAAATACTGCATTTGGCTGCTAGACAGAGTAGGGTATCATAGGAATTCCCCCTACTGGCCAAATGTAGAATTTTCCATTTAAATCAATGAAAAACATTCGTCCAGCACAGGAAGCAGCCTGCTTGCCCCATTTGCTCAGAATGAATGGACATGCATTTTCACTGTGCGAATTGGGATCGGAATTTACGACAACGGATTTTGTTGTCGAAAAATTTGAGATCCAGATCCCAAATTTTGTTTGTCGGAAATTCCGACGGAAAATGTCCGATGGAGCCTACACACGGTCGGAATTTCTGACAACAAGCTCCCATCGAACATTTGCTGTCGGAAATTCCGTGTGTACGCGGCATAATTATTTACCATCAGGAAAAATCAAAATGGCGCTTGAAAAAAAATCCTACTTAGGGCCGGCTCACACCAGAACATCGCTGCTGCTGAGCTGTTGGATGACAGCGATTCCGATGCACCGACTTGGAAACATCACACTATTTATTTATTTATTTATTCAACGCATTTTGTTTTAAACATTTTTTTAAACAAACTTTATTAAAAAGTTACAAAGTGGCAATTCATTAGGATCCACTGGCCACAGTGTGGTATGAGATGTGCTGCACTAAAAAAAAGTACTGCTTGCCATATTTTTTTAGGGCACAACACCCCAACATGGTGGTGTGAGTTGGCCAGGCATGAGGTAAAGCATTTTTTCCTTACAGTGGGACTGACTGAAATAGCTGCACAACACAGTGTGTACCTGGTGTGAACAGGCCCTTACATGTCCCTATAAACAAGGCATTCACGGGGCAAAGATCTGAAGATGAATGGGGTGAGCCCAGCATTGTCCACAAAAAAGAAATTACTTCCTCACCCAGGATACATCCAGGTTCAGCAGGATGTGGCACCACTGATTCAGTGGCAAGGGATCTGTACTACGGAAGGCGTGAGCTTCTTTCTTTACCAACTCCACCTGGACATGTAGATGACCTGCGGAGCCGGGGAGAAATGTTATTACTAGATAAACCCATTGCATACAACCATTTCCCAGACCAGTTGAATCATCATTACTAGATCACCCAACCCAACATGTACAACCATTTCCCAGAAAAGTAGAATTGTCATTACTAGGAGATCACCGAACCCAACGTGTGCAACCATACAGTGTAGGGTTAGGGTTGGGTTTGGTGACAGTACAGTGTAGGGTTAGCGTTCAGTGACAGTACAGTGTAGGGTTAGGTTTGGGTTCAGTGACAGTACAGTGTAGGGTTGGGTTCGGTGACAGTACAGTGTAGGGTTAGGGTTGGGTTCGGTGACAGTACAGTGTAGGGTTAGGGTTGGGTTCGGTGACAGTACAGTGTAGGGTTAGGGTTGGGTTAGTGACAGTACAGTGTAGGGGTAGGATTAGTGACAGTACAGTGTAGGGTTAGGGTTGGGTTTGCTGACAGTACAGTGTAGGGTTAGGGTTGGGTTGGACGACAGTACAGTGTAGAGTTAGGTTTGGGTTCGGTGACAGAACAGTGTAGGGTTAGGGTTGGGTTCAGTGATAGTACAGTGTAGGGTTAGGGTTGGGTTCAGTGACAGTACAGTGTAGGGTTGGGTTCGGTGACAGTACAGTGTAGGGTTGGGTTCGGTGACAGTACAGTGTAGGGTAAGGGTTGGGTTCAGTGACAGTACAGTGTAGGGTTAAGGTTGGGTTTGGTGACAGTACAGTGTAGGGTTAGGTTTGGGTTCGGTGACAGTACAGTGTAGAGTTGGGTTCGGTGACAGTACAGTGTAGGGTTGGGTTCGGTGACAGTACAGTGTAGAGTTGGGTTCGGTGACAGTACAGTGTAGGGTTGGGTTCAGTGACAGTACAGTGTAGGGTTAGGGTTGGGTTTGGTGACAGTACAGTGTAGGGTTAGGTTTGGGTTCGGTGACAGTACAGTGTAGGGTTGGGTTCGGTGACAGTACAGTGTAGGGTTGGGTTCGGTGACAGTACAGTGTAGGGTTAGGGTTGGGTTTGGTGACAGTACAGTGTAGGGTTAGGGTTGGGTTCGGTGACAGTACAGTGTAGGGTTAGGGTTGGGTTTGGTGACAGTAGAGTGCAGGGTTATTGTTGGGTTCGGTGACAGTACAGTGTAGGGTTAGGGTTGGGTTCAGTGACAGTATAGTGTGGGGTTAGGGTTGGGTTCGGTGACAGTACAGTGCAGGGTTAGGTTTGGGTTCGGTGACAGTACAGTGTAGGGTTGGGTTTGCTGATAGTACAGTGCAGGGTTAGGGTTGGGTTCAGGGACAGTACAGTGTAGGGGCAGGTTTTGGTTCAGGGACAGTACAGTGCAGGGTTAGGGTTGGGTTTGCTGACAGTACAGTGTAGGGTTAGGGTTGGGTTCGGTGACAGTACAGTGCAGGGTTAGGTTTGGGTTCGGTGACAGTACAGTGTAGGGTTAGGGTTGGGTTCAGTGACAGTACAGTGCAGGGTTAGGGTTGGGTTCAGTGACAGTACAGTGTAGGGTTAGGGTTGGGTTTGGTGACAGTACAGTGTAGGGTTAGGGTTGGGTTCGGTGACAGTACAGTGTAGGGTTAGGGTTGGGTTCGGTGACAGTACAGTGTAGGGATAGGCTTGGATTTGGTGACAGTACAGTGTAGGGTTAGGGTTGGGTTCGGTGACAGGACAGTGTAGGGTTAGGGTTGGGTTTGGTGACAGTATAGTGTAGGGTAGGGATGAGCTTCGATGTTCGACTCGAACATCGGCTGTTTGACAGTGTAGGGTTGGGTTCGGTGACAGTACAGTGTAGGGTTGGGTTCCGTGACAGTACAGTGTAGGGTTTGGGTTGGGTTCGGTGACAGTACAGTGTAGGATTAGGGTTGGGTTCGGTGACAGTACAGTATAGGGTTAGGGTTGGGTTTGGTGACAGTACAGTGCAGGGTTAGGGTTGGGTTCGGTGACAGTACAGTGTAGGGTTAGGGTTGGGTTCAGTGACAGTATAGTGTAGGGTTAGGGTTGGGTTCGGTGACAGTACAGTGCAGGGTTAGGTTTGGGTTCGGTGACAGTACAGTGCAGGGTTAGGGTTGGGTTCAGGGACAGTACAGTGTAGGGTTAGGTTTTGGTTCAGGGACAGTACAGTGCAGGGTTAGGGCTGGGTTTGCTGACAGTACAGTGCAGGGTTAGGGTTGGGTTCAGTTACAGTAAAGTGCAGGGTTAGGTTTGGGTTCGGTGACAGTACAGTGTAGGGTTAGGGTTGGGTTCAGTGACAGAACAGTGCAGGGTTAGGGTTGGGTTTGCTGACAGTACAGTGTAGGGTTAGGGTTGGGTTCGGTGACAGTACAGTGCAGGGTTAGGTTTGGGTTCGGTGACAGTACAGTGTAGGGTTAGGGTTGGGTTCAGTGACAGTACAGTGCAGGGTTAGGGTTGGGTTCAGTGACAGTACAGTGTAGGGTTAGGGTTGGGTTTGGTGACAGTACAGTGTAGGGTTAGGGTTGGGTTCGGTGACAGTACAGTGTAGGGTTAGGGTTGGGTTCGGTGACAGTACAGTGTAGGGATAGGCTTGGATTTGGTGACAGTACAGTGTAGGGTTAGGGTTGGGTTCGGTGACAGGACAGTGTAGGGTTAGGGTTGGGTTTGGTGACAGTATAGTGTAGGGTAGGGATGAGCTTCGATGTTCGACTCGAACATCGGCTGTTTGACAGTGTAGGGTTGGGTTCGGTGACAGTACAGTGTAGGGTTGGGTTCCGTGACAGTACAGTGTAGGGTTTGGGTTGGGTTCGGTGACAGTACAGTGTAGGATTAGGGTTGGGTTCGGTGACAGTACAGTATAGGGTTAGGGTTGGGTTTGGTGACAGTACAGTGCAGGGTTAGGGTTGGGTTCGGTGACAGTACAGTGTAGGGTTAGGGTTGGGTTCAGTGACAGTATAGTGTAGGGTTAGGGTTGGGTTCGGTGACAGTACAGTGCAGGGTTAGGTTTGGGTTCGGTGACAGTACAGTGCAGGGTTAGGGTTGGGTTCAGGGACAGTACAGTGTAGGGTTAGGTTTTGGTTCAGGGACAGTACAGTGCAGGGTTAGGGCTGGGTTTGCTGACAGTACAGTGCAGGGTTAGGGTTGGGTTCAGTTACAGTAAAGTGCAGGGTTAGGTTTGGGTTCGGTGACAGTACAGTGTAGGGTTAGGGTTGGGTTCAGTGACAGAACAGTGCAGGGTTAGGGTTGGCTTCGGTGAGAGCACAGTGTAGGGTTAAAGTTGGGTTTGGTGACAGTACAATGTAGGGTTAGATTTGGGTTCGGTGACAGTATAGTGTAGGGTTAGGGTTGGGTGTGCTGACAGTACAGTGTAGAGTTAGGGTTGGGTTCGGTGACAGTACAGTGTAGGGTTAGGGTTGGGATCGGTGACAGTACAGTGTAGGGTTAGGGTTGGATTTGGTGACAGTACAGTGTAGGGTTATGGTTGGGTTCGGTGACAGTACAGTGTAGGGTTAGATTTGGGTTCGGTGTCAGTATAGTGTAGGGTTGGGTTTGGTGACATTACAGTGTAGGGTTAGGGTTTGATTCAGTGACAGTACAGTGTAGGGTTAGATTTGGGTTCGGTGACAGTATAGTGTAGGGTTAGGGTTGGGTTTGCTGACAGTACAGTGTAGAGTTAGGGTTGAGTTCGGTGTCAGTACAGTGTAGGGTTAGGTTTGGGTTCGGTGACAGTACAGTGTAGGGTTAGGGTTGGGTTCGGTGGCAGTACAGTGTAGGGTTAGGGTTGGGTTCGGTGACAGTACAGTGTAGGGATACGTTTGGGTTCGGTGACAGTACAGTGTAGGGTTAGGGTTGGGTTTGGTGACAGTACAGTGTAGGGTTAGGGTTGGGTTCGGTGACAGTACAGTGTAGGGTTAGGGTTGGGTTCGGTGACAGTACAGTGTAGGGTTACGTTTGGGTTCGGTGACAGTACAGTGTAGGGTTAGGGTTGGGTTTGGTGACAGTACAGTGTAGGATTAGGGTTGGGTTCGGTGACAGTACAGTGTAGGGTTAGGGTTGGGTTCGGTGACAGTACAGTGTAGGTTAGGGTTGGGTTTGGTGACAGTACAGTGCAGGGTTAGGGTTGGGTTCAGTGACAGTACAGTGCAGGGTTAGGTTTGGGTTCGGTGACAGTACAGTGTAGGGTTAGGGTTGGGTTCAGTGACAGTACAGTGCAGGGTTAGGGTTGGGTTCGGTGAGAGTACAGTGTAGGGTTAGGGTTGGGTTTGGTGACAGTACAATGTAGGGTTAGATTTGGGTTCGATGACAGTAAAGTGTAGGGTTAGGGTTGGGTGTGCTGACAGTACAGTGTAGAGTTAGGGTTGGGATCGGTGACAGTACAGTGTAGGGTTAGGGTTGGGTTCAGTGACAGTACAGTGTAGGTTTGGGTTCGGTGACAGTACAGTGTAGGGTTAGGGTTGGATTTGGTGACAGTACAGTGTAGGGTTAGGGTTGGGTTCGGTGACAGTACAGTGTAGGGTTAGATTTGGGTTCGGTGTCAGTATAGTGTAGGGTTGGGTTTGGTGACATTACAGTGTAGGGTTAGGGTTTGATACGGTAACAGTACAGTGTAGGGTTAGATTTGGGTTCGGTGACAGTATAGTGTAGGGTTAGAGTTGGGTTTGCTGACAGTACAGTGTAGAGTTAGGGTTGGGTTCAGTGACAGTACAATGTAGGGTTGGGTTCGGTGACAGTACAGTGTAGGGTTAGGGTTGGGTTCAGTGACAGTACAGTGAAGGGTTAGGGTTGGGTTCAGTAACAGTACAGTGTAGGGTTGGGTTCGGTGACAGTACAGTGTATGGTTAGGGTTGTGTTTGGTGACAGTACAGTGTAGGGTTAGGTTTGGGTTCAGTGACAGTACAGTGTAGGATTAGGGTTGGGTTCAGTGACAGTACAGTGTAGGGTTGGGTTTGGTGACAGTACAGTGTAGGGTTAGGGTTGGGTTCGGTGACAGTACAGTGTAGGGTTAGGGTTGGGTTTGGTGACAGTACAGTGTAGGGTTAAGGTTGGGTTTGGTGGCAGTACAGTGTAGGGTTGGGATCGGTGACAGTACAGTGTAGGGTTAGGGTTGGGTTCGGAGACAGTACAGTGTAGGGTTAGGGTTGGGTTCGGTGACAGTACAGTGTAGGTTAGGGTTGGGTTTGGTGACAGTACAGTGTAGGGTTATGTTTGGGTTCGGTGACAGTACAGTGTAGGGTTAGGGTTGGGTTTGGTGACAGTACAGTGTAGGGTTATGTTTGGGTTCGGTGACAGTACAGTGTAGGGTTAGGTTTGGGTTTGGTGACAGTACAGTGTAGGGTTAGGGTTGGGTTCGGTGACAGTACAGTGTAAGGTTAGGGTTGGGTTCGGTTACAGTATAGTATAGGGTTAGGGATTTGGTTTGGTGACAGTACAGTGCAGGGTTAGGGTTGGGTTCGGTGACAGTACAGTGTAGGGTTAGGTTTGGGTTTGGTGACAGTACAGTGTAGCCTTAGGGTTGGGTTCGGTGACAGTACAGTGTAAGGTTATGGTTGGGTTCGGTTACAGTATAGTGCAGGGTTAGGGTTGGGTTTGGTGACAGTACAGTGTAGGGTTAGGTTTGGGTTTCGGTTACAGTACAGTGTAGGGATAGGTTTGGGTTTGGTGACAGTACAGTGTAGGGTTGGGGTTAGGTTTGCTGACAGTACAGTGTAGGGTTAGGGTTGGGTTTGGTGGCAGTACAGTGTAGGGTTAGGTTTGGGTTCAGTGACAGTACAGTGTGGGGTTAGGTTTGGGTTTGGTGACAGTACAGTGTAGGGTTAGGGTTGGGTTTGGTGACAGTACAGTGCAGGGTTAGGTTTGGGTTTGGTGACATTACAGTGTAGGGTTAGGGTTGGGTTTGGTGACAGTACAGTGTAGGGTTAGGGTTGGGTTTGGTGACAGTACAGTGTAGGGTTGGGTTCGGTGACAGTACAGTGTAGGGTTAGGGTTTGGTTCGGTGTCAGTACAGTGTAGGGTTTGGTTCGGTGTCAGTACAGTGTAGGGTTGGGTTTTGTGACAGTACAGTGTAGGGTTAGGGTTTGGTTCGGTGACAGTACAGTGTAGGGTTAGGTTTGGGTTTGGTGACAGTACAGTGTAGGGTTATTGTTGAGTTTGGTGACAGTACAGTGTAGGGTTAGGTTTGGGTTTGGTGACAGTACAGTGTAGGGTTAGGGTTGGGTTTGGTGACAGCACTGTGTAGGGTTAGGGTTGGGTTTGGTGACAGTACAGTCTAGGGTTAGGTTTGGGTTCGGTTACAGTACAGTGTAGGGTTAGGTTTGGGTTTGGTGACAGTACAGTGTAGGGTTGGGGTTGGGTTTGCTGACAGTACAGTGTAGGGTTAGGGTTGGGTTTGGTGGCAGTACAGTGTAGGGTTAGGGTTGGGTTTGGTGGCAGTACAGTGTAGGGTTAGGGTTGGGTTCGGTGACAGTACAGTGTAGGGTTAGGGTTTGGTTCGGTGACAGTACAGTGTGGGGTTAGGTTTGGGTTTGGTGACAGTACAGTGTAGGGTTAGGGTTGGGTTTGGTGACAGTACAGTGCAGGGTTAGGTTTGGGTTTGGTGACAGTACAGTGTAGGGTTAGGGTTGGGTTTGGTGACAGTACAGTGTAGGGTTAGGGTTGGGTTTGGTGACAGTACAGTGTAGGGTTGGGTTCGGTGAAAGTACAGTGTAGGGTTAGGGTTTGGTTTGGTGTCAGTACAGTGTAGGGTTTGGTTCGGTGTCAGTACAGGGTAGGGTTGGGTTTGGTGACAGTACAGTGTAGGGTTAGGGTTTGGTTCGGTGACAGTACAGTGTAGGGTTAAGTTTGGGTTTGGTGACAGTACAGTGCAGGGTTAGGTTTGGGTTCGGTGACAGTACAGTGCAGGGTTAGGGTTGGGTTCAGGGACAGTACAGTGTAGGGTTAGGTTTTGGTTCAGGGACAGTACAGTGCAGGGTTAGGGCTGGGTTTGCTGACAGTACAGTGCAGGGTTAGGGTTGGGTTCAGTTACAGTAAAGTGCAGGGTTAGGTTTGGGTTCGGTGACAGTACAGTGTAGGGTTAGGGTTGGGTTCAGTGACAGAACAGTGCAGGGTTAGGGTTGGCTTCGGTGAGAGCACAGTGTAGGGTTAAAGTTGGGTTTGGTGACAGTACAATGTAGGGTTAGATTTGGGTTCGGTGACAGTATAGTGTAGGGTTAGGGTTGGGTGTGCTGACAGTACAGTGTAGAGTTAGGGTTGGGTTCGGTGACAGTACAGTGTAGGGTTAGGGTTGGGATCGGTGACAGTACAGTGTAGGGTTAGGGTTGGATTTGGTGACAGTACAGTGTAGGGTTATGGTTGGGTTCGGTGACAGTACAGTGTAGGGTTAGATTTGGGTTCGGTGTCAGTATAGTGTAGGGTTGGGTTTGGTGACATTACAGTGTAGGGTTAGGGTTTGATTCAGTGACAGTACAGTGTAGGGTTAGATTTGGGTTCGGTGACAGTATAGTGTAGGGTTAGGGTTGGGTTTGCTGACAGTACAGTGTAGAGTTAGGGTTGAGTTCGGTGTCAGTACAGTGTAGGGTTAGGTTTGGGTTCGGTGACAGTACAGTGTAGGGTTAGGGTTGGGTTCGGTGGAAGTACAGTGTAGGGTTAGGGTTGGGTTCGGTGACAGTACAGTGTAGGGATACGTTTGGGTTCGGTGACAGTACAGTGTAGGGTTAGGGTTGGGTTTGGTGACAGTACAGTGTAAGGTTAGGGTTGGGTTCGGTGACAGTACAGTGTAGGGTTAGGGTTGGGTTCGGTGACAGTACAGTGTAGGGTTACGTTTGGGTTCGGTGACAGTACAGTGTAGGGTTAGGGTTGGGTTTGGTGACAGTACAGTGTAGGATTAGGGTTGGGTTCGGTGACAGTACAGTGTAGGGTTAGGGTTGGGTTCGGTGACAGTACAGTGTAGGTTAGGGTTGGGTTTGGTGACAGTACAGTGCAGGGTTAGGGTTGGGTTCAGTGACAGTACAGTGCAGGGTTAGGTTTGGGTTCGGTGACAGTACAGTGTAGGGTTAGGGTTGGGTTCAGTGACAGTACAGTGCAGGGTTAGGGTTGGGTTCGGTGAGAGTACAGTGTAGGGTTAGGGTTGGGTTTGGTGACAGTACAATGTAGGGTTAGATTTGGGTTCGATGACAGTAAAGTGTAGGGTTAGGGTTGGGTGTGCTGACAGTACAGTGTAGAGTTAGGGTTGGGATCGGTGACAGTACAGTGTAGGGTTAGGGTTGGGTTCAGTGACAGTACAGTGTAGGTTTGGGTTCGGTGACAGTACAGTGTAGGGTTAGGGTTGGATTTGGTGACAGTACAGTGTAGGGTTAGGGTTGGGTTCGGTGACAGTACAGTGTAGGGTTAGATTTGGGTTCGGTGTCAGTATAGTGTAGGGTTGGGTTTGGTGACATTACAGTGTAGGGTTAGGATTTGATTCGGTAACAGTACAGTGTAGGGTTAGATTTGGGTTCGGTGACAGTATAGTGTAGGGTTAGAGTTGGGTTTGCTGACAGTACAGTGTAGAGTTAGGGTTGGGTTCAGTGACAGTACAGTGTATGGTTGGGTCCAGTGACAGTACAGTGTAGGGTTAGGGTTGGGTTTGGTGACAGTACAGTGTAGGGTTAGGGTTGGGTTCAGTGACAGTACAGTGTAGGGTTAGGGTTGGGTTCAGTGACAGTACAGTGTAGGGTTGGGTTCGGTGACAGTACAGTGTATGGTTAGGGTTGTGTTTGGTGACAGTACAGTGTAGGGTTAGGTTTGGGTTCAGTGACAGTACAGTGTAGGATTAGGGTTGGGTTCAGTGACAGTACAGTGTAGGGTTGCGTTTGGTGACAGTACAGTGTAGGGTTAGGGTTGGGTTCGGTGACAGTACAGTGTAGGGTTAGGGTTGGGTTTGGTGACAGTACAGTGTAGGGTTAAGGTTGGGTTTGGTGGCAGTACAGTGTAGGGTTGGGATCGGTGACAGTACAGTGTAGGGTTAGGGTTGGGTTCGGAGACAGTACAGTGTAGGGTTAGGGTTGGGTTCGGTGACAGTACAGTGTAGGTTAGGGTTGGGTTTGGTGACAGTACAGTGTAGGGTTATGTTTGGGTTCGGTGACAGTACAGTGTAGGGTTAGGGTTGGGTTTGGTGACAGTACAGTGTAGGGTTATGTTTGGGTTCGGTGACAGTACAGTGTAGGGTTAGGTTTGGGTTTGGTGACAGTACAGTGTAGGGTTAGGGTTGGGTTCGGTGACAGTACAGTGTAAGGTTAGGGTTGGGTTCGGTTACAGTATAGTATAGGGTTAGGGATTTGGTTTGGTGACAGTACAGTGCAGGGTTAGGGTTGGGTTCGGTGACAGTACAGTGTAGGGTTAGGTTTGGGTTTGGTGACAGTACAGTGTAGCCTTAGGGTTGGGTTCGGTGACAGTACAGTGTAAGGTTATGGTTGGGTTCGGTTACAGTATAGTGCAGGGTTAGGGTTGGGTTTGGTGACAGTACAGTGTAGGGTTAGGTTTGGGTTTCGGTTACAGTACAGTGTAGGGATAGGTTTGGGTTTGGTGACAGTACAGTGTAGGGTTGGGGTTAGGTTTGCTGACAGTACAGTGTAGGGTTAGGGTTGGGTTTGGTGGCAGTACAGTGTAGGGTTAGGTTTGGGTTCAGTGACAGTACAGTGTGGGGTTAGGTTTGGGTTTGGTGACAGTACAGTGTAGGGTTAGGGTTGGGTTTGGTGACAGTACAGTGCAGGGTTAGGTTTGGGTTTGGTGACATTACAGTGTAGGGTTAGGGTTGGGTTTGGTGACAGTACAGTGTAGGGTTAGGGTTGGGTTTGGTGACAGTACAGTGTAGGGTTGGGTTCGGTGACAGTACAGTGTAGGGTTAGGGTTTGGTTCGGTGTCAGTACAGTGTAGGGTTTGGTTCGGTGTCAGTACAGTGTAGGGTTGGGTTTTGTGACAGTACAGTGTAGGGTTAGGGTTTGGTTCGGTGACAGTACAGTGTAGGGTTAGGTTTGGGTTTGGTGACAGTACAGTGTAGGGTTATTGTTGAGTTTGGTGACAGTACAGTGTAGGGTTAGGTTTGGGTTTGGTGACAGTACAGTGTAGGGTTAGGGTTGGGTTTGGTGACAGCACTGTGTAGGGTTAGGGTTGGGTTTGGTGACAGTACAGTCTAGGGTTAGGTTTGGGTTCGGTTACAGTACAGTGTAGGGTTAGGTTTGGGTTTGGTGACAGTACAGTGTAGGGTTGGGGTTGGGTTTGCTGACAGTACAGTGTAGGGTTAGGGTTGGGTTTGGTGGCAGTACAGTGTAGGGTTAGGGTTGGGTTTGGTGGCAGTACAGTGTAGGGTTAGGGTTGGGTTCGGTGACAGTACAGTGTAGGGTTAGGGTTTGGTTCGGTGACAGTACAGTGTGGGGTTAGGTTTGGGTTTGGTGACAGTACAGTGTAGGGTTAGGGTTGGGTTTGGTGACAGTACAGTGCAGGGTTAGGTTTGGGTTTGGTGACAGTACAGTGTAGGGTTAGGGTTGGGTTTGGTGACAGTACAGTGTAGGGTTAGGGTTGGGTTTGGTGACAGTACAGTGTAGGGTTGGGTTCGGTGAAAGTACAGTGTAGGGTTAGGGTTTGGTTTGGTGTCAGTACAGTGTAGGGTTTGGTTCGGTGTCAGTACAGGGTAGGGTTGGGTTTGGTGACAGTACAGTGTAGGGTTAGGGTTTGGTTCGGTGACAGTACAGTGTAGGGTTAAGTTTGGGTTTGGTGACAGTACAGTGCAGGGTTAGGTTTGGGTTCGGTGACAGTACAGTGCAGGGTTAGGGTTGGGTTCAGGGACAGTACAGTGTAGGGTTAGGTTTTGGTTCAGGGACAGTACAGTGCAGGGTTAGGGCTGGGTTTGCTGACAGTACAGTGCAGGGTTAGGGTTGGGTTCAGTTACAGTAAAGTGCAGGGTTAGGTTTGGGTTCGGTGACAGTACAGTGTAGGGTTAGGGTTGGGTTCAGTGACAGAACAGTGCAGGGTTAGGGTTGGCTTCGGTGAGAGCACAGTGTAGGGTTAAAGTTGGGTTTGGTGACAGTACAATGTAGGGTTAGATTTGGGTTCGGTGACAGTATAGTGTAGGGTTAGGGTTGGGTGTGCTGACAGTACAGTGTAGAGTTAGGGTTGGGTTCGGTGACAGTACAGTGTAGGGTTAGGGTTGGGATCGGTGACAGTACAGTGTAGGGTTAGGGTTGGATTTGGTGACAGTACAGTGTAGGGTTATGGTTGGGTTCGGTGACAGTACAGTGTAGGGTTAGATTTGGGTTCGGTGTCAGTATAGTGTAGGGTTGGGTTTGGTGACATTACAGTGTAGGGTTAGGGTTTGATTCAGTGACAGTACAGTGTAGGGTTAGATTTGGGTTCGGTGACAGTATAGTGTAGGGTTAGGGTTGGGTTTGCTGACAGTACAGTGTAGAGTTAGGGTTGAGTTCGGTGTCAGTACAGTGTAGGGTTAGGTTTGGGTTCGGTGACAGTACAGTGTAGGGTTAGGGTTGGGTTCGGTGGAAGTACAGTGTAGGGTTAGGGTTGGGTTCGGTGACAGTACAGTGTAGGGATACGTTTGGGTTCGGTGACAGTACAGTGTAGGGTTAGGGTTGGGTTTGGTGACAGTACAGTGTAAGGTTAGGGTTGGGTTCGGTGACAGTACAGTGTAGGGTTAGGGTTGGGTTCGGTGACAGTACAGTGTAGGGTTACGTTTGGGTTCGGTGACAGTACAGTGTAGGGTTAGGGTTGGGTTTGGTGACAGTACAGTGTAGGATTAGGGTTGGGTTCGGTGACAGTACAGTGTAGGGTTAGGGTTGGGTTCGGTGACAGTACAGTGTAGGTTAGGGTTGGGTTTGGTGACAGTACAGTGCAGGGTTAGGGTTGGGTTCAGTGACAGTACAGTGCAGGGTTAGGTTTGGGTTCGGTGACAGTACAGTGTAGGGTTAGGGTTGGGTTCAGTGACAGTACAGTGCAGGGTTAGGGTTGGGTTCGGTGAGAGTACAGTGTAGGGTTAGGGTTGGGTTTGGTGACAGTACAATGTAGGGTTAGATTTGGGTTCGATGACAGTAAAGTGTAGGGTTAGGGTTGGGTGTGCTGACAGTACAGTGTAGAGTTAGGGTTGGGATCGGTGACAGTACAGTGTAGGGTTAGGGTTGGGTTCAGTGACAGTACAGTGTAGGTTTGGGTTCGGTGACAGTACAGTGTAGGGTTAGGGTTGGATTTGGTGACAGTACAGTGTAGGGTTAGGGTTGGGTTCGGTGACAGTACAGTGTAGGGTTAGATTTGGGTTCGGTGTCAGTATAGTGTAGGGTTGGGTTTGGTGACATTACAGTGTAGGGTTAGGATTTGATTCGGTAACAGTACAGTGTAGGGTTAGATTTGGGTTCGGTGACAGTATAGTGTAGGGTTAGAGTTGGGTTTGCTGACAGTACAGTGTAGAGTTAGGGTTGGGTTCAGTGACAGTACAGTGTATGGTTGGGTCCAGTGACAGTACAGTGTAGGGTTAGGGTTGGGTTTGGTGACAGTACAGTGTAGGGTTAGGGTTGGGTTCAGTGACAGTACAGTGTAGGGTTAGGGTTGGGTTCAGTGACAGTACAGTGTAGGGTTGGGTTCGGTGACAGTACAGTGTATGGTTAGGGTTGTGTTTGGTGACAGTACAGTGTAGGGTTAGGTTTGGGTTCAGTGACAGTACAGTGTAGGATTAGGGTTGGGTTCAGTGACAGTACAGTGTAGGGTTGCGTTTGGTGACAGTACAGTGTAGGGTTAGGGTTGGGTTCGGTGACAGTACAGTGTAGGGTTAGGGTTGGGTTTGGTGACAGTACAGTGTAGGGTTAAGGTTGGGTTTGGTGGCAGTACAGTGTAGGGTTGGGATCGGTGACAGTACAGTGTAGGGTTAGGGTTGGGTTCGGAGACAGTACAGTGTAGGGTTAGGGTTGGGTTCGGTGACAGTACAGTGTAGGTTAGGGTTGGGTTTGGTGACAGTACAGTGTAGGGTTATGTTTGGGTTCGATGACAGTACAGTGTAGGGTTAGGGTTGGGTTTGGTGACAGTACAGTGTAGGGTTATGTTTGGGTTCGGTGACAGTACAGTGTAGGGTTAGGTTTGGGTTTGGTGACAGTACAGTGTAGGGTTAGGGTTGGGTTCGGTGACAGTACAGTGTAAGGTTAGGGTTGGGTTCGGTTACAGTATAGTATAGGGTTAGGGATTTGGTTTGGTGACAGTACAGTGCAGGGTTAGGGTTGGGTTCGGTGACAGTACAGTGTAGGGTTAGGTTTGGGTTTGGTGACAGTACAGTGTAGCCTTAGGGTTGGGTTCGGTGACAGTACAGTGTAAGGTTATGGTTGGGTTCGGTTACAGTATAGTGCAGGGTTAGGGTTGGGTTTGGTGACAGTACAGTGTAGGGTTAGGTTTGGGTTTCGGTTACAGTACAGTGTAGGGATAGGTTTGGGTTTGGTGACAGTACAGTGTAGGGTTGGGGTTAGGTTTGCTGACAGTACAGTGTAGGGTTAGGGTTGGGTTTGGTGGCAGTACAGTGTAGGGTTAGGTTTGGGTTCAGTGACAGTACAGTGTGGGGTTAGGTTTGGGTTTGGTGACAGTACAGTGTAGGGTTAGGGTTGGGTTTGGTGACAGTACAGTGCAGGGTTAGGTTTGGGTTTGGTGACATTACAGTGTAGGGTTAGGGTTAGGTTTGGTGACAGTACAGTGTAGGGTTAGGGTTGGGTTTGGTGACAGTACAGTGTAGGGTTGGGTTCGGTGACAGTACAGTGTAGGGTTAGGGTTTGGTTCGGTGTCAGTACAGTGTAGGGTTTGGTTCGGTGTCAGTACAGTGTAGGGTTGGGTTTTGTGACAGTACAGTGTAGGGTTAGGGTTTGGTTCGGTGACAGTACAGTGTAGGGTTAGGTTTGGGTTTGATGACAGTACAGTGTAGGGTTATTGTTGAGTTTGGTGACAGTACAGTGTAGGGTTAGGTTTGGGTTTGGTGACAGTACAGTGTAGGGTTAGGGTTGGGTTTGGTGACAGCACTGTGTAGGGTTAGGGTTGGGTTTGGTGACAGTACAGTCTAGGGTTAGGTTTGGGTTCGGTTACAGTACAGTGTAGGGTTAGGTTTGGGTTTGGTGACAGTACAGTGCAGGGTTGGGGTTGGGTTTGCTGACAGTACAGTGTAGGGTTAGGGTTGGGTTTGGTGGCAGTACAGTGTAGGGTTAGGGTTGGGTTTGGTGGCAGTACAGTGTAGGGTTAGGGTTGGGTTCGGTGACAGTACAGTGTAGGGTTAGGGTTTGGTTCGGTGACAGTACAGTGTGGGGTTAGGTTTGGGTTTGGTGACAGTACAGTGTAGGGTTAGGGTTGGGTTTGGTGACAGTACAGTGCAGGGTTAGGTTTGGGTTTGGTGACAGTACAGTGTAGGGTTAGGGTTGGGTTTGGTGACAGTACAGTGTAGGGTTAGGGTTGGGTTTGGTGACAGTACAGTGTAGGGTTGGGTTCGGTGAAAGTACAGTGTAGGGTTAGGGTTTGGTTTGGTGTCAGTACAGTGTAGGGTTTGGTTCGGTGTCAGTACAGGGTAGGGTTGGGTTTGGTGACAGTACAGTGTAGGGTTAGGGTTTGGTTCGGTGACAGTACAGTGTAGGGTTAAGTTTGGGTTTGGTGACAGTACAGTGTAGGGTTATTGTTGGGTTTGGTGACAGTACAGTGTAGGGTTAGGTTTGGGTTTGGTGACAGTACAGTGTAGGGTTAGGGTTGGGTTCAGTGACAGTACAGTGTAGGGTTAGGGTTGGGTTCGGTGACAGTACAGTGTAAGGTTAGGGTTGGGTTCGGTTACAGTATAGTGTAGGGTTAGGGTTGGGTTTGGTGACAGTACAGTGTAAGGTTAGGGTTGGGTTCGGTTACAGTATAGTATAGGGTTAGGGATTTGGTTTGGTGACAGTACAGTGCAGGGTTAGGGTTGGGTTCGGTGACAGTACAGTGTAGGGTTAGGTTTGGGTTTGGTGAAAGTACAGTGTAGCCTTAGGGTTGGGTTCGGTGACAGTACAGTGTAAGGTTATGGTTGGGTTCGGTTACAGTATAGTGCAGGGTTAGGGTTGGGTTTGGTGACAGTACAGTGTAGGGTTAGGTTTGGGTTTCGGTTACAGTACAGTGTAGGGATAGGTTTGGGTTTGGTGACAGTACAGTGTAGGGTTGGGGTTAGGTTTGCTGACAGTACAGTGTAGGGTTAGGGTTGGGTTTGGTGGCAGTACAGTGTAGGGTTAGGTTTGGGTTCAGTGACAGTACAGTGTGGGGTTAGGTTTGGGTTTGGTGACAGTACAGTGTAGGGTTAGGGTTGGGTTTGGTGACAGTACAGTGCAGGGTTAGGTTGGGGTTTGGTGACATTACAGTGTAGGGTTAGGGTTGGGTTTGGTGACAGTACAGTGTAGGGTTAGGGTTGGGTTTGGTGACAGTACAGTGTAGGGTTGGGTTCGGTGACAGTACAGTGTAGGGTTAGGGTTTGGTTCGGTGTCAGTACAGTGTAGGGTTTGGTTCGGTGTCAGTACAGTGTAGGGTTGGGTTTTGTGACAGTACAGTGTAGGGTTAGGGTTTGGTTCGGTGACAGTACAGTGTAGGGTTAGGTTTGGGTTTGGTGACAGTACAGTGTAGGGTTATTGTTGGGTTTGGTGACAGTACAGTGTAGGGTTAGGTTTGGGTTTGATGACAGTACAGTGTAGGGTTAGGGTTGGGTTTGGTGACAGCACTGTGTAGGGTTAGGGTTGGGTTTGGTGACAGTACAGTCTAGGGTTAGGTTTGGGTTCAGTTACAGTACAGTGTAGGGTTAGGTTTGGGTTTGGTGACAGTACAGTGTAGGGTTGGGGTTGGGTTTGCTGACAGTACAGTGTAGGGTTAGGGTTGGGTTTGGTGGCAGTACAGTGTAGGGTTAGGGTTGGGTTTGGTGGCAGTACAGTGTAGGGTTAGGGTTGGGTTCGGTGACAGTACAGTGTAGGGTTAGGGTTTGGTTCGGTGACAGTACAGTGTGGGGTTAGGTTTGGGTTTGGTGACAGTACAGTGTAGGGTTAGGGTTGGGTTTGGTGACAGTACAGTGCAGGGTTAGGTTTGGGTTTGGTGACAGTACAGTGTAGGGTTAGGTTTGGGTTTGGTGACAGTACAGTGTAGGGTTAGGGTTGGGTTTGGTCACAGTACAGTGTAGGGTTGGGTTCGGTGAAAGTACAGTGTAGGGTTAGGGTTTGGTTTGGTGTCAGTACAGTGTAGGGTTTGGTTCGGTGTCAGTACAGGGTAGGGTTGGGTTTGGTGACAGTACAGTGTAGGGTTAGGGTTTGGTTCGGTGACAGTACAGTGTAGGGTTAAGTTTGGGTTTGGTGACAGTACAGTGTAGGGTTATTGTTGGGTTTGGTGACAGTACAGTGTAGGGTTAGGTTTGGGTTTGGTGACAGTACAGTGTAGGGTTAGGGTTGGGTTCAGTGACAGTACAGTGTAGGGTTAGGGTTGGGTTCGGTGACAGTACAGTGTAAGGTTAGGGTTGGGTTCGGTTACAGTATAGTGTAGGGTTATGGTTGGGTTTGGTGACAGTACAGTGTAAGGTTAGGGTTGGGTTCGGTTACAGTATAGTATAGGGTTAGGGATTTGGTTTGGTGACAGTACAGTGCAGGGTTAGGGTTGGGTTCGGTGACAGTACAGTGTAGGGTTAGGTTTGGGTTTGGTGACAGTACAGTGTAGCCTTAGGGTTGGGTTCGGTGACAGTACAGTGTAAGGTTATGGTTGGGTTCGGTTACAGTATAGTGCAGGGTTAGGGTTGGGTTTGGTGACAGTACAGTGTAGGGTTAGGTTTGGGTTTGGTGACAGTACAGTGTAGGGTTGGGGTTAGGTTTGCTGACAGTACAGTGTAGGGTTAGGGTTGGGTTTGGTGGCAGTACAGTGTAGGGTTAGGTTTGGGTTCAGTGACAGTACAGTGTGGGGTTAGGTTTGGGTTTGGTGACAGTACAGTGTAGGGTTAGGGTTGGGTTTGGTGACAGTACAGTGCAGGGTTAGGTTTGGGTTTGGTGACATTACAGTGTAGGGTTAGGGTTGGGTTTGGTGACAGTACAGTGTAGGGTTAGGGTTGGGTTTGGTGACAGTACAGTGTAGGGTTGGGTTTGGTGACAGTACAGTGCAGGGTTAGGTTTGGGTTTGGTGACATTACAGTGTAGGGTTAGGGTTGGGTTTGGTGACAGTACAGTGTGGGGTTAGGTTTGGGTTTGGTGACAGTACAGTGTAGGGATAGGTTTGGGTTTGGTGACAGTACAGTGTAGGGTTGGGGTTAGGTTTGCTGACAGTACAGTGTAGGGTTAGGGTTGGGTTTGGTGGCAGTACAGTGTAGGGTTAGGTTTGGGTTCAGTGACAGTACAGTGTGGGGTTAGGTTTGGGTTTGGTGACAGTACAGTGTAGGGTTAGGGTTGGGTTTGGTGACAGTACAGTGCAGGGTTAGGTTTGGGTTTGGTGACATTACAGTGTAGGGTTAGGGTTGGGTTTTGTGACAGTACAGTGTAGGGTTAGGGTTTGGGTTTGGTGACAGTACAGTGTAGGGTTATTGTTGGGTTTGGTGACAGTACAGTGTAGGGTTAGGTTTGGGTTTGATGACAGTACAGTGTAGGGTTAGGGTTGGGTTTGGTGACAGCACTGTGTAGGGTTAGGGTTGGGTTTGGTGACAGTACAGTCTAGGGTTAGGTTTGGGTTCGGTTACAGTACAGTGTAGGGTTAGGTTTGGGTTTGGTGACAGTACAGTGTAGGGTTGGGGTTGGGTTTGCTGACAGTACAGTGTAGGGTTAGGGTTGGGTTCGGTGACAGTACAGTGTAGGGTTAGGGTTGGGTTTGGTGACAGTACAGTGTAGGGTTGGGTTCGGTGAAAGTACAGTGTAGGGTTAGGGTTTGGTTTGGTGTCAGTACAGTGTAGGGTTTGGTTCGGTGTCAGTACAGGGTAGGGTTGGGTTTGGTGGCAGTACAGTGTAGGGTTAGGGTTGGGTTTGGTGGCAGTACAGTGTAGGGTTAGGGTTGGGTTCGGTGACAGTACAGTGTAGGGTTAGGGTTTGGTTCGGTGAGAGTACAGTGTGGGGTTAGGTTTGGGTTTGGTGACAGTACAGTGTAGGGTTAGGGTTGGGTTTGGTGACAGTACAGTGCAGGGTTAGGTTTGGGTTTGGTGACAGTACAGTGTAGGGTTAGGGTTGGGTTTGGTGACAGTACAGTGTAGGGTTAGGGTTGGGTTTGGTGACAGTACAGTGTAGGGTTGGGTTCGGTGAAAGTACAGTGTAGGGTTAGGGTTTGGTTTGGTGTCAGTACAGTGTAGGGTTTGGTTCGGTGTCAGTACAGGGTAGGGTTGGGTTTGGTGACAGTACAGTGTAGGGTTAGGGTTTGGTTCGGTGACAGTACAGTGTAGGGTTAAGTTTGGGTTTGGTGACAGTACAGTGTAGGGTTATTGTTGGGTTTGGTGACAGTACAGTGTAGGGTTAGGTTTGGGTTTGGTGACAGTACAGTGTAGGGTTAGGGTTGGGTTCAGTGACAGTACAGTGTAGGGTTAGGGTTGGGTTCGGTGACAGTACAGTGTAAGGTTAGGGTTGGGTTCGGTTACAGTATAGTGTAGGGTTAGGGTTGGGTTTGGTGACAGTACAGTGTAGGGTTAGGTTTGGGTTCGGTTACAGTACAGTGTAGGGTTAGGTTTGGGTTTGCTGACAGTACAGTGTAGGGTTGGGGTTGGGTTTGCTGACAGTACAGTGTAGGGTTAGGGTTGGGTTTGGTGGCAGTACAGTGTAGGGTTAGGGTTGGGTTTGGTGGCAGTACAGTGTAGGGTTAGGTTTGGGTTCAGTGACAGTACAGTGTGGGGTTAGGTTTGGGTTTGGTGACAGTACAGTGCAGGGTAAGGGTTGGGTTTGGTGACAGTATAGTGCAGGGTTAGGTTTGGGTTTGCTGACAGTACAGTGTAGGGTTAGGTTTGGGTTTGGTGACAGTACAGTGTAGGGTTAGGGTTGGGTTTGGTGACAGTACAGTGTAGGGTTGGGTTCGGTGACAGTACAGTGTAGGGTTAGGGTTTGGTTCGGTGTCAGTACAGTGTAGGATTTGGTTCGGTGTCAGTACAGTGTAGGGTTGGGTTTGGTGACAGTACAGTGTAGGGTTAGGGTTTGGTTCGGTGACAGTACAGTGTAGGGTTAGGTTTGGGTTTGGTGACAGTACAGTGTAGGGTTAGGGTTGGGTTTGGTGACAGCACTGTGTAGGGTTAGGTTTGGGTTTGGTGACAGTACAGTGTAGGGTTAGGTTTGGGTTCGGTGTCAGTACAGTGTAGGGTTGGGTTCAGTGACAGTACAGTGTAGGGTTAGGGTTGGGTTCAGTGACAGTACAGTGTAGGGTTAGGGTTGGGTTCAGTGACAGTACAGTGTAGGGTTGGGTTCGGTGACAGTACAGTGTAGGGTTAGGGTTGGGTTTGGTGACAGTACAGTGTAGGGTTAGGGTTGGGTTTGGTGACAGTACAGTGTAGGGTTAGGGTTGGGTTCAGTGACAGTACAGTGTAGGGGTAGGGTTGGGTTCAGTGACAGTACAGTGTAGGGTTGGGTTCGGTGACAGTACTGTGTAGGGTTAGGTTTGGGTTTGGTGACAGTACAGTGTAGGGTTAGGGTTGGGTTCGGTGACAGTACAGTGTAAGGTTAGGGTTGGGTTCGGTTACAGTATAGTGTAGGGTTAGGGTTAGGTTTGGTGACAGTACAGTGTAGGGTTAGGTTTGGGTTTGGTTACAGTACAGTGTAGGGTTAGGTTTGGTGACAGTACAGTGTAGGGTTGGGGTTGGGTTTGCTGACAGTACAGTGTAGGGTTAGGGTTGGGTTTGGTGGCAGTACAGTGTAGGGTTAGGTTTGGGATCAGTGACAGTACAGTGTAGGGTTAGGGTTGGGTTCGGTGACAGTACAGTGTAAGGTTAGGGTTGGGTTCGGTGACAGTACAGTGTAAGGTTAGGGTTGGGTTTGGTGACAGTATAGTGAAGGGTTAGGTTTGGGTTTGGTGAGAGTACAGTGTAGGGTTAGGGTTGGGTTTGGTGACAGTACAGTGTAGGGTTAGGGTTGGGTTTGGTGACAGTACAGTGTAGGGTTGGGTTCGGTGACAATACAGTGTAGGGTTAGGGTTTGGTTCGGTGTCAGTACAGTGTAGGGTTTGGTTCGGTGTCAGTACAGTGTAGGGTTGGGTTTGGTGACAGTACAGTGTAGGGTTAGGGTTGGGTTCGGTGTCAGTACAGTGTAGGGTTAGGATTGGGTTCGGTGACAGTACAGTGTAGGGTTAGGGTTGGGTTCGGTGACAGTACAGTGTTGGGTTAGGGTTGGGTTCGGTGAGAGTACAGTGTAGGTTAGGGTTGGGTTTGCTGACAGTACAGTGTAGGGTTATTGTTGGGTTTGGTGACAGTACAGTGTAGGGTTAGGTTTGGGTTTGGTGACAGTACAGTGTAGGGTTAGGTTTGGGTTTGGTGACAGTACAGTGCAGGGTTAGGTTTGGGTTCGGTGTCAGTACAGTGTAGGGTTGGGTTCAGTGACAGTACAGTGTAGGGTTAGGGTTGGGTTCTGTGACAGTACAGTGTAGGGTTAGGGTTGGGTTCAGTGACAGTACAGTGTAGGGTTGGGTTCGGTGACAGTACAGTGTAGGGTTAGGGTTGGGTTTGGTGACAGTACAGTGTAGGGTTAGGGTTGGGTTCGGTGACAGTACAGTGTAGGGTTAGGTTCGGTGACAGCACAGTGTAGGGTTAGGTTTGGGTTCAGTGACAGTACAGTGTAGGGTTAGGGTTGGGTTCAGTGACAGTACAGTGTAGGGTTGGGTTTGGTGACAGTACAGTGTAGAGTTAGGGTTGGGTTCGGTGACAGTACAGTGTAGGGTTAGGGTTGGGTTTGGTGACAGTACAGTGTAGGGTTGGGTTCGGTGACAGTACAGTGTAGGGTTAGGGTTGGGTTCAGTGACAGTACAGTGTAGGGTTGGGTTCGGTGACAGTACAGTGTAGGGTTAGGGTTGGGTTTGGTGACAGTACAGTGTAGGGTTAGGGTTGGGTTCAGTGACAGTACAGTGTAGGGGTAGGGTTGGGTTCAGTGACAGTACAGTGTAGGGTTGGGTTCGGTGACAGTACTGTGTAGGGTTAGGTTTGGGTTTGGTGACAGTACAGTGTAGGGTTAGGGTTGGGTTCGGTGACAGTACAGTGTAAGGTTAGGGTTGGGTTCGGTTACAGTATAGTGTAGGGTTAGGGTTAGGTTTGGTGACAGTACAGTGTAGGGTTAGGTTTGGGTTTGGTTACAGTACAGTGTAGGGTTAGGTTTGGTGACAGTACAGTGTAGGGTTGGGGTTGGGTTGGCTGACAGTACAGTGTAGGGTTAGGGTTTGGTTTGGTGGCAGTACAGTGTAGGGTTAGGTTTGGGTTCAGTGACAGTACAGTGTAGGGTTAGGGTTGGGTTCGGTGACAGTACAGTGTAAGGTTAGGGTTGGGTTCGGTTACAGTATAGTGTAGGGTTAGGGTTGGGTTTGGTGACAGTATAGTGAAGGGTTAGGTTTGGGTTTGGTGAGAGTACAGTGTAGGGTTAGGGTTGGGTTTGGTGACAGTACAGTGTAGGGTTAGGGTTGGGTTTGGTGACAGTACAGTGTAGGGTTGGGTTCGGTGACAATACAGTGTAGGGTTAGGGTTTGGTTCGGTGTCAGTACAGTGTAGGGTTTGGTTCGGTGTCAGTACAGTGTAGGGTTGGGTTTGGTGACAGTACAGTGTAGGGTTAGGGTTTGGTTCGGTGACAGTACAGTGTAGGGTTAGGTTTGGGTTTGGTGACAGTACAGTGTAGGGTTATTGTTGGGTTTGGTGACAGTACAGTGTAGGGTTAGGTTTGGGTTTGGTGACAGTACAGTGTAGGGTTAGGGTTGGGTTTGGTGACAGCACTGTGTAGGGTTAGGTTTGGGTTTGGTGACAGTACAGTGCAGGGTTAGGTTTGGGTTCGGTGTCAGTACAGTGTAGGGTTGGGTTCAGTGACAGTACAGTGTAGGGTTAGGGTTGGGTTCAGTGACAGTACAGTGTAGGGTTGGGTTCGGTGACAGTACAGTGTAGGGTTAGGGTTGGGTTTGGTGACAGTACAGTGTAGGGTTAGGGTTGGGTTCGGTGACAGTACAGTGTAGGGTTGGGTTCGGTGACAGTACAGTGTAGGGTTAGGTTTGGGTTCAGTGACAGTACAGTGTAGGATTAGGGTTGGGTTCAGTGACAGTACAGTGTAGGGTTGGGTTTGGTGACAGTACAGTGTAGAGTTAGGGTTGGGTTCGGTGACAGTACAGTGTAGGGTTAGGGTTGGGTTTGGTGACAGTACAGTGTAGGGTTGGATTCGGTGACAGTACAGTGTAGGGTTAGGGTTGGGTTCAGAAACAGTACAGTGTAGGGTTAGGGTTGGGTTCGGTGACAGTACAGTGTAGGTTAAGGTTGGGTTTGGTGACAGTACAGTGTAGGGTTACGTTTGGGTTCGGTGACAGTACAGTGTAGGGTTAGGGTTTAGTTTGGTGACAGTACAGTGTAGGGTTATGTTTGGGTTTGGTGACAGTACAGTGTAGGGTTAGGTTTGGGTTTGGTGACAGTACAGTGTAGGGTTAGGGTTGGGTTCGGTGACAGTACAGTGTAAGGTTAGGGTTGGGTTCGGTTACAGTATAGTATAGGGTTAGGGTTGGGTTTGGTGACAGTACAGTGCAGGGCTAGGGTTGGGTTCGGTGACAGTATAGTGTAGGGTTAGGGTTGGGTTCGGTATCAGTATAGTGTAGGGTTGGGTTTAGTGACATTACAGTGTAGGGTTAGGGTTTGATTCGGTGACAGTCAGGGGTGGACTGACCATTGAGCCACTCGGGCACTGCCCGAGGGCCCTGGGCCACTAGGGGGCCCCATCAGGGTTGCCAGCCTCAGTAAAACCAGGGACAGTATGGACCAAGGACACTGTGTATACTGTGTGTACACGTATGTGTATACTGTGTGATTGTATACTGTGTGTGTGTATACTATGTGGCCCCATAATCTCTGATTGCCTGGGGGCCCCATAATCTCCTATTGCCCGGGGGCCCCATGAGTTGTCAGTCCGCCCCTGGTGACAGTACAGTGTAGGGTTAGGGTTGGGTTTGGTGACAGTACAGTGTAGGGTTAGGGTTGGGTTCGGTGACAGTACAGTGTAGGGTTAGGGTTGGGTTCAGTGACAGTACAGTGTAGGGTTGGGTTCGGTGACAGTACAGTGTAGGGTTAGGTTTGGGTTCAGTGACAGTACAGTGTAGGGTTAGGGTTGGGTTCAGTGACAGTACAGTGTAGGGTTGGGTTTGGTGACAGTACAGTGTAGAGTTAGGGTTGGGTTCGGTGACAGTACAGTGTAGGGTTAGGGTTGGGTTTGGTGACAGTACAGTGTAGGGTTAAGGTTGGGTTTGGTGACAGTACAGTGTAGGGTTGGGTTCGGTGACAGTACAGTGTAGGGTTAGGGTTGGGTTCAGAGACAGTACAGTGTAGGGTTAGGGTTGGGTTCGGTGACAGTACAGTGTAGGTTAGGGTTGGGTTTGGTGACAGTACAGTGTAGGGTTACGTTTGGGTTCGGTGACAGTACAGTGTAGGGTTAGGGTTTAGTTTGGTGACAGTACAGTGTAGGGTTATGTTTGGGTTCGGTGACAGTACAGTGTAGGGTTAGGTTTGGGTTTGGTGACAGTACAGTGTAGGGTTAGGGTTGGGTTCGGTGACAGTACAGTGTAAGGTTAGGGTTGGGTTCGGTTACAGTATAGTATAGGGTTAGGGTTGGGTTTGGTGACAGTACAGTGCAGGGCTAGGGTTGGGTTCGGTGACAGTATAGTGTAGGGTTAGGGTTGGGTTCGGTGACAGTACAGTGTAGGGTTAGATTTGGGTTCGATGTCAGTATAGCGTAGGGTTGGGTTTGGTGACATTACAGTGTAGGGTTAGGGTTTGATTCGGTGACAGTCAGGGGTGGACTGACCATTGAGCCACTCGGGCACTGCCCGAGGGCCCTGGGCCACTAGGGGGCCCCATCAGGGTTGCCAGCCTCAGTAAAACCAGGGACAATATGGACCAAGGACACTGTGTATACTGTGTGTACACGTATGTGTATACTGTGTGATTGTATACTGTGTGTGTGTGTATACTATGTGGCCCCATAATCTCTGATTGCCTGGGGGCCCCATAATCTCCTATTGCCCGGCGGCCCCATGAGTTGTCAGTCCGCCCCTGGTGACAGTACAGTGTAGGGTTAGATTTGGGTTCGGTGACAGTATAGTGTAGGGTTAGGGTTGGGTTTGCTGACAGTACACTGTAGAGTTAGGGTTGAGTTCGGTGTCAGTACAGTGTAGGGATAGGTTTGGGTTCGGTGACAGTACAGTGTAGGGTTAGGGTTGGGTTCGGTGGCCGTACAGTGTAGGGTTAGGGTTGGGTTCGGTGTCAGTACAGTGTAGGGTTAGGTTTGGGTTCGGTGACAGTACAGTGTAGGGTTAGGGTTGGGTTCGGTGACAGTACAGTGTAGGGTTAGGGTTGCGTTTGGTGACAGTACAGTGTAGGGTTAGGGTTGCGTTTGGTGACAGTACAGTGTAGGGTTAGGGTTTGGTTTGCTGACAGTACAGTGTAGGGTTAGGGTTGGGTTCGGTGACAGTACAGTGTAGGGTTAGGGTTGGGTTTGGTGACAGTACAGTGTAGGGTTAAGGTTGGGTTTGGTGACAGTACAGTGTAGGGTTGGGTTCGGTGACAGTACAGTGTAGGGTTAGGGTTGGGTTCAGAGACAGTACAGTGTAGGGTTAGGGTTGGGTTCGGTGACAGTACAGTGTAGGTTAGGGTTGGGTTTGGTGACAGTACAGTGTAGGGTTACGTTTGGGTTCGGTGACAGTACAGTGTAGGGTTAGGGTTTAGTTTGGTGACAGTACAGTGTAGGGTTATGTTTGGGTTCGGTGACAGTACAGTGTAGGGTTAGGTTTGGGTTTGGTGACAGTACAGTGTAGGGTTAGGGTTGGGTTTGGTGACAGTACAGTGTAGGGTTAGGGTTGGGTTCGGTGACAGTACAGTGTAAGGTTAGGGTTGGGTTCGGTTACAGTATAGTATAGGGTTAGGGTTGGGTTTGGTGACAGTACAGTGTAGGGTTAGGGTTGGGTTTGCTGACAGTACAGTGTAGGGTTAGGGTTTTGTTCGGTGACAGTACACTGTAGGTTAGGGTTGGGTTTGGTGACAGTACAGTGTAGGGTTACGTTTGGGTTCGGTGACAGTACAGTGTAGGGTTAGGGTTTAGTTTGGTGACAGTACAGTGTAGGGTTATGTTTGGGTTCGGTGACAGTACAGTGTAGGGTTAGGTTTGGGTTTGGTGACAGTACAGTGTAGGGTTAGGTTTGGGTTTGGTGACAGTACAGTGTAGGGTTAGGGTTGGGTTCGGTGACAGTACAGTGTAAGGTTAGGGTTGGGTTCGGTTACAGTATAGTATAGGGTTAGGGTTGGGTTTGGTGACAGTACAGTGCAGGGCTAGGGTTGGGTTCGGTGACAGTATAGTGTAGGGTTAGGGTTGGGTTCGGTGACAGTACAGTGTAGGGTTAGATTTGGGTTCGGTGTCAGTATAGTGTAGGGTTGGGTTTGGTGACATTACAGTGTAGGGTTAGGGTTTGATTCGGTGACAGTCAGGGGTGGACTGACCATTGAGCCACTCGGGCACTGCCCGAGGGCCCTGGGCCACTAGGGGGCCCCATCAGGGTTGCCAGCCTCAGTAAAACCAGGGACAATATGGACCAAGGACACTGTGTATACTGTGTGTACACGTATGTGTATACTGTGTGATTGTATACAGTGTGTGTGTATACTATGTGGCCCCATAATCTCTGATTGCCTGGGGGCCCCATAATCTCCTATTGCCCGGCGGCCCCATGAGTTGTCAGTCTGCCCCTGGTGACAGTACAGTGTAGGGTTAGATTTGGGTTCGGTGACAGTATAGTGTAGGGTTAGGGTTGGGTTTGCTGACAGTACAGTGTAGAGTTAGGGTTGAGTTCGGTGTCAGTACAGTGTAGGGATAGGTTTGGGTTCGGTGACAGTACAGTGTAGGGTTAGGGTTGGGTTCGGTGGCCGTACAGTGTAGGGTTAGGGTTGGGTTCGGTGTCAGTACAGTGTAGGGTTAGGTTTGGGTTCGGTGACAGTACAGTGTAGGGTTAGGGTTGGGTTCGGTGACAGTACAGTGTAGGGTTAGGGTTGCGTTTGGTGACAGTACAGTGTAGGGTTAGGGTTGCGTTTGGTGACAGTACAGTGTAGGGTTAGGGTTTGGTTTGCTGACAGTACAGTGTAGGGTTAGGGTTGGGTTCGGTGACAGTACAGTGTAGGTTAGGGTTGAGTTTGGTGACAATACAGTGTAGGGTTATGTTTGGGTTCGGTGACAGTACAGTGTAGGGTTAGGTTTGGGTTTGGTGACAGTACAGTGTAGGGTTAGGGTTGGGTTCGGTGACAGTACAGTGTAAGGTTAGGGTTGGGTTCGGTTACAGTATAGTGTAGGGTTTGGGTTGGGTTTGGTGACAGTACAGTGTAGGGTTAGGTTTGGGTTCGGTTATAGTACAGTGTAGGGTTAGGTTTGGGTTTGGTGACAGTACAGTGTAGGGTTGGGGTTGGGTTTGCTGACAGTACAGTGTAGGGTTAGGGTTGGGTTTGGTGGCAGTACAGTGTAGGGTTAGGGTTGGGTTTGGTGGCAGTACAGTGTAGGGTTAGGTTTGGGTTCAGTGACAGTACAGTGTGGGGTTAGGTTTGGGTTTGGTGACAGTACAGTGTAGGGTTAGGGTTGGGTTTGGTGACAGTACAGTGCAGGGCTGGGTTTGGGTTTGGTGACAGTACAGTGTAGGGTTAGGGTTGGGTTTGGTGACAGTACAGTGTAGGGTTAGGGTTGGGTTTGGTGACAGTACAGTGTAGGGTTGGGTTCGGTGACAGTACAGTGTAGGGTTAGGGTTTGGTTCGGTGTCAGTACAGTGTAGGGTTTGGTTCGGTGTCAGTACTGTGTAGGGTTGGGTTTGGTGACAGTACAGTGTAGGGTTAGGGTTTGGTGACAGTACAGTGTAGGGTTATTGTTGGGATTGGTGACATTAAAGTGTAGGGTTAGGTTTGGGTTTGGTGACAGTACAGTGTAGGGTTAGGGTTGGGTTTGGTGACAGCACTGTGTAGGGTTAGGTTTGGGTTTGGTGACAGTACAGTGTAGGGTTAGGTTTGGGTTCGGTGTCAGTACAGTGTAGGGTTGGGTTCAGTGACAGTACAGTGTAGGGTTAGGGTTGGGTTCAGTGACAGTACAGTGTAGGGTTGGGTTCGGTGACAGTACAGTGTAGGGTTAGGGTTGGGTTTGGTGACAGTACAGTGTAGGGTTAGGGTTGGGTTCAGTGACAGTACAGTGTAGGGTTAGGGTTGGGTTTAGTGACAGTACAGTGTAGGGTTGGGTTTGGTGACAGTACAGTGTAGGGTTAGGGTTGGGTTCAGTGACAGTACAGTGTAGGGTTAGGGTTGGGTTCGGTGACAGTACAGTGTAGGTTAAGGTTGGGTTTGGTGACAGTACAGTGTAGGGTTACGTTTGGGTTCGGTGACAGTACAGTGTAGGGTTAGGGTTTAGTTTGGTGACAGTACAGTTTAGGGTTATGTTTGGGTTCGGTGACAGTACAGTGTAGGGTTAGGTTTGGGTTTGGTGACAGTACAGTGTAGGGTTAGGGTTGGGTTCGGTGACAGTACAGTGTAAGGTTAGGGTTGGGTTCGGTTACAGTATAGTATAGGGTTAGGGTTGGGTTTGGTGACAGTACAGTGCAGGGCTAGGGTTGGGTTCGGTGACAGTATAGTGTAGGGTTAGGGTTGGGTTCGGTGTCAGTATAGTGTAGGGTTGGGTTTGGTGACATTACAGTGTAGGGTTAGGGTTTGATTCGGTGACAGTCAGGGGTGGACTGACCATTGAGCCACTCGGGCACTGCCCGAGGGCCCTGGGCCACTAGGGGGCCCCATCAGGGTTGCCAGCCTCAGTAAAACCAGGGACAGTATGGACCAAGGACACTGTGTATACTGTGTGTACACGTATGTGTATACTGTGTGATTGTATACTGTGTGTGTGTATACTATGTGGCCCCATAATCTCTGATTGCCTGGGGGCCCCATAATCTCCTATTGCCCAGGGGCCCCATGAGCTGTCAGTCCGCCCCTGGTGACAGTACAGTGTAGGGTTAGATTTGGGTTCGGTGACAGTATAGTGTAGGGTTAGGGTTGGGTTTGCTGACAGTACAGTGTAGGGTTAGGTTTGGGTTCGGTGTCAGTACAGTGTAGGGTTGGGTTCAGTGACAGTACAGTGTAGGGTTAGGGTTGGGTTCAGTGACAGTACAGTGTAGGGTTAGGGTTGGGTTCAGTGACAGTACAGTGTAGGGTTGGGTTCGGTGACAGTACAGTGTAGGGTTAGGGTTGGGTTTGGTGACAGTACAGTGTATGGTTAGGGTTGGGTTCGGTGACAGTAGTGTAGGGTTAGGGTTGGGTTCAGTGACAGTACAGTGTAGGGTTGGGTTCGGTGACAGTACAGTGTAGGGTTAGGTTTGGGTTCAGTGACAGTACAGTGTAGGGTTAGGGTTGGGTTCAGTGACAGTACAGTGTAGGGTTGGGTTTGGTGACAGTACAGTGTAGAGTTAGGGTTGGGTTCGGTGACAGTACAGTGTAGGGTTAGGGTTGGGTTTGGTGACAGTACAGTGTAGGGTTAAGGTTGGGTTTGGTGACAGTACAGTGTAGGGTTGGGTTCGGTGACAGTACAGTGTAGGGTTAGGGTTGGGTTCAGAGACAGTACAGTGTAGGGTTAGGGTTGGGTTCGGTGACAGTACAGTGTAGGTTAGGGTTGGGTTTGGTGACAGTACAGTGTAGGGTTACGTTTGGGTTCGGTGACAGTACAGTGTAGGGTTAGGGTTTAGTTTGGTGACAGTACAGTGTAGGGTTATGTTTGGGTTCGGTGACAGTACAGTGTAGGGTTAGGTTTGGGTTTGGTGACAGTACAGTGTAGGGTTAGGGTTGGGTTCGGTGACAGTACAGTGTAAGGTTAGGGTTGGGTTCGGTTACAGTATAGTATAGGGTTAGGGTTGGGTTTGGTGACAGTACAGTGCAGGGCTAGGGTTGGGTTCGGTGACAGTATAGTGTAGGGTTAGGGTTGGGTTCGGTGACAGTACAGTGTAGGGTTAGATTTGGGTTCGGTGTCAGTATAGTGTAGGGTTGGGTTTGGTGACATTACAGTGTAGGGTTAGGGTTTGATTCGGTGACAGTCAGGGGTGGACTGACCATTGAGCCACTCGGGCACTGCCCGAGGGCCCTGGGCCACTAGGGGGCCCCATCAGGGTTGCCAGCCTCAGTAAAACCAGGGACAATATGGACCAAGGACACTGTGTATACTGTGTGTACACGTATGTGTATACTGTGTGATTGTATACTGTGTGTGTGTATACTATGTGGCCCCATAATCTCTGATTGCCTGGGGGCCCCATAATCTCCTATTGCCCGGCGGCCCCATGAGTTGTCAGTCCGCCCCTGGTGACAGTACAGTGTAGGGTTAGGGTTGGGTTTGCTGACAGTACAGTGTAGAGTTAGGGTTGAGTTCGGTGTCAGTACAGTGTAGGGATAGGTTTGGGTTCGGTGACAGTACAGTGTAGGGTTAGGGTTGGGTTCGGTGGCCGTACAGTGTAGGGTTAGGGTTGGGTTCGGTGTCAGTACAGTGTAGGGTTAGGTTTGGGTTCGGTGACAGTACAGTGTAGGGTTAGGGTTGGGTTCGGTGACAGTACAGTGTAGGGTTAGGGTTGCATTTGGTGACAGTACAGTGTAGGGTTAGGGTTGCGTTTGGTGACAGTACAGTGTAGGGTTAGGGTTTGGTTTGCTGACAGTACAGTGTAGGGTTAGGGTTGGGTTCGGTGACAGTACAGTGTAGGTTAGGGTTGAGTTTGGTGACAATACAGTGTAGGGTTATGTTTGGGTTCGGTGACAGTACAGTGTAGGGTTAGGTTTGGGTTTGGTGACAGTACAGTGTAGGGTTAGGGTTGGGTTCGGTGACAGTACAGTGTAAGGTTAGGGTTGGGTTCGGTTACAGTATAGTGTAGGGTTTGGGTTGGGTTTGGTGACAGTACAGTGTAGGGTTAGGTTTGGGTTCGGTTATAGTACAGTGTAGGGTTAGGTTTGGGTTTGGTGACAGTACAGTGTAGGGTTGGGGTTGGGTTTGCTGACAGTACAGTGTAGGGTTAGGGTTGGGTTTGGTGGCAGTACAGTGTAGGGTTAGGGTTGGGTTTGGTGGCAGTACAGTGTAGGGTTAGGTTTGGGTTCAGTGACAGTACAGTGTGGGGTTAGGTTTGGGTTTGGTGACAGTACAGTGTAGGGTTAGGGTTGGGTTTGGTGACAGTACAGTGCAGGGCTAGGTTTGGGTTTGGTGACAGTACAGTGTAGGGTTAGGGTTGGGTTTGGTGACAGTACAGTGTAGGGTTAGGGTTGGGTTTGGTGACAGTACAGTGTAGGGTTGGGTTCGGTGACAGTACAGTGTAGGGTTAGGGTTTGGTTCGGTGTCAGTACAGTGTAGGGTTTGGTTCGGTGTCTGTACTGTGTAGGGTTGGGTTTGGTGACAGTACAGTGTAGGGTTAGGGTTTGGTGACAGTACAGTGTAGGGTTATTGTTGGGTTTGGTGACAGTAAAGTGTAGGGTTAGGTTTGGGTTTGGTGACAGTACAGTGTAGGGTTAGGGTTGGGTTTGGTGACAGCACTGTGTAGGGTTAGGTTTGGGTTTGGTGACAGTACAGTGTAGGGTTAGGTTTGGGTTCGGTGTCAGTACAGTGTAGGGTTGGGTTCAGTGACAGTACAGTGTAGGGTTAGGGTTGGGTTCAGTGACAGTACAGTGTAGGGTTAGGGTTGGGTTCAGTGACAGCACAGTGTAGGGTTGGGTTTGGTGACAGTACAGTGTAGGGTTAGGGTTGGGTTTGGTGACAGTACAGTGTAGGGTTAGGGTTGGGTTCAGTGACAGTACAGTGTAGGGTTAGGGTTGGGTTTAGTGACAGTACAGTGTAGGGTTGGGTTCGGTGACAGTACAGTGTATGGTTAGGGTTGGGTTTGGTGACAGTACAGTGTAGGGTTAGGTTTGGGTTCAGTGACAGTAGAGTGTAGCGTTAGGGTTGGGTTCAGTGACAGTACAGTGTAGGGTTGGGTTTGGTGACAGTACCGTGTAGGGTTAGGGTTGGGTTCGGTGACAGTACAGTGTAGGGTTAGGGTTGGGTTTGGTGACAGTACAGTGTACTGTTAAGGTTGGGTTTGGTGACAGTACAGTGTAGGGATGGGTTTGCTGACAGTACAGTGAAGGGTTAGGGTTAGGTTCGGAGACAGTACAGTGTAGGGTTAGGGTTGGGTTCGGTGACAGTACAGTGTAGGTTAGGGTTGGGTTTGGTGACAGTACAGTGTAGAGTTATGTTTGGGTTCGGTGACAGTACAGTGTAGGGTTGGGTTTGGTGACAGTACAGTGTAGGGTTATGTTTGGGTTCGGTGACAGTACAGTGTAGGGTTAGGTTTGGGTTTGGTGACAGTACAGTGTAGGGTTAGGTTTGGGTTCGGTGACAGTACAGTGTAGGGTTAGGTTTTGGTGTCAGTACAGTGTAAGGTTAGGGTTTAGTTCGGTGTCAGTACAGTGTATGGTTAGGGTTGGGTTCAGTGACAGTACAGTGTAGGGTTAGGTTTGGGTTCGGTGACAGTACAGTGTAGGGTTAGGGTTGGGTTTGGTGACAGTACAGTGTAGGGTTATGGTTGGGTTCGGTGTCAGTACAGTGTAGGGTTGGGTTCAGTGACAGTACAGTGTAGGGTTAGGGTTGGGTTCAGTGACAGTACAGTGTAGGGTTAGGGTTGGGTTCAGTGACAGTACAGTGTAGGGTTGGGTTCGGTGACAGTACAGTGTAGGGTTAGGGTTGGGTTTGGTGACATTACAGTGTAGGGTTAGGGTTGGGTTCAGTGACAGTACAGTGTAGGGTTAGGGTTGGGTTCAGTGACAGTACAGTGTAGGGTTGGGTTCGGTGACAGTACAGTGTAGGGTTAGGGTTGGGTTTGGTGACAGTACAGTGTAGGGTTAGGTTCGGGTTCAGTGACAGTACAGTGTAGGGTTAGGTTTGGGTTCAGTGACAGTACAGTGTAGGGTTGGGTTTGGTGATAGTACAGTGTAGGGTTAGGGTTGGGTTCGGTGACAGTACAGTGTAGGGTTAGGGTTGGGTTTGGTGACAGTACAGTGTAGGGTTAGTGTTGGGTTCAGTGACAGTACAGTGTAGGGTTGGGATCGGTGACAGTACAGTGTAGGGTTAGGGTTTGGTTCGGTGACACTACAGTGTAGGGTTAGGATTGGGTTTAATGACAGTACAGTGTAGGGTTAGGTTTGGGTTCAGTGACAGTACAGTGTAGGGTTAGGGTTGGGGTCAGTGACAGTACAGTGTAGGGTTGGGATCGGTGACAGTACACTGTAGGGTTAGGGTTGGGTTGGGTGACAGTACAGTGTAGGGTTAGGGTTGGGTTGGGTGACAGTACAGTGTAGGGTTAGGTTTGGGTTTGGTTACAGTACAGTGTAGGGTTAGGTTTGGGTTTGGTGACAGTACAGTGTAGGGTTGGGGTTGGGTTTGCTGACAGTACAGTGTAGGGTTAGGGTTGGGTTTGGTGGCAGTACAGTGTAGGGTTAGGTTTGGGTTCAGTGACAATACAGTGTAGGGTTAGGGTTGGGTTTGGTGACAGTAGAGTGTAGGGTTAGGGTTCGGTTCGGTGACAGTACAGTGTGGGGTTAGGTTTGGGTTCGGTGACAGTAGAGTGTAGGGTTAGGGTTCGGTTCGGTGACAGTACAGTGTGGGGTTAGGTTTGGGTTTGGTGACAGTACAGTGTAGGGTTAGGGTTGGGTTTGGTGACAGTACAGTGCAGGGTTAGGTTTGGGTTTGGTGACAGTACAGTGTAGGGTTAGGGTTGGGTTTGGTGACAGTACAGTGTAGGGTTGGGTTCGGTGACAGTACAGTGTAGGGTTAGGGTTTGGTTTGGTGTCAGTACAGTGTAGGGTTTGGTTCGGTGTCAGTACAGTGTAGGGTTGGGTTTGGTGACAGTACAGTGTAGGGTTAGGGTTTGGTTCGGTGACAGTACAGTATAGGGTTAGGTTTGGGATTGGTGACAGTACAGTGTAGGGTTTGGGTTGGGTTTGGTGACAGTACAGTGCAGGGTTAGGTTTGGGTTTGGTGACAGTACAGTGTAGGGTTAGGGTTGAGTTTGGTGACAGTACAGTGTAGGGTTAGGGTTGGGTTTGGTGACAGTACAGTGTAGGGTTGGGTTCGGTGACAGTACAGTGTAGGGTTAGGGTTTGGTTCGGTGTCAGTACAGTGTAGGGTTTGGTTCGGTGTCAGTACAGTGTAGGGTTGGGTTTGGTGACAGTACAGTGTAGGGTTAGGGTTTGGTTCGGTGACAGTACAGTGTAGGGTTAGGTTTGGGTTTGGTGACAGTACAGTGTAGGGTTATTGTTGGGTTTGGTGACAGTACAGTGTAGGGTTAGGTTTGGGTTTGGTGACAGTACAGTGTAGGGTTAGGGTTGGGTTTGGTGACTGCACTGTGTAGGATTAGGTTTGGGTTTGGTGACAGTACAGTGTAGGGTTAGGGTTGGGTTTGGTGACAGTACAGTGTAGGGTAGGTTTGGGTTTTTGTGACAGTACAGTGTAGGGTTAGGGTTTGGTTTGGTGTCAGTATAGTGTAGGGTTGGGTTCGGTAACAGTACAGTGCAGGGTTAGGTTTGGGTTTGGTGACAGTACAGTGTAGGTTTAGGGTTGGGTTCGGTGACAGTACAATGTAGGGTTAGGTTTGGGTTCGGTGACAGTACAGTGTAGGGTTATTGTTGGGTTCTGTGACAGTACAGTGTAGGGTTAATGTTGGGTTCGGTGACAGTACAGTGTAGGGTTAGGTTTGGGTTCGGTGACAGTACAGTGTAGGGTTAGGGTTGGGTTCGGTGACAGTACAATGTAGGGTTAGGTTTGAGTTTGGTGACAGTACAGTGTAGGGTTATGTTTGGGTTCGGTGACAGTACAGTGTAGGGTTAGGGTTGGGTTCTGTGACAGTACAGTGTAGGGTTAATGTTGGGTTCGGTGACAGTACAGTGTAGGGTTAGGTTTGGGTTCGGTGACAGTACAGTGTAGGGTTAGGGTTGGGTTCGGTGACAGTACAATGTAGGGTTAGGGTTGGGTTTGGTTACAGTCTAGTGTAGGGTTAGGGTTTGGTTCGGTGTCAGTACAGTGTAGGGTTAGGGTTAGGGTTGGGTTCGGTGACAGTACAGTGTTGGGTTAGGGTTGGGTTTGGTGACAACACTGTGTAGGGTTAGGTTTTTGTTTGGTGACAGTACAGAGTAGGGTTAGGGTTTTGTTTGGTGACAGTACAGTGTAGGGTTAGGTTTGGGATCGGTGACAGTAGAGTGTAGGGTTAGGGTTGGGTTCGGTGACAGTACAGTGTAGGGTTACGTTTGGGTTCGGTGACAGTACAGTGTAGGGTTAGGGTTGGGTTCGGTGACAGTACAGTGTAGGGTTAGGGTTGGGTTCGGTGACAGTACAGTGTAGGGTTAGGTTTTGGTGTTAGTACAGTGTAAGGTTAGGGTTTGGTTCGGTGTCAGTACAGTGTAGGGTTAGGGTTGGGTTTGCTGACAGTACAGTGTAGGGTTAGGGTTGGGTTCAGTTACAGTACAGTGTAGGGTTACGTTTGGGTTCGATGACAGTACAGTGTAGGGTTAGGGTTGGGTTCGGTGACAGTACAGTGTAGGGTTAGGGTTGGGTTCAGTGACAGTACAGTGTAGGGTTAGGTTTGGGTTCGGTGACAGTACAGTGTAGGGTTAGGGTTGGGTTTGGTGACAGTACAGTGTAGGGTTATGGTTGGGTTCGGTGACAGTACATTGTAGGGTTAGGGTTGGGTTCAGTGACAGTACGGTGTAGGGTTAGGGTTGGGTTCAGTGACAGTACAGTGTAGGGTTGGGTTCGGTGACAGTACAGTGTAGGGTTAGGGTTGGGTTTGGTGACAATACAGTATAGGGTTAGGGTTGGGTTCAGTGACAATACAGTGTAGGGTTAGGCTTGGGTTCAGTGACAGTACAGTGTTGGGTTGGGTTCGGTGACAGTACAGTGTAGGGTTAGGGTTGGGTTTGCTGACAGTACAGTGTAGGGTTAGGGTTGGGTTCAGTGCCAGTACAGTGTAGGGTTGGGTTTGGTGACAGTACAGTGTAGGGTTGGGTTTGGTGACAGTACAGTGTAGGGTTATGTTTGGGTTCGGTGACAGTACAGTGTAGGGTTAGGGTTGGGTTGGTTTACAGTACAGTGTAGGGTTAGGGTTGGGTTCGGTTACAGTATAGTGTAAGGTTAGGGTTTGGTTCGGTGTCAGTACAGTGTAGGGTTAGGGTTGGGTTCGGTGACAGTACAGTGTAGGGTTAGGGTTGGGTTCAGTGACAGTACAGTGTTGGGTTAGGGTTGGGTTCGGTGACAGTACAATGTAGGGTTAGGGTTGAGTTTGGTGACAGTATAGTGTAGGGTTATGTTTGGATTCGGTGACAGTACAGTGTCGGGTTAGGTTTGGGTACGTGACAGTACAGTGTAGGGTTAGGGTTGGGTTTGGTGTCAGTACAGTGTAGGGTTAGGGTTGGGTTCAGTGACAGTACAGTGCAGGGTTAGGGTTGGGTTCGGTGACAGTACAGTTTAGGGTTAGGGTTGGGTTCGGTGGCCGTACAGTGTAGGGTTAGGGTTGGGTTTGGTGACAGTACAGTGTAGGGTTAGGGTTGGGTTCAGTGACAGTACAATGTAGGGTTGGGTTCAGTGACAGTACAGTGTAGGGTTGGGTTTGGTGACAGTACAGTGTAGGGTTAGGGTTGTGTTTGGTGTCAGTACAGTGTAGGGTTAGGGTTGGGTTGGGTGGCAGTACAGTGTAGGGTTAGGGTTTGGTTCGGTGTCAGTACAGTGTAGGGTTAGGGTTTGGATCTGTGTCAGTACAGTGTAGGGTTAGGGTTTGGTTCGGTGTCAGTACAGTGTAGGGTTAGGGTTTGGATCTGTGTCAGTACAGTGTAGGGTTAGGGTTTGGTTCGGTGTCAGTACAGTGTACGGTTAGGTTTGGGTTTAGTGACAGTACAGTGTAGGGTTGGGTTTGGGTTTGGTGACAGTACAGTTCCTTTTCCTGATGTCTGTAATTGCCTTACATAGTTGCCATGCTCCCTTCCCCCACTTCAGGCTAGCTATTACACACAATCCATCTACCACCTACAGGACATGTCCCTGTATGGGACATCAGTGTGGGATTCCTGCAGTCTGGGAACAGAGAAGGAAGCACACAGAGCACCAAGCCTGGGATTATAGAGATGATCTGGTGATTTTTATCAGTCTTCTGTGATCTGGCGTAGAGCTCACAATGGCGGCTCCGATGTCAATAAAGGGATTACAGGGAATTATGTGCCGTGCCCCGTATCTAATCCTCTTCTATTCATAGGATTACTGTGCAGATTCCAGGCACACTGAGGACCTGGACAGAAATCTATCAGGGATTGGCTGTAGTAGTGTGATGGACTCTACACAGTATGTACCCCTTAATGGGTCCCCTGGATGGTCACTGGACCACAAGAGATCATCGCTGAACCTTGGGGTACATCACTAATAACATTGATACTTGGGCTACCCCCCTAATAATACTGAACCTTGGGGTACTCCACTTATAGCACTGAACCTTGAGGTACCCCTCTAATAACACTGAATCTTGAGGTACCCCACTAATAACACTGAACCTTGGTGTACTTTACTAATAACATTGATACTTGGGCTACCCCCTAATAATACTGAACCTTGGGGTACTCCACTTATAGCACTGAACCTTGAGGTACCCCACTAATAACACTGAATCTTGGGGTGCATCACTGACATTGATCCTTGGGGTACCCTCCCAATAACACTGAACCTTGGGGTGCACAACTAATAACACTGAAACCTTGGGGTACCCCACTAATAACACTAAACCTCAAGGTACCCCACTAATAACACTAAATCTTGGGGTACATCACTAATAACACTGATCCTTGGGGTACCCTCTCAATAACATTGAACCTTGGGGTGCACAACTAATAACACTAAACCTCGAGGTACCCCACTAATAACGATACATACAATATGGGACAATCAGCGCAAAGTAGTATCAGGAATGTTGCAAGCTGGACACTTTAGGCTAATCACATCACCTCATAGGGTTAGGGTTTATTTTGTATACCCCACTAATAACACTGAACCTTGGAGTACCCCATTAATAACACTGAACCTTGGGGTACACCACTAATAACACTGAACCTTGGGGTACACCACTAATAACACTGAACCTCGGGGTACACCACTAATAACACTGAACCTCGGGGTACACCACTAATAACACTGAACCTTGGGGTACACCACTAATAACACTGAATCTTGGGGTACACCACTAATAACACTGAACCTCGGGGTACACCACTAATAACTTTAGACCATTGAGAGTAGGACTCATTACTACTCTTTGATACGGACATTCAGACAGTTTTCTATTTATATAATGGGTGCTATAAATAACGGGCGTGTCAGGGGCATCTAGCGCTCCTGCTCCTCATTCCAGCATCCTGGTTTTGGCTTTCTCCTTGTCTGTCTGTCCACCTGCAAGGTGATTAGTGTGGTCAGTCTCTGGGTGGAGACCAAACTTGATTTAAGCCAGACAAGCCTGCAGTCTCATGCTTGTGATTGAGTAATACCGGATCAAGCTCCCCGTTTGTCTGTCCTGCTAGATTGGATTGGAGTCTGTCTGCCAACCACAAGTGCCTGTAACAAACAAATGGCCCTGCCCCCACCTATAACTGGCCTTCAGAGGAAGGGCAAATGCATGAAAGACAAAAACATTCCAAAGCTCAACTCACCAACCAGTCTGCCAACCGACCAAATTAACCCGTCCAACAGATTGCGTTTAACACAGGGGTTTAGTTATCACACATTTGCAAACACATGCGCAAGCTGCAAGGCCTCTCCGCGGCACCCTGTGTATTGCTTGCAGTCTCCACCATAAATAAACCGCTGGTTATAACGCAGACTGTTGGACGGGTTCATTTGGTCGGTGGGGAGACTGGTGAATTCAATTTAAAACAGACAAAAACATTCATCAAGGCAGCGCTACACAAACACATTCCGCCATTGCGGGCGGGCGATCATAAAAGTGCATAGAAGTCTAAAGTACAAAAGTAATCGATGCAACAAATGTGATCGATTCACATTAAAGACTTAGTAGAGTCCAACAAAGAGAGAGTGCTTGATTACGTCCTAGATATGACCATTTCACCATCACCTCCACACATGGGGGGGTAAAAAATCCCCCTATGAATCAGACTCTGACCAGACTGTGCTGGATAATCGGCACAGAACACCAGATCTTAGTTTCAATCGTCTCCCTGGATAATTGATCACAGATCCTGTTGTAGCCGGGAGGACGGGTCACCCACTAATTAGAGAACTCCATATCGTAATCCCATTTCAAACAGATTTATTCGATAAATTCCCCTTATAGGACATACACTTAGAAGATCGCACAATCAAGCAGGCATCTGACACAAGCGATAGCGCCAATGGGGGGGCGGGGTCTCTTATATGGGTGGTGATTGAGCTCTGCAATGTTTATAGGTGAAGAAGGCAGAAGACAGCTATAGTGTCTGACCACACGCGTTAGGGGGGAGCATGACCGGGTACTAGAAAGGAGCCACACTCTATTATTTATAGTAAAACACCCGAGAACTCGGGCCCCAGATATAAATCACAACCGTATGGAAAAATGTACATAAAACAACATCCAACACCTCCTAAAAAGTGATTCTGCAAATCATTGGTGTCCCTAAAACAAATATCCAACCCCAAATATCCAACCCCCAAATATCAAACCCTCAAATATCAAACCCCCAAATATCCAACCCCCAAATATCAAACCCCCTACACACTTATTACATGATGAACCAAAGTAACCCTCCGCTCTGTCCCAGGCCATAGATTATACTGAAGATCACAGGTGTCAAACGCAAGGTCCACGGGCTGAATCCAGCCCCCCAGGGCATTTTATGTGGCCCTCGCACCTCGCCTACGGCACCCCCTCTTCTCTGCCCCGACCTTGCCTCAGCAGTTGGCAGCAGAGGGGAGGACAGAACTCCTCCTCCAGACTCTAAGCTTCTCTGTGCACCCACAGAGAGGCTCATCTCTGCCCCCTGTCTCAGCGGTAGAGAGTAGGACAGAACTCCTCCTCCAGATTCTGCACTTCTCTGTGCACCCACAAAGAGGCTCATCTCTGCCCCCTGTCTCAGCGGTAGAGAGGAGGACAGAACTCCTCCTCCAGATTCTGCACTTCTCTGTGCACCCACAGAGAGGCTCATCTCTGCCCCCTGTCTCAGTAGTAGAGAGGAGGACAGAACTCCTCCTCCAGATTCTGCACTTCTCTGTGCACCCACACATAGGCTCATCTCTGCCCCCCTCCTTCTCAGCAGTCAGCAGTAGAGAAGAGGACAGAACTTCAGCACCCCCTCTCCTGAGCTGACTTCAGTCCTCCTCTGGTTCTCCTCCAGACCTTGCACTTTGTGCTTCCCATCTTCACTTTCAGATTTTCTCTGGCAGCAGCACAAGGTAAGGGGGGACTGTGATGTACGGGACGGTGGGAGACATTTGACTTCTGATGGTTGGGGGGCTCCTAACATGTAGTCTTACAGATACAACCGGCCCTTTGAGGGAAATGCTGATGTGGCCCTCGAGGAAATGGAGCTCCGCCCCCCGCTGCAGACAAGTAGAGGAGAAAAGAAAGGACACCGATGATCTTTACGCATTTCACAGCCTAGCAATCCTCTTCTTCAGGACAACAAATCAGAATCAGTAATTCAATCCATTAAACAATCTCCAGCATTTCCCCTAAAGAAGGCTGCGAAACGCGTAGAACTCATTGGTGACCCTTTGCTTTCTCCTCCTTCTGTCTTTCCTACAACATCATTTCGTGGCCCATTCCTGGTAGAGAAGAGGGTGAGATATTTGTTTTATGTATCTGTTATAATATGTGAAAATGAAGAATATACTGTATACCACATCCACAGCCACCCCTCTGTTCACATATACCACGTCCACAGCCACCCCTCTGTCCAAGAATACCACGTCCACAGCCACCCCTCTGTCCAAGTATACCATGTCCACAGCCACCCCTCTGTCCACATATACCACGTCCACAGCCACCCCTCTGTCCAAGTATACCATGTCCGCAGCCACCCCTCTGTCCAAGTATACCACATCCACAGCCACCCCTCTGTCCAAGTATACCAAGTCCATCGCCACCCCTCTGTCCACATATACCACGTCCACAGCAACCCCTCTGTCCAAGTATACCACGTCCACAGCCACTCCTCTGTCCAAGTATACCACGTCCACAGCCACCCCTCTGTCCAAGTATACCCCGTCCACAGCCACACCTCTGTCCAAGTATACCACGTCCACTGCCACCCCTCTCTCCACATATACCACGTCCACAGCCACCCCTCTGTCCAAGTATACCACGTCCACAGCCACCCCTCTGTCCAATTATACCACGTCCACTGCCACCCCTCTCTCCACATATACCACGTCCACAGCCACCCCTCTGTCCAAGTATATTACATCCATAGTCAACCCTCTGTTCAAGTATACCACGTCCACAGCCACCCCTCTGTCCAAGTATACCACGTCCACAGCCACCCCTCTCTCCACATATACCACGTCCACAGCCACCCTTCTGTCCAAGTATACAACGTCCACAGCCACCCCTCTGTCCAAGTATACCATGTCCACAGCCACCCCTCTGTCCAAGTATACCACGTCCACAGCCACCCCTCTGTCCACATATACCACGTCCACAGCAACCCCTCTGTCCAAGTATACCACGTCCACAGCCACTCCTCTGTCCAAGTATACCACGTCCACAGCCACCCCTCTGTCCAAGTATACCCCGTCCACAGCCACACCTCTGTCCAAGTATACCACGTCCACAGCCACCCCTCTGTCCAATTATACCACGTCCACTGCCACCCCTCTCTCCACATATACCACGTCCACAGCCACCCCTCTGTCCAAGTATACCACGTCCACAGCCACCCCTCTGTCCAATTATACCACGTCCACTGCCACCCCTCTCTCCACATATACCACGTCCACAGCCACCCCTCTGTCCAAGTATATTACATCCATAGTCACCCCTCTGTCCAAGTATACCACGTCCACAGCCACCCCTCTGTCCAAGTATACCACGTCCACAGCCACCCCTCTCTCCACATATACCACGTCCACAGCCACCCTTCTGTCCAAGTATACAACGTCCACAGCCACCCCTCTGTCCAAGTATACCATGTCCACAGCCACCCCTCTGTCCAAGTATACCACGTCCACAGCCACCCCTCTGTCCAAGTATACCACGTCCACAGCCACCCCTCTGTCCAAGTATACCACGTCCACAGCCACCCCTCCGTCCAAGTATACCACATCCACAGCCACCCCTCTGTCCAAATATACCACGTCCACAGCTACCCCTCTGTCCAAATATACCACATCCACAACCACCCCTCTGTCCAAGTATACCACGTCCACAGCCACCCCTCTGTCCAAGTATACCACGTCCACAGCCACCCCTCTCTCCACATATACCACCTCAACAGCCACCCCTCTGTCCAAGTATACGACATCGACAGCCACCCCTCTGTCCAAGTATACTACGTCCACAGCCACCCCTCTGTCCAAGTATACCACGTCCACAGCCACCCCTCTGTCCAAGCATACCCCGTCCACAGCCACCCCTCCGTCCAAGTATACCACGTCCACAGCCACCCCTCCGTCAAAGTATACCACGTCCACGGCCACCCCTCTGTCCAAGTATACCACGTCCACAACCACCCTCTGTCCAAGTATACCACGTCCACAGCCACCCCTCTGTCCAAGTATACCAAGTCCACCGCCACACCCTGTCCAAATATACCACGTCCACAGCTACCCCTCTGTCCAAGTATACCACATCCACCGCCACCCCTCTGTCCAAGTATACTACGTCCACAGCCACCTCTCTGTCCAAGTATACCACATCCACAGCCACCCCTCTGTCCAAGTATACCAAGTCCACAGCCACCCCTCTGTCCAAGGATACCACGTCAACAGCCACCCCTCTGTCCAAGTATACCACGTCCACAGCCACCACTCTGTCCAAGTATACCACGTCCACAGCCACCCCTCTGTCCAACTATACCATGTCCACAGCCACCTCTCTGTCCAAGTCTACCACGTCCACAGCCACCCCTCTGTCCAAGTATACCACGTCAACAGCCACCCCTCTGTCCAAGTATACCACGTCCACAGCCACCCCTCTGTCCAAGTATATCACCTCCACAGCCACCCCTCTGTCCAAATATACCACGTCCACAGCCACCCCTCTGTCCAAGTATACCACATCCACAGCCACCCCTCTGTCCAAGTATACCACGTCCACAGCCACCCCTCTGTCCAAGTATACCACGTCCACAGCCATCCCTCTGTCCAAGTATACCACTGCCACAGCCACCCCTCTGTCCAAGTATACCACTGCCACAGCCACCCCTCTGTCCAAGTATACCACATTCACAGCCACCCCTCTGTCCAAGTATACCACGTCCACGCGCCACCTCTTTGTCCAAGTCTACCATGTCCACAGCCACCCCTTCTGTCCAAGTATACCCCATCCACAGCCACCCCTCTTTCCAAGTATACAACATCCACAGCCACCCCTCTGTCCAAGTATACCACATCCACAGCCACCCCTCTGTCCAAATATACCACATCCACAGCCACCCCTCTGTCCAAGTATACCACATCCACAGCCACCCCTCTGTCCAAGTATACCAAGTCCACTGACAACCCCTGTCCAAATATACCACGTCCACAGCCACCCCTCTGTCCAAGTATACCACTGCCACAGCCACCCCTCTATCCAAGTATACCACATCCACCGCCACCCTTCTGTCCAAGTCTACCACTGCCACAGCCACCACTCTGTCCAAGTATACCACTGCCACAGCCACCCCTCTATCCAAGTATACCACCGCCACCCCTCTGTCCAAGTCTACCACTGCCACAGCCACCACGCTGTCCAAGTATACCATGTCCACAGTCACCCCTCTGTCCAAGTATATCAAGTCCACCGCCACCTCCTGTCCAAGTATATCACGTCCACAGCCACCCCTCTGTCTAAGTATACCATGTCCACAGCCACCCCTCTGTCCAAGTATACCACATTCACAGCCACCCCTCTGTCCAAGTATACCACATCCACAGCCACCCCTCTGTCCACGTATACCACATCCACAGCCACCTCTCTGTCCAAGTATACCACATCCACAGCCACCCCTCTGTCCAAGTATACCACATCCACAGCCACCCCTCTGTCCAAGTATACCACGTCCACAGCCACCCCTCTGTCCAAGTATACTACGTCCACAGCCACCTCTCTGTCCAAGTATACCACATCCACAGCCACCCCTCTGTCCAAGTATACCAAGTCCACAGCCACCCCTCTGTCCAAGGATACCACGTCAACAGCCACCCCTCTGTCCAAGTATAGCACGTCCACAGCCACCACTCTGTCCAAGTATACCACGTCCACAGCCACCCCTCTGTCCAACTATACCATGTCCACAGCCACCTCTCTGTCCAAGTCTACCACGTCCACAGCCACCCCTCTGTCCAAGTATACCACGTCAACAGCCACCCCTCTGTCCAAGTATACCACGTCCACAGCCACCCCTCTGTCCAAGTATATCACCTCCACAGCCACCCCTCTGTCCAAATATACCACGTCCACAGCCACCCCTCTGTCCAAGTATACCACATCCACAGCCACCCCTCTGTCCAAGTATACCACGTCCACAGCCACCCCTCTGTCCAAGTATACCACGTCCACAGCCATCCCTCTGTCCAAGTATACCACTGCCACAGCCACCCCTCTGTCCAAGTATACCACTGCCACAGCCACCCCTCTGTCCAAGTATACCACATTCACAGCCACCCCTCTGTCCAAGTATACCACGTCCACGCGCCACCTCTTTGTCCAAGTCTACCATGTCCACAGCCACCCCTTCTGTCCAAGTATACCCCATCCACAGCCACCCCTCTTTCCAAGTATACAACATCCACAGCCACCCCTCTGTCCAAGTATACCACATCCACAGCCACCCCTCTGTCCAAATATACCACATCCACAGCCACCCCTCTGTCCAAGTATACCACATCCACAGCCACCCCTCTGTCCAAGTATACCAAGTCCACTGACAACCCCTGTCCAAATATACCACGTCCACAGCCACCCCTCTGTCCAAGTATACCACTGCCACAGCCACCCCTCTATCCAAGTATACCACATCCACCGCCACCCTTCTGTCCAAGTCTACCACTGCCACAGCCACCACTCTGTCCAAGTATACCACTGCCACAGCCACCCCTCTATCCAAGTATACCACCGCCACCCCTCTGTCCAAGTCTACCACTGCCACAGCCACCACGCTGTCCAAGTATACCATGTCCACAGTCACCCCTCTGTCCAAGTATATCAAGTCCACCGCCACCTCCTGTCCAAGTATATCACGTCCACAGCCACCCCTCTGTCTAAGTATACCATGTCCACAGCCACCCCTCTGTCCAAGTATACCACATTCACAGCCACCCCTCTGTCCAAGTATACCACATCCACAGCCACCCCTCTGTCCACGTATACCACATCCACAGCCACCTCTCTGTCCAAGTATACCACATCCACAGCCACCCCTCTGTCCAAGTATACCACATCCACAGCCACCCCTCTGTCCAAGTATACCACGTCCACAGCCACCCCTCTGTCCAAGTATACCACATCCACAGCCACCTCTCTGTCCAAGTATACCACATCCACAGCCACCCCTCTGTCCAAGTATACCACGTCCACAGCCACCTCTCTGTCCAAGTATACCCCGTCCACAGCCACCCCTCTGTCCAAGTATACCACGTCCACAGCCACCCCTCTGTCCAAGTATACCAAGTCCACAACCACCCCTCTGTCCAAGTATACCACGTCCACAGCCACCCCTCTGTCCAAGTATACCCCGTCCACAGCCACCCCTCTGTCCAAGTATACCCCATCCACAGCCACCCCTCTGTCCAAGTATACCAAGTCCATCGCCACCCCCTGTCCAAATATACCACATCTACAGCCACCCCTCTGTCTAAGTATACCCCGTCCACAGCCACCCCTCTGTCGAAGTATACCACATCAACAGCCACCCCTCTGTCCAAGTATACCACGTCCACAGCCACCCCTATGTCCAAGTATACCAAGTCCACCGCCACCCCCTGTCCAAATATACCACGTCCACAGCCACCCCTCTGTCCAAGTATACCCCATCCACAGCCACCCCTCTGTCCAAGTATACCCCGTCCACAGCCACCCCTCTGTCCAAGTATACCAAGTCCACTGCCACCCCCTGTCCAAATATACCACATCCACAGCAACCCCTCTGTCCAAGTATACCCCGTCCACAGCCACCCCTCTGTCCAAGTATACCACATCCATAGCCACCCCTCTGTTAAAGTCTACCACGTCCACAACCACCCCTCTGTCCAAGTATACCATGTCCACAGCCACCCCTCTGTTCAATTATACCACTTCCACAGCCATCCCTCTGTTCAAGTATACCACCTCCACAGCCACCCCTCTGTCCAAGTATACCACGTCCACAGCCACCCCTCTGTCCAAGTGTACCACGTCCACAGCCACCCCTCTGTCCAAGTATACCACGTCCACAGCCACCCCTCTGTCGAAGTATACCACATCCACAGCCACCCCTCTGTCCAAGTATACCACATCCACAACCACCCCTCTGTCCAAGTATACCACATCCACAGCCACCCCTCTGTCCAAGTATACCACGTCCACAGCCACCTCTCTGTCCAAGTATACCACGTCCACAGCCACCCCTCTGTCCAAGTCTACCACGTCCACAGCCTTCCCTCCATCCTAGTCTACCACATTCACAGCCACCCCTCTGTCCAAGTATACCATGTCCACCACCACCCCTCTGTCCAAGTATACCACATCCACAGCCACCCCTCTGTCCACATATACCATGTCCACAGCCACCCCTCTGTCCAAGTATACCATGTCCACAGCCACCCCACTGTCCAAGTATACCACGTTCACAGCCATCCGGTTGTCCAAGTATACCACATCCACAGCCACCCCTCTGTCCTAGTATACCACATCCACAGCCACCCCTCTGTCCAAGTATACCATGTCCACAGCCACCCCTCTGTCTGAGTATACCACATTCACAGCCACCCCTTTGTCCAAGTATATCATGTCCACAGCCACCCCTCTGTCCAAGTATACCCCATCCACAGCCACCCCTCTGTCCAAGTATACCACATCCACAGCCACCCCTCTGTCCAAGTATATCATGTCCATAGCCACCCCTCTGTCCAAGTATACCACGTCCACAGCCACCCCTCTGTCCAAGTATACCATGTCCACAACCACCCCTCTGTCCAAGTATATCATGTCCACAGCCACCCCTCTGTTCAAGTATACCATGTCCACAGCCACCCCTCTGTCCAAGTATACCACGTCCACAGCCACCCCTCTGTCCAAGTATACCACGTCCACAGCCACCCCTCTGTCCAAGTATACCCCGTCCACCGCCACCCCTCTGTCCAAGTATACCCCATCCACAGCCACCCCTCTGTCCAAGTATACCACATCCACAGCCACCCCTCTGTCCAAGTATACCCCATCCACTGCCACCCTTCTGTCCAAGTATACCCCGTCCACAGCCACCCCTCTGTCCAAGTATACCACATCCACAGCCACCCCTCTGTCCAAGTATACCACATCCACAGCCACCCCTCTGTTCAAGTCTACCACAACCACCCCTCTGTCCAAGTGTACCATGTCCACAGCCACCCCTCTGTCCAAGTATACCCCACCCACAGCCCCCCCTCTGTCCAAGTATACCACATCCACAGCCACCCCTCTGTCCAAGTATATCATGTCCATAGCCACCCCTCTGTCCAAGTATACCACATCCACAGCCACCCCTCTGTCCAAGTATACCCCATCCACCGCCACCCTTCTGTCCAAGTATACCCCGTCCACAGCCACCCCTCTGTCCAAGTATACCACGTCCACAGCCACCCCTCTGTCCAAGCATACCACATCCACAGCCACCCCTCTGTTCAAGTCTACCACAACCACCCCTCTGTCCAAGTGTACCATGTCCACAGCCACCCCTCTGTCCAAGTATACCCCATCCACAGCCCCCCCTCTGTCCAAGTATACCACATCCACAGCCACCCCTCTGTCCAAGTATATCATGTCCAAAGCCACCCCTCTGTCCAAGTATACCACGTCCACAGCCACCCCTCTGTCCAAGTATACCACGTCCACAACCATCCCTCTGTCCAAGTATATCATGTCCACAGCCACCCCTCTGTCCAAGTATATCATGTCTACAGCCACCCCTCTGTCCAAGTCTACCACGTCTACAGCCACCCCTCTGTTCAAGTATACCACGTCCACAGCCACCCCTCTGTCCAAGTATACCACATCCATAGCCACCTCCCTGTCCAAGTATACCCCTTCCACAGCCACCCCTCTGTCCAAGTATACCACATCCACAGCCACCCTTCTGTCCAAGTATACCCAGTCCACCGCCACCCCTCTGTCCAAGTATACCCCGTCCACAGCCACCCCTCTGTCCAAGTATACCACATCCACAGCCACCCCTCTGTCCAAGTCTACCACGTCCACAACCACCCCTCTGTCCAAGTATACCATGTCCACAGCCACCCCTCTGTTCAAGTATACCACGTCCACAGCCACCCCTCTGTCCAAGTATACCACGTCCACAGCCACCCCTCTGTCCAAGTATACCACGTCCACAGCCACCCCTCTGTCCAAGTATACCACGTCCACAGCCACCCATCTGTCCAAGTATACCACAGCCACAGCCACCCCTCTGTTCAAGTCTACCACAACCACCCCTCTGTCCATGTGTACCACGTCCACAGCCACCCCTCTGTCCAAGTATACCACATCGACAGCCACCCCTCAGTCAAAGTATACAATGTCCACAACCACCCCTCTGTCCAAGTATACCACATCCACAGCCACCCCTCTGTCCAAGTATACCACATCCACAGCCATCCCTCTGTCCAAGTCTACCACGTCCACAGCCTTCCCTCCGTTCTAGTTTACCACATCCACAGCCACCCCTCTGTCCAAGTCTACCACATCCACAGCCACCCCTCTGTCCAAGTATACCCCGTCCACAGCCACCCCTCTGTCCAAGTATACCCCGTCCACAGCCACCCCTCTGTCCAAGTATACCACATCCACAGCCACCCCTCTGTCCAAGTATACCAAGTCCACAACCACCCCTCTGTCCAAGTATACCACGTCCACAGCCACCCCTCTGTCCAAGTATACCCCGTCCACAGCCACCCCTCTGTCCAAGTATACCCCATCCACAGCCACCCCTCTGTCCAAGTATACCAAGTCCATCGCCACCCCCTGTCCAAATATACCACATCCACAGCCACCCCTCTGTCTAGGTATACCCCGTCCACAGCCACCCCTCTGTCGAAGTATACCACATCAACAGCCACCCCTCTGTCCAAGTATACCACGTCCACAGCCACCCCTATGTCCAAGTATACCAAGTCCACCGCCACCCCCTGTCCAAATATACCACGTCCACAGCCACCCCTCTGTCCAAGTATACCCCATCCACAGCCACCCCTCTGTCCAAGTATACCCCGTCCACAGCCACCCCTCTGTCCAAGTATACCAAGTCCACTGCCACCCCCTGTCCAAATATACCACATCCACAGCACCCCCTCTGTCCAAGTATACCCCGTCCACAGCCACCCCTCTGTCCAAGTATACCACATCCATAGCCACCCCTCTGTTAAAGTCTACCACGTCCACAACCACCCCTCTGTCCAAGTATACCATGTCCACAGCCACCCCTCTGTTCAATTATACCACTTCCACAGCCATCCCTCTGTTCAAGTATACCACCTCCACAGCCACCCCTCTGTCCAAGTATACCACGTCCACAGCCACCCCTCTGTCCAAGTGTACCACGTCCACAGCCACCCCTCTGTCCAAGTATACCACGTCCACAGCCACCCCTCTGTCGAAGTATACCACATCCACAGCCACCCCTCTGTCCAAGTATACCACATCCACAACCACCCCTCTGTCCAAGTATACCACATCCACAGCCACCCCTCTGTCCAAGTATACCACGTCCACAGCCACCTCTCTGTCCAAGTATACCACGTCCACAGCCACCCCTCTGTCCAAGTCTACCACGTCCACAGCCTTCCCTCCGTCCTAGTCTACCACATCCACAGCCACCCCTCTGTCCAAGTATACCATGTCCACCGCCACCCCTCTGTCCAAGTATACCAAATCCACAGCCACCCCTCTGTCCACATATACCATGTCCACAGCCACCCCTCTGTCCAAGTATACCATGTCCACAGCCACCCCACTGTCCAAGTATACCACGTTCACAGCCATCCGGTTGTCCAAGTATACCACATCCACAGCCACCCCTCTGTCCTAGTATACCACATCCACAGCCACCCCTCTGTCCAAGTATACCATGTCCACAGCCACCCCTCTGTCTGAGTATACCACATTCACAGCCACCCCTTTGTCCAAGTATATCATGTCCACAGCCACCCCTCTGTCCAAGTATACCCCATCCACAGCCACCCCTCTGTCCAAGTATACCACATCCACAGCCACCCCTCTGTCCAAGTATATCATGTCCATAGCCACCCCTCTGTCCAAGTATACCACGTCCACAGCCACCCCTCTGTCCAAGTATACCATGTCCACAACCACCCCTCTGTCCAAGTATATCATGTCCACAGCCACCCCTCTGTTCAAGTATACCATGTCCACAGCCACCCCTCTGTCCAAGTATACCACGTCCACAGCCACCCCTCTGTCCAAGTATACCACGTCCACAGCCACCCCTCTGTCCAAGTATACCCCGTCCACCGCCACCCCTCTGTCCAAGTATACCCCATCCACAGCCACCCCTCTGTCCAAGTATAGCACATCCACAGCCACCCCTCTGTCCAAGTATATCATGTCCATAGCCACCCCTCTGTCCAAGTATACCACATCCACAGCCACCCCTCTGTCCAAGTATACCCCATCCACTGCCACCCTTCTGTCCAAGTATACCCCGTCCACAGCCACCCCTCTGTCCAAGTATACCACATCCACAGCCACCCCTCTGTCCAAGTATACCACATCCACAGCCACCCCTCTGTTCAAGTCTACCACAACCACCCCCTGTCCAAGTGTACCATGTCCACAGCCACCCCTCTGTCCAAGTATACCCCACCCACAGCCCTCCCTCTGTCCAAGTATACCACATCCACAGCCACCCCTCTGTCCAAGTATATCATGTCCATAGCCACCCCTCTGTCCAAGTATACCACATCCACAGCCACCCCTCTGTCCAAGTATACCCCATCCACCGCCACCCTTCTGTCCAAGTATACCCCGTCCACAGCCACCCCTCTGTCCAAGTATACCACATCCACAGCCACCCCTCTGTCCAAGTATACCACATCCACAGCCACCCCTCTGTTCAAGTCTACCACAACCACCCCTCTGTCCAAGTGTACCATGTCCACAGCCACCCCTCTGTCCAAGTATACCCCATCCACAGCCCCCCCTCTGTCCAAGTATACCACATCCACAGCCACCCCTCTGTCCAAGTATATCATGTCCAAAGCCACCCCTCTGTCCAAGTATACCACGTCCACAGCCACCCCTCTGTCCAAGTATACCACGTCCACAACCATCCCTCTGTCCAAGTATATCATGTCCACAGCCACCCCTCTGTCCAAGTATATCATGTCCACAGCCACCCCTCTGTCCAAGTCTACCACGTCTACAGCCACCCCTCTGTCCAAGTATACCACGTCCACAGCCACCCCTCTGTCCAAGTATACCACATCCATAGCCACCTCCCTGTCCAAGTATACCCCTTCCACAGCCACCCCTCTGTCCAAGTATACCACATCCACAGCCACCCTTCTGTCCAAGTATACCCAGTCCACCGCCACCCCTCTGTCCAAGTATACCCCGTCCACAGCCACCCCTCTGTCCAAGTATACCACATCCACAGCCACCCCTCTGTCCAAGTCTACCACGTCCACAACCACCCCTCTGTCCAAGTATACCATGTCCACAGCCACCCCTCTGTTCAAGTATACCACGTCCACAGCCACCCCTCTGTCCAAATATACCACGTCCACAGCCACCCCTCTGTCCAAGTATACCACGTCCACAGCCACCCCTCTGTCCAAGTATACCACGTCCACAGCCACCCATCTGTCCAAGTATACCACAGCCACAGCCACCCCTCTGTTCAAGTCTACCACAACCACCCCTCTGTCCATGTGTACCACGTCCACAGCCACCCCTCTGTCCAAGTATACCACATCGACAGCCACCCCTCAGTCAAAGTATACAATGTCCACAACCACCCCTCTGTCCAAGTATACCACATCCACAGCCACCCCTCTGTCCAAGTATACCACATCCACAGCCATCCCTCTGTCCAAGTCTACCACGTCCACAGCCTTCCCTCCGTTCTAGTTTACCACATCCACAGCCACCCCTCTGTCCAAGTCTACCACATCCACAGCCACCCCTCTGTCCAAGTATACCCTGTCCACAGCCACCCCTCTGTCCAAGTATACCCCGTCCACAGCCACCCCTCTGTCCAAGTATACCACATCCACAGCCACCCCTCTGTCCAAGTATACCAAGTCCACAGCCACCCCTCTGTCCAAGTATACCACGTCAACAGCCACCCCTCTGTCCAAGTATACCACGTCCACAGCCACCCCTCTGTCCAAGTATACCAAGTCCACCGCCACCCCCTGTCCAAGTATACCAAGTCCACCGCCACCCCCTGTCCAAATATACCACGTCCACAGCCACCCCTCTGTCCAAGTATACCCCGTCCACAGCCACCCCTCTGTCCAAGTATACCCCATCCACAGCCACCCCTCTGTCCAAATATACCATGTCCACAGCCACACCTCTGTCCAAGTATACCCCATCCACAGCCACCCCTCTGTCCAAGTATACCCCGTCCACAGCCACCCCTCTGTCCAAGTATACCAAGTCCACCGCCACCCCCTGTCCAAATTTACCACGTCCACAGCCACCCCTCTGTCCAAGCATACCCCATCCACAGCCACCCCTCTGTCCAAGTATACCATATCCATAGCCACCCCTCTGTCCAAGTGTACCACGTCCACAACCACCCCTCTGTCCAAGTATACCATATCCATAGCCACCCCTCTGTCCAAATATACCACGTCCACAGCCACCCCTCTGTCCAAGTATACCCCGTCCACAGCCACCCCTCTGTCCAAGTATACCATATCCATAGCCACCCCTCTGTCCAAGTATACCATGTCCACAGCCACCCCTCTGTCCAAGTATACCACGTCCACAGCCACCCCTCTGTCCAAATATACCACATCCACAGCCACCCCTCTGTTCAAGTCTACCACAACCACCCCTCTGTCCAAGTGTACCATGTCCACAGCCACCCCTCTGTCCAAGTATACCATGTCCACAGCCACCCCTCTGTCGAAGTATACCACATCCACAGACACCCCTCAGTCCAAGTATACCACGTCCACAACCATCCCTCTGTCCAAGTATACCACATCCACAGCCACCCATCTGTCCAAGTATACCACGTCCACAGCCACCCCTCTGTCCAAGTATACCACGTCCACAGCCACCCCTCTGTCCAAGTATACCACATCCACAGCCACCCCTCTGTCCAAGTCTACCACGTCCACAGCCTTCCCTCCGTCCTAGTCTACCACATCCACAGCCACCCCTCTGTCCAAGTATACCACATCCACAGCCACCCCTCTGTTTAAGTATACCACATCCACAGCCACCCCTCTGTCTAAGTATACCACAGCCACCCCTCTGTCCAAGTATACCATGTCCACCGCCACCCCTCTGTCCAAGTATACCACATTCACAGCCACCCCTCTGTCCACATATACCATGTCCACAGCCACCCCTCTGTCCAAGTATACCACATCCACAGCCACCCCTCTGTCCAAGTATACCACGTCCACAGTCACACCTCTGTCCAAGTATACCACGTCCACAGCCACACCTCTGTCCAAGTATACCACGTCCACAGCCACCTCTCTGTCCAAGTATACACTGTCCACATCCACCCCTCTGTCCAAGTATACCATGTCTACAGCCACCCCTCCGTCCAAGTATAGCACGACCACAGCCACCCCTCCCTTCAAGTATACAATGACCACATCCACCCCTCCATTCAAGTATACCACGTCCACAGCCACCCCTCTGTTCAAGTATATCACGTCCACAGACACCCATCTGTCCAAGGTCCTCATAAAAAGAAATCAGATTTGTGTGACAACTTCTGTCTTTCATGAATCCATGCTGTCTGCTACTTAGAAGAACGGATCTATGTGACCTTTTATTAAACTCTCCAGTATCTTCCGGTCTATAGAAGTTACACTAACAAGTCTATAGTTACTTGGTAACGACTTTGATCCTTTTTTAAATATGGGCACCATATTGGCCCTGTGCCAGTCCAGTGGTACCATTCCAGTCATTATCGAGTCCCTAAAAATTAGATACAATGGCCTTGATATAACAGAGCTCAATTCTTTTAGGATCCGTGGGTGTAAGCCATCTGGTCCAGGTGATTTAATCACCTTTATCTCTCTACCCCCTTCCCCCCTCTGTTTTCTCTCACATTTCTGGTCCTACCTGATTTTGCCATCAGTAGAGCCGGGGTGACGTAGTCATTGTTGTCGTCCAGATGGTAGAACACTCCACAGAGACTGACTGGACACAGATCCGTCACATACAGCCAGATGGAGAAGCTGCAGCTGTGGGACAACATGATATCAATATACTGTATATACAGCCTGAGATTTCCCCACAAATCACACAGACAGATATATACATGAATGGGCTTCTCTATTCCACAACAGAACATGGTCACCCTCCAGCTAAAGTCCCCAGTGGTAGTAATCCCCTGCACAGATCCCACCAATCAGCTACCTCCAGCTAAAGTCCCCAGTGGTGGTCATCTCCTGTACAGATCCCACCAATCAGCTACCTCCAGCTAAAGTACCCAACGGTAGTAGTCCCCTGCACAGATCCCACCAATCAGCTACCTCCAGGTAAAGTCCCCAGTGGTGGTCATCCCCTGCACAAATCCCACCATTCAGCTACCTCCAGCTAAAGTCCCCAGTGGTGGTCATCCCCTGCACAAATCCCACCAATAAGCTACCTCCAGCTAAAGTCCCCAGTGGTTGTCATCCCCTGCACAGATCCCACCAATAAGCTACCTCCAGGTAAAGTCCCCAGTGGTGGTCATCCCCTGCACAGATCCCACCAATCAGCTACCTCCAGCTAAAGTCCCCAGTGGTGGTCATCCCCTGTACAGATCCCACCAATCAGCTACCTCCAGCTAAAGTACCCAGCGGTAGTAGTCCCCTGCACAGATCCCACCAATCAGCTACCTCCAGGTAAAGTCCCCAGTGGTGATCATCCCCTGTACAGATCCCACCAATCAGCTACCTCCAGCTAATGTCTCCAGTGGTGGTCATCCCCTGTACAGATCCCACCAATCAGCTACCTCCAGCTAAAGTCCTCAATAGTGGTAATCCCCTGTACAGACCTCACCAATCCGCTACCTCCAGCTAAAGTCCCCAGTGGTGGTCATCCCCTGCACAGATCCCACTAATCTGCCACCTCCAGCTAAAGTACCCATTGGTAGTAATCCCCTTGCACGGACCCCAGCAATCAACTACCTTCAGCTAAAGTCCCCATTGGGGGTTGTCCTCTGCACAGACCCCACCAATCAGCTACCTCCAGCTAAAGTCCCCAGTGGTGGTCATCCCCTGTAGAGATCCCACCAATCAGCTACCTCCAGCTAAAGTCCCCAGTGGTGGTCATCCCCTGTACAGATCCCACCAATCAGCTACCTCCAGCTAAAGTCCCCAGTGGTGGTCATCCCCTGTACAGATCCCACCAATTAGCTACCTCCAGCTAAAGTACCTAGTGGTGGTCATCCCCTGCACAGACCCCACCAATCAGCTACCTCCAGCTAACGTCCCCAGTGGTGGTCATCCTCTGCACAGACCCCACCAATCAGCTACCTCAAGCTAAAGTCCCCAGTGGTGGTCATCCCCTGCACAGATCCCACCAATCAGCTACCTCCAGTTAATGTCCCCAGTGGTGGTCATCTTCTGCACAGACCCCACCAATCAGCTACCTCCAGGTAAAGTACCCAATGGTGGTCATCCCCTGCACAGACCCCAGCAATCAGCTACCTTCAGCTAAAGTCCCCAGCAGGGCATGTTGCTAGGTCTACAAAAGATCTGGGGCTAGAGCCCATAGCAACGTAGTAAAGAAAGTCATACGCTTGGGCGGGCATACACATGTATATACAGTAATATACGTGTGGGTATATATATATTCCCAGAGAGCCCCCCACTTACATCAGGGTCCCCAGAGAGCCCCCCTTACATCACCTTACATCAGGGTCCCCAGAGAGCCTCCTCCTTACATCAGAGTCCTCAGAGAGCCTCCCACTTACATCAGGGTTCCCAGAGAGGCCCCCTTACATTAGGGTCCCCAGAGAGCCTCTCCCTTAAATCTGGGTCCCTAGAGAGCCTAGGCCTTAAAATCAGGGTCCCCAGAGAGCCCCCCACTTACATAAGGTTCCCCAGAGAGCCTCCCCTCCCCTTGGGGACCCCTGCAGAGACTCAGGGCTATTGGCCTCAGATTCGGGGCTATAGCCCCAAAAGCCACCCCCTAGCAACGCCCCTGGTCCCCAGTGAGGGTCGTCCTCTGCACAGATCCCACCAATCAGCTACCTCCAGCTAAAGTCCCCAGTGGTGGCCATCCCCTGTACAGATCCCACCAATCAGCTACCTCCAGCTAAAGTCCCCAGTGGTGGCCATCCCCTGCACAGATCCCACCAATCAGCTACCTCCAGCTAAAGTCCCCAGTGGTGGTCATCCCCTGTACAGATCCCACCAATCAGCTACCTCCAGCTAAAGTACCCATTGGTAGTAATCCCCTTGCACAGACCCCAGCAATCAGCTACCTTCAGCTAAAGTCCCCAGTGGTGGTCATCCGCTGCACAGACCCCACCAATCAGCTACCTCCAGCTAACATCCCCAGTGGTGGTCATCCCCTGTACAGATCCCACCAATCAGCTACCTCCAGCTAACATCCCCAGTGGTGGTCATCCCCTGTACAGATCCCACCAATCAGCTACCTCCAGCTAAAGTCCCCAGTGGTGGTCATCCTCTGCACAAACCCCACCAATCAGCTACCTCCAGATAAAGTACCCAGTGGTGGTTATCCCCTGTACAGACCCCACCAATCAGCTACCTCCAACTAAAGTCCCCAGTGGTGGTCATCCCCTGTACAGATCCCACCAATCAGCTACCTCCAGCTAACATCCCCAGTGGTGGTCATCCCCTGTACAGACCCCACCAATCAGCTACCTCCAGCTAATGTCCCCAGTGGTGGTCATCCCCTGTACAGACCTCACCAATCAGCTACCTCCAGCTAAAGTCCCCAGTGGTGGTCATCCCCTGTACAGATCCCACCAATCAGCTACCTCCAGCTAAAGTCCCCAGTGGTGGTCTGGTTGCTACCAGAAATCTGCACAGAGCTGAAAGTCATATTGCAGGCATCCCCAGCAGTGTCCTTAGGGTTAGTGTTCTGGGGTTTCCCTTTAAGGAGATACCTGGATTCCATAGAGAATCCCTCAGTACATTGATGTCTCGTTATCTGGAGATGATTGGGTGGAATTCGGGAGGTTTAGTGGAATGGGATTGGGGAAGATTAGTGGAGACTTGTGAGATTGGGAAAGATTAGTCATGCTGGGTGGAGGAAATCTCTGAGAGTTAAAGTGAGTCAGAGATCAATCGTCATCCTGATCCCTCCAACCACGCTGGTCACCTACGCATTGACGGTGCTTTTCCAGATCACTTAGTTGCCAACAATCAGAAGACATATCTAATTCTACAACCCAGAGAGTGGCAACTCCTGGGCTAGCCACAGCCAGGGGCCCATACCGGGGAGATTTGGGGGACTGCATGGGACCCACTGCTCCTGAGGGGCCCCATGCTTTCCCTGCCTCTTTTGCTAAACCATACATCGAAACATCTAAATACCTCATACCTTCAGAACTTCCCACAGCCATTGCACCCCCTAAATCATGAGGGCCACCCCCCGCCCCACCGTACCGGATAATTAATGAGGATCAGCTGTTACCCTACACACTGCACCTGACAAATTCTGAGGGCCACCTGTCTAACCCCCCCCACACACACTGCACCTGACAAATCACGAGGACCAGCTGTACCCCCCCCCACACACACACACACAAACACTGCACTATGCAGATCATCACACAGGGGATCAGCTGGATGGATTTGGGTTCCTGACCTCCTAACCTGGGGGGAAACTTTGTAATTCAATGAAGCTGACTTGTAATGTTTGCTCTTCATTGATGTCTTCACCTTCCTCCTCCGAGTGTGGAAAGTCTTGTCTGTCCTGTCTTCCTTATCGTATGATCAGATCAACACATACGTGTCACCATCTGTACAGAGAACCCTCTCCTGTGTCCTGGTAATGACCCGTACAGATCTGTGTCAGAGTCACCTTAGGGTCTAGGTGTCAGAGTCACCTCAGGGTCTAGGCGTCAGAGTCACCTTAGGGTCTAGGTGTCAGAGTCACCTCAGGGTCTAGGTGTCAGAATCACCTCAGGGTCTAGGTGTCAGAATCACCTCAGGGTCTAGGCGTCAGCGTCACCTTAGGGTCTAGGTGTCAGTGTCACCTCAGGGTCTAGGTGTCAGCATCACCTTAGGGTCTAGGTGTCAGCATCACCTTAGGGTCTAGGTGTCAGTGTCACCTTAGGGTCTAGGCGTCAGCGTCACCTTAGGGTCTAGGTGTCAGCGTCACCTTAGGGTCTAGGTGTCAGTGTCACCTTAGGGTCTAGGCGTCAGCGTCACCTTAGGGTCTAGGTGTCAGCATCACCTTAGGGTCTAGGTGTCAGTGTCACCTCAGGGTCTAGGTGTCAGCATCACCTTAGGGTCTAGGTGTCAGCATCACCTTAGGGTCTAGGTGTCAGTGTCACCTTAGGGTCTAGGCGTCAGCGTCACCTTAGGATCTAGGTGTCAGTGTCACCTTAGGGTCTAGGCGTCAGCGTCACCTTAGGGTCTAGGTGTCAGCATCACCTTAGGGTCTAGATGTCAGTGTCACCTTAGGGTCTAGGCGTCAGCGTCACCTTAGGGTCTAGGTGTCAGCATCACCTTAGGGTCTAGGTGTCAGTGTCACCTTAGGGTCTAGGCGTCAGCGTCAACTTAGGGTCTAGGCGTCAGCGTCACCTTAGGGTCTAGGCGTCAGCGTAACCTTAGGGTCTAGGCGTCAGCGTCACCTAAGGGTCTAGGCATCAGCGTCACCTTAGGGTCTAGGTGCAGCGTCACCTTAGGGTGTAGGTGTCAGGGTCACCTTAGGGTCTAGGCGTCAGAGTCACCTTAGGGTCTAGGTGTCAGCATCACCTTAGGGTCTAGGTGTCAGTGTCACCTTAGGGTCTAGGCGTCAGCGTCACCTTAGGGTCTAGGTGTCAGTGTCACCTTAGGGTCTAGGCGTAAGCGTCACCTTAGGGTCTAGGCGTCAGCGTCACCTTAGGGTCTAGGCATCAGCGTAACCTTAGGGTCTAGGCGTCAGCGTCACCTAAGGGTCTAGGTGTAGCGTCACCTTAGGGTGTAGGTGTCAGGGTCACCTTAGGGTCTAGGCGTCAGAGTCACCTTAGGGTCTAGGCGTCAGTCTCACCTTAGGGTCTAGGCGTCAGTCTCACCTCAGGGTCTAGGCGTCAAAATCACCTCAGGGTCTAGGCATCACCTTAGGGTCTAGGCGTCAGCGTCACCTTAGGGTCTAGGTGTCAGCGTCACCTTAGGGTCTAGGAGTCAGAGTCACCTTAGGGTCTAGGCGTCAGAGTCACCTCAGGGTCTAGGAGTCAGAGTCACCTTAGGGTCCAGGTGTCAGAGTCACCTCAGGGTCTAGGCATCAGGAGGGTGGGCGGTGATGATGGTTCCCCTAGTTTCTTCATTTCTCCCGGGAGGCCGACTATGGGGATCGGGGGTTTTGTGTGACCTCTGACCTTGAGGTTAGACTCTCTATCTGAAAGAGCTCAATCACCTCACACACCTGTAATCATTTAAAGGGGAATCGTACTGAGATATGGGGACTGCCATTGCTGAACCCCTTCTTAAAATGCTCATTGCCCGGCTGCTTCTGGCTTCATCCATTTCTGAGTCACAGAGGAAAGTCAGGACCCTTCAATTGTATATTTGTTCCCAGTCAGTATGATTACATTGGATCAGCATGGCAGCCAGGCAGATAGCATCTTCAGAAGAAAAGCTTTTCAATGTATTTACTGCAGGATTTTAAATGTAACATTCAGATTGCTACAGACTCCCAGACTCCCACCATGTGACTTGCTACAAGGTTACAATGTATAGTCTTATCACTGGGGGGGGGACTGAGTGATAAAGGTAGAGATTCTATAGACAGCTATGCTATTGGCTGTCAGGAATGTATATGTAGACTTGTAGAGGAAATGACAGGTCCACTTTTAGGGGTTTAGTAAAGGAAAGTACTTACCGTGGTGCCATTGCATTGTACTGTCTCTGGCGCTCCAGTGTGGGGTCCAGGTATGGCTCCGGTCTCCTCACAATGCCAAAACCTTCCCCGGTACAAGCATAGAGGAACGGGAGGAGACGGATGACTTCTACCGGAAAAAAAGAAAGTGGAGTGGTGCGCTTATTCAATATAGTGTGCCATAAAATATACTGCCAGACAAAGAAGATTCTTCTGTTATGTTTTATATCACCGACCTCCACAGAGACGTCACATATGAGCCGAGACGTCACATGTCAGCAGAGACGTCACATGTCAGCAGAGATGTCACATATCAGCCGAGACGTCACAGGTCAGCCGAGACGTCACATATCAGCCGAGACGTCACATGTCAGCCGAGACGTCACAGGTCAGCCGAGACGTCACATGTCAGCCGGGACGTCACATGTCAGCCGAGACGTCACAGGTCAGCCGAGACGTCACATATCAGCCGAGACGTCACATATCAGCCGAGACGTCACATGTCAGCCGAGACGTCACATATCAGCCGAGACAACACATGTCAGCCGAGACAACACATGTCAGCCGAGACGTCACATGTCAGCCGAGACGTCACATATCAGCCGAGACGTCACATATCAGCAGAGACGTCACATATCAGCCGAGACGTCACATGTCAGCCGAGACGTCACATGTCAGCCGAGACGTCACATATCAGCCGAGACGTCACATGTCAGCCGAGACGTCACATGTCAGCCGAGACATCACAGGTCAGCCGAGATGTCACATATCAGCCGAGACGTCACGTGTCAGCCGAGACGTCACAGGTCAGCCGAGACGTCACATATCAGCCGAGACGTCACATGTCAGCCGAGACGTCACATATCAGCCGAGACGTCACATATCAGCCGAGACGTCACATGTCAGCCGAGACGTCACATATCAGCCGAGACGTCACATATCACCTGAGACGTCACATGTCAGCCGAGACGTCACATGTCAGCCGAGACGTCACATATCAGCCGAGACGTCACATATCAGCCGAGACGTCACATATCAGCTGAGACGTCACATATCAGCCGAGACGTCATGTGTCAGCCGAGACGTCATGTGTCAGCCGAGACGTCACATGTCAGCCGAGACGTCACATGTCAGCAGAGACGTCACATATCAGCCGAGACATCACATATCAGCCGAAACGTCACATGTCAGCCGAGACGTCACATGTCAGCCGAGACGTCACATATCAGCCGAGACGTCACATATCAGCCGAGACGTCACATATCACCTGAGACGTCACATGTCAGCCGAGACGTCACATATCAGCCGAGACGTCACATGTCAGCCGAGACGTCACATATCAGCCGAGACGTCACATGTTAGCCGAGACATCACATGTCAGCCGAAACGTCACATATCAGCCAAGATGTCACATATCAGTCGAGACGTCACATAGAATGAATAAAGGCAAGGGGCATTCATCAACAACCCCTAATTAGTAGTAATTCAGATAGTAATTGAGAGAGTAATACAGCTAGTAATAGAGCTAGTAATACAGATAGTAATACAGCTAGTAATACAGATAGTAATAGAGCTAGTAATACAGATAGTAATACATATAGTATCTCAGGAAGTATTACAGGTAGTAACAGAGTGATAGTAAAGGTCTGTAGAAATTACCTTCCTCAGCTGGGCACTGTGGCACTTTTTCCATCCTGACCTTCCACAACACATCCTGATCCCATTGCGGACATTTCCGATGGTCTTTGTATGGCCGACTATTGGGTGTCGGGATTTCTATTTCATGCAGAATTCTGGCCACTCCATTCCTATAGGAGAATCTGTCCGGCATGTTGAGGTCAATGGGATAATCTGAGATCCAGGCTCTGAGAAGAACATTGGTGACATAGATGGGTCGACGGAGGATCCAGTCCTCTCTGTAGACCATCTGATCTGGAAAGTTTATGTGGATCTCCCGAATCTTCTCTGTACCATCGGGCCTGCAAATCCAACGTCTTTTAAATATGCCAACCAGCGACTTCGTAATGGAAGATGCCAGAACATCTACATGGACTACCTGGTCCGACTGGCACTGATACAGGATTTCTATGACCGAAGAATCAGACAAAGTCCTTGGTGGGTCAAAGAACTCAATGTAAGACTTGGTTGGGGTTGGGGCTGAAGTCTCTGAGGTGATGACCTGCATCCAACAGGACTGGACAAAGAAAGACTATCAGTCTCTGTACCAGAGGAGCTTGCACTCTAATATCATCCCACAGTCACACACTATTATTATTATACATTCATATATGTCTGACATATACCGCAGTGCTGTACAGAGATCACTGAGCCAGTCACATCAGTCTCTGTACTAGAGGAGCTTACACTCTAATGTCCCCTCCCCCCACAGTCACATCAGTCTCTATACAGAGGAGCTTACACTCTAATGTCCCCTCCCCCACAGTCACATCAGTCTCTATACAGAGGAGCTTACACTCTAATGTCCCCTCCCCCACAGTCACATCAGTCTCTGTACAGAGGAGCTTACACTCTAATGTCCCCTCCCCCCACAGTCACATCAGTCTCTGTACAGAGGAGCTTACACTCTAATGTCCCCTCCCCCCACAGTCACATCAGTCTCTATACAGAGGAGCTTACACTCTAATATCCCCTCCCCCCACAGTCACATCAGTCTCTGTACAGAGGAGCTTACACTCTAATGTCCTCTCCCCCCACAGTCACATCAGTCTCTGTACAGAGGAGCTTACACTCTAATGTCCCCTCCCCCACAGTCACATCAGTCTCTGTACAGAGGAGCTTACACTCTAATGTCCCCTCCCCCCACAGTCACATCAGTCTCTGTACAGAGGAGCTTACACTCTAATGTCCCCTCCCCCCACAGTCACATCAGTCTCTATACAGAGGAGCTTACACTCTAATATCCCCTCCCCCCACAGTCACATCAGTCTCTGTACAGAGGAGCTTACACTCTAATGTCCCCTCCCCCCACAGTCACATCAGTCTCTATACAGAGGAGCTTACACTCTAATGTCCCCTCAGCCCACAGTCACATCAGTCTCTGTACAGAGGAGCTTACACTCTAATGTCCCCTCCCCCCACAGTCACATCAGTCTCTGTACAGAGGAGCTTACACTCTAATGTCCCCTCCCCCACAGTCACATCAGTCTCTGTACAGATGAGCTTACACTCTAATGTCCCCTCCCCCCACAGTCACATCAGTCTCTGTACAGAGTAGCTTACACTCTAATGTCCCCTCCCCCCCACAGTCACATCAGTCTCTATACAGAGGAGCTTACACTCCAATGTCCCCTCCCCCCACAGTCACATCAGTCTCTATACAGAGGAGCTTACACTCTAATGTCCCCTCCCCCACAGTCACATCAGTCTCTGTACAGAGGAGCTTACACTCTAATGTCCCCTCCCCCCACAGTCACATCAGTCTCTGTACAGAGGAGCTTACACTCTAATGTTCCCTCCCCCCACAGTCACATCAGTCTCTGTACAGAGGAGCTTACACTCTAATGTCCCCCCACAGTCGCACACTATTATTATTATACATTTATATAGCTCTGACATATACCGCGGTGTTGTACAGAGAACCATACCTGGCAGAGGAGGAGGCAGCTGAGAAGGGTCTCCTGGACTCTCCATTGAGGCGCCATGATGGATATTATTTTTGGGGACACTCACATGTCCACTTTCTGGATGTTCCAGGATTCTGGAAATTCATGGAATTCAGGATAGATCCAGTCTGGGAGGTGGGTGGTTCTCCAGTGATGGCCGGTATCGGTAGCTGGTGATATTCTGGTATTGGCACGTCGTCAGCACCTGTCAGATGCAGAATACACACCGGGATACGTGGAACCTGCTGGGGAGGCAGAACGAGTTAAAACAAACATCAGATAAAGTTATGAAGTCAGCTTAACCTCTTATATCCGGGAAAAGTCACCAAACCGACCGTAAAGACTAAGACAATAAAAGCCAGGCGGCCAAAGCACCCTGCGGGGGGGGGGTCACCACACAGGACTGATGACAGGGAAAAGAAAACAATGTCATTCTTAAAGTGACCCGACACTAATACAATGACCCACCAGAGAAGATAATGAATACTCTCCATTCGTAAACCTTCCATCTCTTGGAGAGTTCCCACCTTTTCTTCAAATAAAACCCCAACACTTTAGAAGCGCACAGCTATTTTTTTTATAGTATAAACTATACATATATTTTGCTATTAAATAACATTTCTAATCATATGACATTAATCACAAGAGTCCCCCTTTACATCAGAGTCTACAGAGTTCCCCTTTTGCAACTGAACTCGCAGATTTCCCTTACACTGTAATTGAGAACTCTGGGACTCTGACATAAGGGAGAAGTCTGGGGACTCTGACGTAAGGGAGAACTCTGGGGACTCTGATCTAAGGGAGAACTCTGGGGACTCTGATCTAAGGGAGAACTCTGGGGATTCTGATCTAAGGGAGAACTCTGGGGACTCTGATCTAAGGGAGAACTCTGGGGACTCCGATGTAAGGGAGAACTCTGGGGACTCTGACATAAGGGAGAACTCTGGGGACTCTGACATAAGGGAGAACTCTGGGACGCCGAACAGTGCGTCGGATTCCATGTCAGGTGATGCATTGGGTAGTGTGTCAGATAGCGTGTCAGGTGATGCGTTGGGTAGTGCGCCGGACAGTGCGTCGGATTCCGTGTCGGGTGATGTGTTGGGTAGTGTGTCAGATAGAGCATCGGGGATGTGTTGGGTAGTGCGCCGGGCAGTGCGTTGGATTCCATGTCAGGTGATGTGTTGGGTAGTGTGTCAGATAGCGTGTCGGGTGATGCGTTGGGTAGTGCGCCAGGCAGTGCGTCGGATTCCGTGTCGGGTGATGCTTTGGGTAGTGCGTCGGACAGTGCGTTGGATTCCGTGTCGGGTGATGCGTTGGGTAGTGTGTCAGATAGCGTGTCGGGTGATGCGTTGGGTAGTGCGTCGGACAGTGCGTTGGATTCCGTGTCGGGTGATGCGTTGGGTAGTGTGTCAGATAGCGTGTCGGGTGATGCGTTGGGTAGTGCGTCGGGCAGTGTGTCGGATTCCATGTCGGGTGATGTGTTGGGTAGTGTGTCAGATAGCGTGTCAGGTGATGCGTTGGGTAGTGCGCCGGACAGTGCGTCGGATTCCGTGTCGGGTGATGTGTTGGGTAGTGTGTCAGATAGCGTGTCGGGTGATGCGTTGGGTAGTGTGTCAGATAGCGTGTCGGGTGATGTGTTGGGTAGTGTGTCAGATAGCGTGTCGGGTGATGTGTTGGGTAGTGTGTCAGATAGCGTGTCGGGTGATGCGTTGGGTAGTGTGTCGGACAGTGCGTCGGATTCCACGTCAGGTGATGCATTGGGTAGTGTGTCAGATAGCGTGTCGGGTGATGTGTTGGGTAGCGTGCCGGACAGTGCGTCGGATTCCGTGTCGGGTGATGTGTTGGGTAGTGCGCCGGGCAGTGGGTCGAATACCATGTCGGGTGATGCTTTGGGTAGTGCGTCGGACAGTGCGTCGGATTCCATGTCGGGTGATGTGTTGGGTAGTGTGTCAGATAGCGTGTCGGGTGATGCGTTGGGTAGTGTGTCAGATAGAGCATCGGGGATGTGTTGGGTAGTGCGCCGGGCAGTGCGTTGGATTCCATGTCAGGTGATGTGTTGGGTAGTGTGTCAGATAGCATGTCGGGTGATGCGTTGGGTAGTGCGCCAGGCAGTGCGTCGGATTCCGTGTCGGGTGATGTGTTGGGTAGTGTGTCAGATAGCGTGTCGGGTGATGCGTTGGGTAGTGCGTCGGACAGTGCGTCGGATTCCATGTTGGGTGATGTGTTGGGTAGTGTGTCAGATAGCGTGTCGGGTGATGCGTTGGGTAGTGCGTCGGACAGTGCGTCGGATACCATGTCGGGTGATGTGTTGGGTAGTGTGTCAGATAGCGTGTCGGGTGATGCGTTGGGTAGTGCGTCGGACAGTGCGTCGGATTCCATGTCAGGTGATGCATTGGGTAGTGTGTCAGATAGCGTGTCGGGTGATGCGTCGGACAGTACGTCGGATTCCGTGTCGGGTGATGCGTTGGGTAGTGTGTCAGATAGCGTGTCGGGTAATGCGTTGGGTAGTGCGTCGGACAGTGCGTCGGATTCCATGTCAGGTGATGCGTTGGGTAGTGTGTCAGATAGCGTGTCGGGTGATGCGTTGGGTAGTGTGCCGGGCAGTGCGTCGGATTCCGTGTCGGGTGATGTGTTGGGTAGTGTGTCAGATAGCGTGTCGGGTAATGCGTTGGGTAGTGCGTTGGACAGTGCGTCGGATTCCATGTCAGGTGATGCGTTGGGTAGTGTGTCAGATAGCGTGTCGGGTGATGCGTTGGGTAGTGTGCCGGGCAGTGCGTCGGATTCCGTGTCGGGTGATGTGTTGGGTAGTGTGTCAGATAGCGTGTCGGGTAATGCGTTGGGTAGTGCGTTGGACAGTGCGTCGGATTCCATGTCGGGTGATGTGTTGGGTAGTGTGTCAGATAGCGTGTCGGGTGATGTGTTGGGTAGTGTGCCGGGCAGTGCGTCGGATTCCGTGTCGGGTGATGTGTTGGGTAGTGTGTCAGATAGCGTGTCGGGTAATGCGTTGGGTAGTGCGTTGGACAGTGCGTCGGATTCCATGTCGGGTGATGTGTTGGGTAGTGTGTCAGATAGCGTGTCGGGTGATGCGTTGGGTAGTGCTCCGGGCAGTGCGTCGGATTCCATGTCGGGTGATGTGTTGGGTAGTGTGTCAGATAGCGTGTCGGGTGATGCGTTGGGTAGTGCGCCGGGCAGTGCGTCGGATTCCGTGTCAGGTGATGCGTTGGGTTGTGTGTCAGATAGCGTGTCGGGTGATGCGTTGGGTAGTGCGCCGGGCAGTGCGTCGGATTCCGTGTCAGGTGATGCGTTGGGTTGTGTGTCAGATAGCGTGTCAGGTGATGCGTTGGGTAGTGCACCGGGCAGTGCGTCGGATTCTGTGTCGGGTGATGCGTTGGGTAGTGCGTCGGACAGTGCGTCGGATTCCGTGTCGGGTGATGTGTTGGGTAGTGTGTCAGATAGCGTGTCGGGTAATACGTTGGGTAGTGCGTTGGACAGTGCGTCGGATTCCATGTCGGGTGATGTGTTGGGTAGTGTGTCAGATAGCGTGTCGGGTGATGTGTTGGGTAGTGTGCCGGGCAGTGCGTCGGATTCCGTGTCGGGTGATGTGTTGGGTAGTGTGTCAGATAGCGTGTCGGGTAATGCGTTGGGTAGTGCGTTGGACAGTGCGTCGGATTCCATGTCGGGTGATGTGTTGGGTAGTGTGTCAGATAGCGTGTCGGGTGATGCGTTGGGTAGTGCGCCGGGCAGTGCGTCGGATTCCATGTCGGGTGATGTGTTGGGTAGTGTGTCAGATAGCGTGTCGGGTGATGCGTTGGGTAGTGCGCCGGGCAGTGCGTCGGATTCCGTGTCAGGTGATGCGTTGGGTTGTGTGTCAGATAGCGTGTCGGGTGATGCGTTGGGTAGTGCGCCGGGCAGTGCGTCGGATTCCGTGTCAGGTGATGCGTTGGGTTGTGTGTCAGATAGCGTGTCAGGTGATGCGTTGGGTAGTGCACCGGGCAGTGCGTCGGATTCTGTGTCGGGTGATGCGTTGGGTAGTGCGTCGGACAGTGCGTCGGATTCCGTGTCGGGTGATGTGTTGGGTAGTGTGTCAGATAGCGTGTCGGGTAATACGTTGGGTAGTGCGTTGGACAGTGCGTCGGATTCCATGTCGGGTGATGTGTTGGGTAGTGTGTCAGATAGCATGTCGGGTGATGCGTTGGGTAGTGCGTCGGACAGTGTGTCGGATTCCATGTCAGGTGATGCGTTGGGTAGTGTGTCAGATAGCATGTCGGGTAATGTGTTGGGTAGTGCGTCGGACAGTGCGTCGGATTCCATGTCGGGTGATGTGTTGGGTAGTGTGTCAGATAGCGTGTCGGGTGATGCGTATGGTAGTACGTCGGACAGTGCGTCGGATTCCATGTCAGGTGATGCGTTGGGTAGTGTGTCAGATAGCATGTCGGGTGATGCGTTGGGTAGTGCGTCGGACAGTGTGTCGGATTCCATGTCAGGTGATGCGTTGGGTAGTGTGTCAGATAGCGTGTCAGGTGATGCGTTGGGTAGTGCGTTGGACACTGCGTCAGATTCCATGTCAGGTGATGCGTTGGGTAGTGTGTCAGATAGCATGTCGGGTGATGCGTTGGGTAGTGTGTCGGACAGTGCGTCGGATTCCATGTCAGGTGATGCGTTGGGTAGTGTGTCAGATAGCGTGTCGGGTGATGCATTGGGTAGTGTGTCAGATAGCGTGTCGGGTGATGCGTTGGGTAGTGCGTCGGACAGTGCGTCGGATTCCATGTCAGGTGATGTGTTGGGTAGTGCGCCGGGCAGTGGGTCGAATACCATGTCGGGTGATGCTTTGGGTAGTGCGTCGGACAGTGCGTCGGATTCCATGTCGGGTGATGTGTTGGGTAGTGTGTCAGATAGCGTGTCGGGTGATGCGTTGGGTAGTGTGTCAGATAGCGTGTCGGGTGATGCGTTGGGTAGTGTGTCAGATAGCGTGTCGGGTGATGCATTGGGTAGTGCGCCGGGCAGTGCGTCGGATTCCGTGTCGGGTGATGTGTTGGGTAGTGTGTCAGATAGCGTGTCGGGTGATGCGTTGGGTAGTACGTCGGACAGTGCGTCGGATTCCATGTCAGGTGATGCGTTGGGTAGTGTGTCAGATAGCATGTCGGGTGATGCGTTGGGTAGTGCGTCGGACAGTGCGTCGGATTCCATGTCAGGTGATGCGTTGGGTAGTGTGTCAGATAGCGTGTCGGGTGATGCATTGGGTAGTGCGCCGGGCAGTGCGTCGGATTCCATGTCGGGTGATGTGTTGGGTAGTGTGTCAGATAGCGTGTCGGGTGATGCATTGGGTAGTGTGTCAGATAGCGCGTCGGGTGATGCATTGGGTAGTGCGTCGGCCAGTGCGTCGGATTCCATGTCGGGTGATGTGTTGGGTAGTGTGTCAGATAGCGTGTCGGGTGATGTGTTGGGTAGTGTGTCAGATAGCGTGTCGGGTGATGCGTTGGGTAGTGTGTCAGATAGCGTGTCGAGTAATGCGTTGGGTAGTGCCTCGGACAGTGCGTCGGATTCCATGTCAGGTGATGCGTTGGGTAGTGTGTCAGATAGCGTGTCGGGTGATGCGTTGGGTAGTACGCCGGGCAGTGCGTCGGATTCCATGTCGGGTGATGTGTTGGGTAGTGTGTCAGATAGCGTGTCGGGTGATGTGTTGGGTAGTGTGTCAGATAGCGTGTCGGGTGATGCGTTGGGTAGTGCGTCGGACAGTGCGTCGGATTCCGTGTCGGGTGATGCGTTGGGTAGTGTGTCAGATAGCGTGTCGGGTGATGCGTTGGGTAGTGCGTCGGACAGTGCGTCGGATACCATGTCAGGTGATGCGTTGGGTAGTGTGTCAGATAGCGTGTCAGGTGATGCGTATGGTAGTGTGTCGGACAGTGCGTCGGATTCCATGTCAGGTGATGCGTTGGGTAGTGTGTCAGATAGCGTGTCGGGTGATGCGTTGAGTAGTGCGCCGGGCAGTGCATCGGATTCCATGTCGGGTGATGTGTTGGGTAGTGTGTCAGATAGCGTGTCAGGTGATGCGTATGGTAGTGTGTCGGACAGTGCGTCGGATTCCATGTCGGGTGATGCATTGGGTAGTGTGTCAGATAGCGTGTCGGGTGATGCGTTGGGTAGTGTGTCGGACAGTGCGTCGGATTCCATGTCAGGTGATGCGTTGGGTAGTGTGTCAGATAGCGTGTCGGGTGATGCATTGGGTAGTGCGCCGGGCAGTGCGTCGGATTCCATGTCGGGTGATGTGTTGGGTAGTGTGTCAGATAGCGTGTCGGGTGATGCGTTGGGTAGTGTGTCAGATAGCGTGTCGGGGGATGCGTTGGGTAGTGCGTCGGACAGTGCGTCGGATTCCGTGTCGGGTGATGTGTTGGGTAGTGTGTCAGATAGCGTGTCGGGTGATGCGTTGGATAGTGCGTCGGACAGTGCGTCGGATTCCATGTCGGGTGATGTGTTGGGTAGTGTGTCAGATAGCGTGTCGGGTGATGTGTTGGGTAGTGTGTCAGATAGCGTGTCGGGTGATGTGTTGGGTAGTGCGCCGGGCAGTGCGTCGGATTCCGTGTCGGGTGATGCGTTGGGTAGTGTGTCAGATAGCGTGTCGGGTGATGCGTTGGGTAGTGCGTCGGACAGTGCGTCGGATACCATGTCAGGTGATGCGTTGGGTAGTGTGTCAGATAGCGTGTCAGGTGATGCGTATGGTAGTGTGTCGGACAGTGCGTCGGATTCCATGTCAGGTGATGCGTTGGGTAGTGTGTCAGATAGCGTGTCGGGTGATGCGTTGAGTAGTGCGCCGGGCAGTGCATCGGATTCCATGTCGGGTGATGTGTTGGGTAGTGTGTCAGATAGCGTGTCGGGTGATGCGTTGGGTAGTGTGTCAGATAGCGTGTCGGGTGATGCGTTGGGTAGTGTGTCAGATAGCGTGTCGGGTGATGCATTGGGTAGTGCGCCGGGCAGTGCGTCGGATTCCGTGTCGGGTGATGTGTTGGGTAGTGTGTCAGATAGCGTGTCGGGTGATGCGTTGGGTAGTACGTCGGACAGTGCGTCGGATTCCATGTCAGGTGATGCGTTGGGTAGTGTGTCAGATAGCATGTCGGGTGATGCGTTGGGTAGTGCGTCGGACAGTGCGTCGGATTCCATGTCAGGTGATGCGTTGGGTAGTGTGTCAGATAGCGTGTCGGGTGATGCATTGGGTAGTGCGCCGGGCAGTGCGTCGGATTCCATGTCGGGTGATGTGTTGGGTAGTGTGTCAGATAGCGTGTCGGGTGATGCATTGGGTAGTGTGTCAGATAGCGCGTCGGGTGATGCATTGGGTAGTGCGTCGGCCAGTGCGTCGGATTCCATGTCGGGTGATGTGTTGGGTAGTGTGTCAGATAGCGTGTCGGGTGATGTGTTGGGTAGTGTGTCAGATAGCGTGTCGGGTGATGCGTTGGGTAGTGTGTCAGATAGCGTGTCGAGTAATGCGTTGGGTAGTGCCTCGGACAGTGCGTCGGATTCCATGTCAGGTGATGCGTTGGGTAGTGTGTCAGATAGCGTGTCGGGTGATGCGTTGGGTAGTACGCCGGGCAGTGCGTCGGATTCCATGTCGGGTGATGTGTTGGGTAGTGTGTCAGATAGCGTGTCGGGTGATGTGTTGGGTAGTGTGTCAGATAGCGTGTCGGGTGATGCGTTGGGTAGTGCGTCGGACAGTGCGTCGGATTCCGTGTCGGGTGATGCGTTGGGTAGTGTGTCAGATAGCGTGTCGGGTGATGCGTTGGGTAGTGCGTCGGACAGTGCGTCGGATACCATGTCAGGTGATGCGTTGGGTAGTGTGTCAGATAGCGTGTCAGGTGATGCGTATGGTAGTGTGTCGGACAGTGCGTCGGATTCCATGTCAGGTGATGCGTTGGGTAGTGTGTCAGATAGCGTGTCGGGTGATGCGTTGAGTAGTGCGCCGGGCAGTGCATCGGATTCCATGTCGGGTGATGTGTTGGGTAGTGTGTCAGATAGCGTGTCAGGTGATGCGTATGGTAGTGTGTCGGACAGTGCGTCGGATTCCATGTCGGGTGATGCATTGGGTAGTGTGTCAGATAGCGTGTCGGGTGATGCGTTGGGTAGTGTGTCGGACAGTGCGTCGGATTCCATGTCAGGTGATGCGTTGGGTAGTGTGTCAGATAGCGTGTCGGGTGATGCATTGGGTAGTGCGCCGGGCAGTGCGTCGGATTCCATGTCGGGTGATGTGTTGGGTAGTGTGTCAGATAGCGTGTCGGGTGATGCGTTGGGTAGTGTGTCAGATAGCGTGTCGGGGGATGCGTTGGGTAGTGCGTCGGACAGTGCGTCGGATTCCGTGTCGGGTGATGTGTTGGGTAGTGTGTCAGATAGCGTGTCGGGTGATGCGTTGGATAGTGCGTCGGACAGTGCGTCGGATTCCATGTCGGGTGATGTGTTGGGTAGTGTGTCAGATAGCGTGTCGGGTGATGTGTTGGGTAGTGTGTCAGATAGCGTGTCGGGTGATGTGTTGGGTAGTGCGCCGGGCAGTGCGTCGGATTCCGTGTCGGGTGATGCGTTGGGTAATGTGTCAGATAGCGTGTCGGGTGATGCGTTGGGTAGTGCGTCGGACAGTGCGTCGGATACCATGTCAGGTGATGCGTTGGGTAGTGTGTCAGATAGCGTGTCAGGTGATGCGTATGGTAGTGTGTCGGACAGTGCGTCGGATTCCATGTCAGGTGATGCGTTGGGTAGTGTGTCAGATAGCGTGTCGGGTGATGCGTTGAGTAGTGCGCCGGGCAGTGCATCGGATTCCATGTCGGGTGATGTGTTGGGTAGTGTGTCAGATAGCATGTCGGGTGATGCGTTGGGTAGTGTGTCAGATAGCGTGTCGGGTGATGCGTTGGATAGTGCGTCGGACAGTGCGTCGGATTCCATGTCGGGTGATGTGTTGGGTAGTGTGTCAGATAGCGTGTCGGGTGATGCGTTGGGTAGTGCGTCGGACAGTGCATCGGATTCCATGTCAGGTGATGCGTTGGGTAGTGCGTCGGATAAAGCGTCGGGGATGTGTTGGGTAGTGCGTCGGACAGTGCGTCGGATTCCATGTCGGGTGATGTGCTGGGTAGTGTGTCAGATAGCGTGTCGGGTGATGCGCTGGGTAGTGCGTCGGACAGTGCGTCGGATTCCATGTCAGGTGATGCGTTGGGTAGTGTGTCAGATAGCATGTCGGGTGATCCGTCGCTTTCAGCAACCAGTATTGCTATGTGCCATTTTATCACACTGCCCACTTGAAAGGTTTATATTCGATGGTCATATTTATTCTATGGTCTTACCTACTCGCGGTCCATGAAAACCTGATGTAGAAGGTTTAGTCTGATTCTCTGCTCTACGTGACTCAGCGACGTCCTCCTAGAATGGGAGAGAACTGGGGTCAGATGTAAAAGGACACACCGGTTAACCAGGAGAAGTTTACTGACTGATCACCTTCTGGATGGTTAAATCCTCACAGTAGCCACACCCTCCACAAGCCTCCTTCTCCTCTAATTGCTGGCAGCGTGTTCCCTGGGTCATGCCCCGCCCTCTGTAAATCTCACAGACCACACTCCTTTTTTTTTCCTGCTGATCCTTTAATTTCTAGAAGCTGTTATTGGACTGAAAATAACCCTTCACTTTTATGAAAAAAAAGATCCTGGAGTGTGAATGTAGCCTTGTGGATGTGGGGGAAGGCCGATTGACAGAGGTAGGGGGAGGGAAGGTATATTGATGGAGGTGGGGAGGGAAGGTATATTGATGGAGGTGAGGAGGGAAGGTATATTGATGGAGGTGGGGGAGGGAAGGCTCATTGATGGAGGTGAGGAGTGACGGCTCATTGATGGTGATGGGGAGGGAAGGCTCATTGATGGTGATGGGGAGGGAAGGCTCATTGATGGGGTGGGGAGGTAAGGCTCATTGATGGAGGTGGGGAGGGAAGGCTCATTGATGGAGGTGAGGAGGGAAGGCTCATTGATGGAGGTGGGGAGGGAAGGATCATTGATTGAGGTGGGGAGGGAAGGCTCATTGATGGAGGTGAGGAGGGAAGGATCATTGATGGAGGTGGGGAGGGAAGGATCATTGATGGAGGTGGGGGAGGGAAGGCTCATTAATGGTGGTGGGGAGGGAAGGCTCATTGATGGAGGTGGGGAGGGAAGGCTCATTGATGGAGGTGAGGTGGGTGGCTCATTGGTGGGGATGGGAGGGAAGGCTTATTGATGGATTTTGTAGGGAAGTACCATTGATTGAGGTGGGGAGAGAAGGCTCATGGAGGTGGGGGGGGGGGGCATTAATTGAGCTGGGGAGGGAAGGTTTATTGATGGAGGTGGGGAGGGAAGGCTCATTGATGGAGGTGAGGGGGGAAGGCTCATTGATGGAGGTGGGAAAGGAAGGCTCATTGATGGAGGTGGGGGGCTCATTGCTAGAGGTGGGGAGGGATGGCTAATTTATGGAGGTGGGGAGGGAAGGCTCATTGGTGTAGATGGGATGAGAAGGCTAATTAATGGATGTGGGGAGGGAAGGCTCATTGATGGAGGTAGAGGAGGGGAGGCTCATTGATGGGTATGGGAAGGGAAGGTTCATAATTGGAAGTGGGAGGGGAGGCTCGTTGATGGAGTTGGGGGGAGGCCCATTGATTGAGGTGGGGAGAGAAGGTTTATTGATGGAGGTGGGAAGGCAGATTGATGGAGGTGGGGAGGGAAGGCTCATTGATGGAAGTGGGGAGGGAAGGCTCACTGATGGAGGTGGGGGGAAGTCCCATCGATGGAGGTGGGGAGGGTAGGTTTATTGATGGAGGTGGGGAGGGAATGCTCATTGATGGAGGTGGAGAGAGAAGGCTCAGTGATTGAGGTGGGGAGGGGAGGTTTATTGATGGAGGTGGAGGAGGGAAGGTTTATTGATGGAGGTGAGGAAGAGGAAGGTTTCATTGATGGAAGTGGGGAGGGAAGGCTCATTGATGGAGGTGGGGAGGGAAGGCTTATTGATGGAGGTGGGGGGAAGGCTCATTGATGGAGGTGGGGAGGGAAGACTCATTGATGGAGGTGGGGAGGGGAGGCTCGTTGATGGAGGTGAGGGGGCTCATTGATGGAGGTGGGGAGGGAAGGCTCATTGATGGAGGTGGGGGGGAAGGCTCATTGATGGAGGTGGGGAGGGAAGGCTCATTGATGGAGATGGGGAGGGAAGGCACTTTGATGGAGGTGGGGAGGGAAGGCTCATTGATGGAGGTGGGGAGAGAACGCTCATTGATGGAGATGGGGAGAGAAGGCTCATTGATGGAGGTGGGGGGAGGGAAGACTCGTTGATGGAGGTGGGGAGGGAAGGCTCATTGATGGAGGTGGGGAGGGAAGACTCATTGATGGAGGTGGGGAGGGGAAGGCTCACTGATGGAGGTGGGGAGGGAAAGCACTTTGATGGAGGTGGGGAGGGAAGGCTATTGATGGAGATGGGGAGGGAAGGCTTATTGATTGAGGTGGAGAGGGAGGCTCATTGGTGAAGGTGGGGGGGAGGGAAGGCTCATTGATGGAGGTGGGGAGGGAAGGCTCATTGATGGAGGTGGGGAGGGAAGGCTTATTTAAGGAGGTGGGGAGGGAAAGCTTATTGATGGAGGTGGGGAAGGAAGGCTCATTGATGGAGGTGGGGAAGGAAGGCTGATTGATGGAGGTGGGGAGGGAAGTCTTATTGATGGAGGTGGGGAAGGAAGGCCGATTGATGGAGGTGGGGAGGGAAGGCCGATTGATGGAGGTGGGGAGGGAAGGCTGATTGATGGAGGTGGGGAGGGAAGGCTTGTGCTGCCCCAACGAGGCATAGAATTTATATAGCTTGTTTCCTAACCATTTTCTATGGATGTTTTATATTTAGTTCACATGCTGTCATCTAGTGACCTTTTGTGGTAATGCACTTGTTTTATTATGTTCTTTTTCCCTTATGTTATGACTCACTTCCTTTATATGTAATGCTCCACCCTTCTTCCTGGTATTGTACTTCCTGTGTCATGGATGCAGCTACAAGCCACATGTAGCAGGGTACATGTAGTCTGTATTGGAAGCTACAGACAGTATCATCTTTTGACCGCAGAAATACTACAACCTGTTCATCTGTTTGTATCCTGTCATCTACTGTAACCTGATGTTCAGAATAAAAGCATCTTGTGGATGGTGAGTTCAAACTATCTAATGAGGATTATCCTCAGTGATTATATCTTATACAGGCCGGACATAGAGGTATCACAAGGGATAAATCGCTGCACAACAATCGGAGTCAGAATAGTGAAAAGATGTATAGAATTCCCACAGCCTGCTGTGTATATGTGTGCGCCTGATCTGCAATCAAGCTCAGTGCCATCCGCCATCTTATGAAGCACATGGTCGCACAGGTTTACTGCACCTCATGTGAATGTTAAAACTGTTTCTCTACATTGAACTGTTACCCCACCTGTCTAAGCTGCTGTTCGTCTTCTTAAAGAGACACTACCATTTGCAAACACGTGAAAAATGTCTAGACAAGACTCTGAGCAATCTTTTGTGGCTGAATTAACGCAGATTCATCATGCCTCTGAACCTGCAGATGTACAGGGAGCAGATTCTGCAGACATTGCTGAACAGAGTGTAAGACCCAAACGTACAATAAAACCTACACAGAAACTCAGAGAAAACTATGAAACCCCTAGAGATGAGTTCTCCAGCAATCTGTCAGACTTATGGGACAGAATTTCACACTGCATGCCAGTTTTGGCACACTTTATTGATCGACCAGCTTAACTAAGAGATTCTATAGATCGCCTAACTGCCGAGTATGAATGCTACCAGCGGCTGTTTGCAAAATACATAGATTTCTTGCAGGACTGTAATATGGAGGACTCTTCAGCAGAACTGACCAGGACTGATGCACTAAACCAACTAAGGGATCTCTTAGTGCAAAAAGCCCAGTGTAAGGCAGAACTCCGCATTGCTCAACTGCAGGAGACCAGATCTCACAGATCCACATCAACCAAGCACACTGAACGTTCTTCTAGATCCTCTCGCTCCAGAAGTTCAACATTAAGCCATAAGATAATAGAGGCCCGTGCTGATGCGGAATCAAAAAAAGTGCAAAGCTCTGTAGCAGATACCCCCGAAGGAGCTGCTGATTTTGATCGGGCCTGTTCTCTGATATCTTACACCCCTTAAACCTGTTCAATCCCCTTGACACAGCTGTAGTTTGGAACAAACTTCTGGGCGTTTAGCCCTCTCATCACACTGGATCCAGATAGATGGGTGTCTCCGCTCCTTCACAGTTCTCAATCTGTATGGAGTTGCAATCACACTGTTGCGCTGGTCCGCTTATTGATGACCGGGAGTCCTCAGTTACCTCCCTCACGGGTCTCCGGAACGATCACTTCTGCTGCTCCAGCACACTGTGATTAATGGCAGGATCGCTGGCTGCTGTTCCGCTGCTTCACAGGATAGGCCGTGACCCTGGGACACACACACACCCACAGAGCCCTATTGCCGGCCACGCGTCCCAGGAACAAGAGGCCTAAGATGGCCGCTCCCAGCCTTTTTATAGTCTCCCCACAATGCAGTTCTACACCCTGAGATTTGTGGGAGTCACTGAGCATTGTGGGTAGGGCAAGTTAATGTCCAGATGTAAACAAACAAAATACTTCCATGTCAAACTTCTGAATAATAAAAGAAATACAAAGGTGCTGTAATTAAATATTTTGGACGCTAGATGGCGCCATTCCAACCTCACAGCATTACAAATATTTAAAAACAAATATTGTCAGCGCTACATACTCCCCCTGCTTTGACTCTTTGGTCCCCAAAGAAATGCAAGACCCTGCTTCTGTCACACATTTTGGCCTCTAGGCGAGCGCACAAAACCGACAGTGGAGCTTCCCACCAATTTTCAGGTGTTGGGAAGCTATTCTGTGTACCCACAACTGTCACCTCAATATCAGATACAGATGTGTCAAGGGGTGAAACGGGGCTCTCTCCTTCTAAATTGACAGAGGGAGAACTAGGCTCTTCGACATTCCTTTTACTGGTGACTTTAGCTACTTCGGAACACTCGCCCAGTGTATCATATGTTAGTCTTTTCGGTGGGCGAATGTCCCTCTTTCCTCTTTGTTTTTTCGGTGGATCCACTACTTCTGGGCAGACACTGTTTTCTTTTATTACAGTCCTCTGTTCCTCAAAGTCAGTGGGAGACAAACATTCTTCAGAATGTTCAGACAAAGGTACAAACTCTGGAGCTTCTGGCCTAAGGGCCTCACTATCCTCTCTGTCTGGAATGAAACACTCCTTTCAACATCTGATGTATCAGGCCACCACAACCAGCTGATGTCCATGTCTTCCTTCATATTATCCTCAGTTATCAAGGATTCCAGGCTGGGACCTAGTTGCAGGCCGACGTGCAGTCGTGGATGTAGATGATAACTCCTCCTCTGGGATTATCCTGACTGCTTCGGTGAGGGGTAAGAAGTGATTCTGATGCCAAGTCTTATCTGGTCCAGCACTTCCTTTCGGTTTAATTTCAAACACTGGGAGCCCTGGAAGTTGTCTACATACAACGTATGGCTGCGACCTCCAGTGATTAGCCAGCTTGTGTTTCCCTGGAATACCTAGATTTCTTAATAAGACTCGGTCGCCAGGTTGTAGATCTTGAATCCTTACTTTGAGGTCAAAGTTCCTCTTATTTCTACTCCCTCTGCTTTTGGACATAGCCCGAGCCTTCTCATAAGCAATCTTCAGACTTCTGCGCAACCTATTGGCATACCCTCGATGAGAGGTCTCTGAAGTGTTGTCCAGAGAAGTTCTGAAAGCCAAGTCAACTTGTAGTCTGGCCTCTCGTCCAAACATCAACCGATAGGGTGAATATCCTGTGACATCACTCTTAGTGCTAGTATACGCATGTACCAGGGCGGTAATGTGCTTGCTCCAATTGGGTTTTTGTTCCGAGGTTAGAGTCCTCAACATATTGAGAAAGGTTCTATTAAACCTCTCTGGCTGAGGATCTCCTTGTGGGTGATAAGGGGTAGTTCTAGACTTCTGAATTCCCAATAGATCCAATAACCTCCTGATGAGCGTACTCAAAGTCTCTGCCCTGATCTGAGTGGATCCTCTGGGGTAAGCCATAATGGATAAAAAAACTTTTCCACTAGCGTCTTCGCCTCTGTGACTGCCTTTAGATCCTTAGTGGAGAAGGCCTGAGCATACCTGGTAAAATGGTCGGTAACTACCAAAATATTTCCTTGTCCACTCAAGTCGGATTCTAAACACAGGAAATCTATGCAGACTAAATCCATTGGACCCTGGCTTGATTGATGACCCATTGGAGCAGCTTGCTGAGGCAAAGTCTTTCTCTGTGTACACCTATGGCAGGAGTGACAATAACTCTTCACTTCCGTCCTCATGTAAGGCCAATAGAATCTATATCCTATTAGTTGAAGAGTTCTTTCTGACCCCAGATGGCCATGATGATCATGCAGAGCAAGTAGCACTTTCTCCCTATGTTTCTCTGGCAGAAACAGTTGCCATTTCTCCTCAAGATCTTCAGAGGGGCCCCTTCGGTAGACCACCCCTTGTTGTAATTGCAACTGACTCCACTCCTTATGCAGCAAGTGAGCTTCCCTTCGAGTGCTCTTGAGAAGTAGGCCAGGGCACTGACTCTCCAAAGCCTCCAGTACCAATCTACAGAGTGGATCTTCCTGTTGGTCTCTCCGAAGGTCTTTTCTTGATAACTTAAGTAAACCTTCCTGTGCAATCTGAGAGACATTACAGTAACACTTGGGTACCCCTGCTGTAGTCACTCCAACCTCTTCAGCTCTGGCTCCACCCTTCTCCTGCTGCTCCGCTCCTTTACAAAGGGCTATTACCCCTTCTGGGGCAAGCTGAATCCAATCTTCTTGAGGGCTCAGGTGACAGTGGGGTCTTCTTGACAGCGCATCTGCATCTCTGTTACCCACCCCAGGTCTGTATTTCAGGCTGAAGGTACATGCTGAAAGGGCAGCCAACCACTTGTGGCCTGTGGCATCCAACTTTGCGGTGGTGAGCAAGTACATGAGGGGGTTGTTGTCTGTTTTGACCACAAATTCCGCACCATACAAGTAGTCTCTTAGCTTGTCTACCACCACCCACTTCAAGGCCAGAAATTTAAGTTTGAGAGTGGGGTAGTTCTCTGCAGGGGCTAGACTTCGGCTCACTAAAGCAATGGACCTTAAGTGCCCATCATTTTCCTGGTAAAGCACCCCACCAAGTCCATCTCGGCTGGCATCCACGTGCAGGTCATAGGGCTTGGCAGGATCCGCATAAGCCAAAACCAGAGCAGTGGTAAGGCTCCACTTCAACTGTCTGAATGTCTCTTCGCATTGTGGAGTCCACTGATCCTGAATAGACTCCTCCTTCATCCTGGGCCCTTCTTTCCGCTTCCCAAGTTTATCTGAACCGACATCAGCCTCTTCTTGGTTCTTCAAAAGCTCCGTAAGGGGGTGAGCTATTTTTGCAAACCCCTCCACAAATCTCCGATAGTAGGAGCAGAAACCCAGAAATGACCTGAGCTCAGTCACATTTGTGGGCCTGGGCCAAGAGGTAACAGCTTCTAACTTTTTAGGGTCGGTTGCCACTCCTTTTTCAGACACTATATGTCCTAAATAGTTCACTGAGGGCTGATAGAACTGACACTTTTCCATTGAAAGCTTCAGACCTTCATCATGTAGTTTTCTCAGGACCTTTTCCAGTCGCTCTTCGTGTTCCTCGTGTGTTCGGCCAAACACTATGATATCATCCAGATAAACTAGCACCTCAATCAAGTTCATGTTGCCTACCGTCTTCTCCATTAACCGCTGAAAAGTGGCCGGGGCCCCAGACAAGCCTTGTGGCATCCGGTTGAATTCATAGAACCCCACGGGGGTGATGAAGGCAGTCTTTTCCCTATCATCAGGACTCATGGGGATCTGATAATACCCACTCTTCAAGTCTAACACACTGAACCACTTCGCCCCCGACAGGCTCTGTAAGGCATCTTCTTTACGAGGGGTAGTGTATTGATCAGGAATGGTCCGTCGGTTCAGTGTCCTATAGTCGATACACAGCTGTAACAACCCATTCTTTTTCCTCACTACCACTATCGGGGAGGCGTATGGACTCCTGGATTCCCTGATAATCCCAGTCCTTTTCAGCTCAGCCAGCTGTTCTCGGAGGTCCTAAAGATCTCCCAATGGGATCCTCCTGACCCTTTCTCGAAAAGGTTTGTCTTCCTCCAGTCGGATCCTGTGTTCAGCGCTCTTGGCATACCCCACATCAAACTCACTTCTTGAAAAAGCCTCTCTCCATCTCATGAGCTGGGCTTTGGCCCTCTCCATCCAAGCTGGGGGAAAAGAGGTGTTCTTCGGATAGAAGTCCTCTAAGGGAATCTCCCCCTCTGGTTCTCTTTCAATATCACATGGCAAGACCGGGGTCGCTTGATTTACCTGTTCAAGCAGCATCCTTGCTGGTATCTTCACAGGCAAAGCTGTCTAGTTTCGAACATTGACAGAGACCTCCCCTCTGCTTCTCCTAAGCGCCTTGGTTGATAACACTTTTGGTGTTATTTCTAGACCGATATCTATTTCTTGAGTGTCTGTCTGCACTGGATCTAGACAGATGGGTGTCTCCGCTCCTTCACAGTTCTCAATGTGTATGGAGTTGCAATCACACTGTTGCGCTGTTCCGCTTATTGATGACCGGGAGTCCTCGGTTACCTCCCTCACGGGTCTCCGGAACGTTTACTTCTGCTGCTCCAGCACACTGTGATCAATGACAGGATCGCTGGCTGCTGTTCCACTGCTTCACAGGATAGGCCGCGACCCTGGGACACACACACACCCACAGAACCCTGCTGCCGGCCACGCGTCCCAGGAACAAGAGGCCTAAGATGGCCGCTCCCAGCCTTTTTATAGTCTCCCCACAATGCAGTTCTTCACCCTGAGATTTGTAGGAGTCACTGAGTATTGTGGATAGGTCAAGTTAATGTCCAGATGTAAACAAACAAAATACTTCCATGTCAAACTTCTGAACAATAAAAGAAATACAAAGGTGCTGTAATTATATATTTTGGCAGCTAGATGGCGCCATATACCAACTTACCAACCTCACGGCATTACAAATATTTAAAAACAAATATTGTCAGCGCTACAGCTCCTTTACCAGAAAGGAAGCAGAAATAGAAACAAAGACAAAAACTCAACAAGCAGAACTAGAGGCAAAGATGAAAGCTCAACATGCAGAGGAAGATTCCCAATTAAAGATTCTGCAAATGGAAAGGGAGGAAGCAGCTGCCTTAGCAAGGCTGAGAGTCGGGAGAAAGTGCCAACTCAGACTGGTCCATCCCAGCGGAACTGCAAGACCCAGTCAAACACAACAGTGAATATGTACTAAAGCATAATGTTTGCAATGATACAGAGTTATCTCCTTTACGTCTTACTAACAACACTGTTCTGACTCTCAACACAGAGACCTCTCAGCTCCAAATGCCTGAGCCTCTTCAAGTGTACAACACAAGTGCATCTATGCAGCAAACCGCATCACCTCTTGCTGACAACAAGGTGACTTCCAGTGACAAGCCTCAGCTCAATCCACAGCCAGCACAAGCCTTAGGGACTACACCACAGTTAAACGCTCTCGCAACATCATTTCATCCTGGTAAACCTCACCCTATCTCACCAGAGAACTTTCACACCCGAGGGGTTCCAAAAGTTACTTTGGCACGAAGAATGAGAGATCAGACTTGAATGACTTCGCCAGATATATGGTACGCCGTGAGCTCATTAACACTACTCTCTCAAGGTTTGACGACTGTCTGGAGAGCTACAGGGCCTGGAGATCAACCTTCAAAGCTGCTACTGCTGATCTGAACCTTAATACCAAGGAGGAACTTGATTTGCTCATAAAGTGGCTGTTGCCAGAATCTGCAGATCATGTTAAAAGACTGAGAACAGTGCATGTTGACCACCCAGATGCAGGTCTTGTTGCTGCATGGGCAAGACTTGAGCAAGCCTATGGTAGCTCTGAAGCCATAGAATGCGCTCTATTCAAGAGACTGCAAAACTCCCCAAAAATAGGGAACAAAGACTATCGCAAACTTCAAGATCTGAGTGATCTTCTCATGGAGCTGGAGTTGGCAAAGACAGACCCACATCTACCTGGACCAAGCTTCCTGGACACTGCCCATGGTGTCAATCCAGTGGTGTCTAAACTGCCATACGGCCTGCAAGAGAAATGGGCACAAAGGTACAAAAGAGACTATAACGTATCTTTTCTTCCATTCGCATATTTTTGATACTTTAATAGAGCAATATCTGTTAAAAGGACAGACATCTTACTACCCGTATCCTCTCCTGCTCACCAGAGTGATTCGGGTGACAGAGATAAAGACCCTAATTGTCAGTGCCCTATTCACAAGAAGCCTCACCCCCTAAAGAAAGGCTCCGTCCTTGGGCCTCTCCTTTTCTTACTCTATACCTCTTCCCTGGGCCAGTTGATAACCTCCCATGGCTTCCAATACCACCTCTATGCCGATGACACCCAGATCTATCTCTCCACTCCTCAACTCACCCCCACTATCTCCTCACGGATCTATCTCTCCACTCCTCAACTCACCCCCTCTATCTCCTCACAGATCTATCTCTCCACTCCTCAACTCACCCCCACTATCTCCTCACAGATCTATCTCTCCACTCCTCAACTCACCCCCACTATCTCCTCACAGATCTATCTCTCCACTCCTCAACTCACCCCCACTATCTCCTCCCAGATCTATCTCTCCACTCCTCAACTCACCCCCACTATCTCCTCCCAGATCTATCTCTCCACTCCTCAACTCACCCCCTCTATCTCCTCACAGATCTATCTCTCCACTCCTCAACTCACCCCCTCTATTTCCTCACAGATCTATCTCTCCACTCCTCAACTCACCCCCACTATCTCCTCACAGATCTATCTCTCCACTCCCCAACTCACCCCCACTATCTCCTCACAGATCTATCTCTCCACTCCTCAACTCACCCCCACTATCTCCTCACAGATCTATCTCTCCACTCCTCAACTCACCCCCACTATCTCCTCACCGATCTATCTCTCCACTCCTCAACTCACCCCCTCTATCTCTTCACCGATCTATCTCTCCACTCCTCAACTCACCTCCACTACCTCCTCACAGATCTATCTCTCCACTCCTTAACTCACCCCCACTATCTCCTCCCAGATCTATCTCTCCACTCCTCAACTCACCCCCTCTATCTCCTCACAGATCTATCTCTCCACTCCTCAACTCACCCCCACTATCTCCTCACAGATCTATCTCTCCACTCCTCAACTCACCCCCACTATCTCCTCACAGATCTATCTCTCCACTCCTCAACTCACCCCCACTATCTCCTCACAGATCTATCTCTCCACTCCCCAACTCACCCCCACCATCTCCTCACAGATCTATCTCTCCACTCCTCAACTCACCCCCACTATCTCCTCACAGATCTATCTCTCCACTCCTCAACTCACCCCCACTATCTCCTCACAGATCTATCTCTCCACTCCTCAACTCACCCCCACTATCTCCTCACCGATCTATCTCTCCACTCCTCAACTCACCCCCACTATCTCCTCACAGATCTATCTCTCCACTCCTCAACTGACCTCCACTATCTCCTCACAGATCTCTCTCTCCACTCCTCAACTCACCCCCACTATCTCCTCACAGATCTATCTCTCCACTCCTCAACCCCCCCCCCCCTATCTCCTCACAGATCTATCTCTCCACTCCTCAACTCACCCCCACTATCTCCTCACAGATCTATCTCTCCACTCCTCAACTCACCTCCACTATCTCCTCACAGATCTATCTCTCCACTCCTCAACTCACCCCCACTATCTCCTCACAGATCTATCTCTCCACTCCTCAACTCAGCCCCACTATCTCCTCCCAGATCTATCTCTCCACTCCCCAACTCACCCCCACTATCTCCTCACAGATCTCTCTCTCCACTCCCCAACTCACCCCCTCTATCTCCTCACAGATCTATCTCTCCACTCCTCAACTCACCTCCACTATCTCCTCACAGATCTATCTCTCCACTCCTCAACTCACCCCCACTATCTGCTCACAGATCTATCTCTCCACTCCTCAACTCACCCCCACTATCTCCTCACAGATCTATCTCTCCACTCCTCAACTCACCCCCACTATCTCCTCACCGATCTATCTCTCCACTCCTCAACTCACCCCCACTATCTCCTCACAGATCTATCTCTCCACTCCTCAACTCACCTCCACTATCTCCTCACAGATCTATCTCTCCACTCCTCAACTCACCCCCACTATCTCCTCACAGATCTATCTCTCCACTCCTCAACTCACCCCCACTATCTCCTCACAGATCTATCTCTCCACTCCTCAACTCAGCCCCACTATCTCCTCCCAGATCTATCTCTCCACTCCTCAACTCACCCCCACTATCTCCTCACAGATCTATCTCTCCACTCCTCAACTCACCCCCACTATCTCCTCACAGATCTATCTCTCCACTCCCCAACTCACCCCCACTATCTCCTCACCAATCTATCTCTCCACTCCTCAACTCACCCCCACTATCTCCTCACAGATCTCAATCTTACTGAATGACATCTCGGTATGGATGTCACACCACTTCCTCAAACTTAATCTTTCTAAAACTGAGCTTGTTATATTTCCTCCTTCCCGGTCCCCCTCCTGTGACTTCACCATTAATATCAACAACACAACCATTGGTCCCTCCATACATGTCAGGGTCCTGGGTGTAATCCTTGACTCTGACCTCTCCTTCACCCCACATCCAATCACTGGCTAAATCCTGCCGCCTTAACCTCCGCAACATCTCCAGAATTCCACCCTTCCTGACTAATGACACCACAAAGCAACTTATTCACTCCTTGATTATTTCCCGCCTCGACTACTGCAACTCTCTCCTTAATGGCCGACCCTTACACAGGCTCCTCCCCCTTCAGTCTATTATGAATGCTGCTGCTAGACTAATACACCTCACTAATCGATCCGTGACTGCCGCCCCTCTCTGCCAATCCCTTCACTGGCTTCCCCTCCCCCACCATTCACAACATCGCCCCCATCTACATCACCAACCTCATCTACAGATATCGCCCCCTCCGCTCCTCCCAGGACCTCCTGCTCTCTATCTCCCTTGTTACCTCCTCACATGCTCGCCTTCAGGACTTCTCCAGAGCCTCTCCCATCCTCTGGAACTCCCTACCCCAGTATGTCTGATCAGCCCCTACCCTGTCCACCTTTAGGAGATCCCTGAAAACTCATTTATTCAGGGAAGCCTATCCCACACCCACATAACTGTCCCTGAGCCACCCCCATCAAATCATTCTTTGCAGCTATTACCTTTTATACCACCATCCCCTCCCTTTAGAATGTAAGCTCTACCAGCCGGGCCCTCCTGTACCTTTTGTATTGAACTGTGATTGTGTTGTCCCCCTTATACATTGTAAAGCGCTGCGTAAACTGTTGGCGCTATATAAATCTCGTATAATAATAAAGAAATGTCGTGGGCTTAGGGCAAAGAGGTTAAAAGAGTGCAGGGAGATTCTTCAGAAATTTGGCACAGGTGCTGTGCTTGTTATGGACATTTCGCTAAAGACTGTAAAGTTGTCATCAAGTGCACAGAATGCATTAGTGACAGACATGTTACAGCTATGCATCCGGGTCCACAATTCACAGCAGCCTTCTACCTCCAGCCCTGACTCAAGTCATGGCGGGGAGCAACAAGGTCATGCTCCAGCTCCAGCTCCAGCTAACGTTTCTTCTTCATGCACAGAAGTCTGTGGAGAAGGCTTAGAGCACAAATGCTGCGCTAAGATATGCCTAGTCAAGATATACCCAAAGGGTCAACCCGAGGAAGCTATTAGGATGTTTGCCATAATAGATAAACAGAGCAACAGGTCTCTTATTAAGCCTAAATTGTTTGAGACCTTTGGTAAAGAGGGACACACATCACTGTATACTCTCAGAACCTGGTCTGGTCGTGAAGAGACCTTCGGTAGAAAGGCCGATGGGTTCATGGTCTCTCATATCAATAATAGAGAGGGCATACCCCTACCAACATTAGTCGAGTGTGATCAGATACAAGACCAAAGGGAAGAAATTCCTACTCCAGAGGCTGCATATCACCATCCTCACTTGAGGCACCTTGTTAATGGAATTCCTGCAATGGACATGAATGCCGAAATCTTGATCTTGCTAGGAAGAGACATTCTCAAAGTACGCAAGCAGTGCAATGGACCTCATGATGCCCTTTACGCACAAAAACTTGATCTAGGTTGGGTAATCGTGGGCGACGTATGCTTGGATAGAATGCATACGTCATCCGAGATCCACTCCTTCAAAACTTACATGTTAGGAAACGGGCGCGCATCCAACTTCAAACAGTGCCCTCGCCATTATGAAGTAAAAGTGAAGCCCCTTGACATCATCAAAGCACCTGAAGGCACTCCTAACCTTTGTGATGACAACCTAGGTACCACAGTGTTTTGTACTACAAGCGATGACAACAAAATGAAAGCCTTTCAACCTGGCGATCATGCCACAGGGTTTAAAGACTTGAATCTGGGAATGGACATACCACCTGTACAGAGAAGTCTGGGCCTACGGTGGGACTTATTAAAAGACACCTTCGGTTTTTAAGTCAGCTCTGCAGACAAGCCATTTACCAAACGTGGTGTTCTGTCAGTAGTGAACAGTTTATACGATCCAATGGGATTCGTAGCTCCCATCACCATACAAGGTAAATCCTGACAGTTCTCAGAGACTAGTAAAGATTGGGATGCTCCACTACCAATAGACCAGCTTTCAAAGTGGCAGTCCTGGAAACAATCTCTACATGCCTTAGATGGAATCCATATATCACGCTGCTACACTTCTGCCTCCCTTGCCACAAGTCAGAGGAAAGAGCTTCACATCTTCTCAGATGCATCTACTGAGGCCATAGCAGCTGTCATTTACCTCAAGGTCAGAGATTCTTCTAATCAAGCCCACATAGGGTTTCTGTTTGGGAAAGCTAAGTTAGTACGTAAGCCTGAACACACGATTCCCAGGCTTGAACTTTGTGGGACTATGCTAGCTGTAGAAATAGCAGATTTCATACTGCGTAAGATAGACATTCAGATAGATGACGTCAGATTCTACACAGACAGCAAAGTTGTTCTGGGCTACATATACAATCAGACTAAACATTTCTATGTCTATGTCAGCAACCGTCTAGAGAGAATCAGGAAATCATCTAAACCTGAACAATGGCATTATGTTCCATCTGAAATTAACCCTGAAGATCATGCCACCAGGCCAGTGTCTGCAAGTGTTTTTGCAAATTCCTCTTGCTTAACAGGTCCTAAATTCCTGCTGGATCATCCGGAAGAAACCACAGCTTACATAGAGGTCTCACAAGGGATAGTCGCTTCACAACAATCGGAGTCAGAGAATAAGGCTCATTGATGGTATGGGGAGGGAAGGCTCAAAGATGGAGGTGGGGGGAGGGAAGGCTCATTGATGGAGGTGGGAGGAGGAAGGCTCATTGATGGAGGTGGGGAGGGAAGGCTCATTGATGGAGGTGGGAGGAGGAAGGCTCATTGATGAAGGTGGGAGGAGGAAGGCTCATTGATGGAGGTGGGGGTGGGGGCTCATTGATGGTGTGGGGAGGGAAGGCTCAAAGATGGAGGTGGGGGGAGGGAAAGCTCATTGATGGAGGTGGGAAGGGAAGGCTCATTGATGGAGGTGGGGAGGGAAGGCTCATTGATGGAGGTGGGGAGGGAAGGCTCATTGATGGAGGTGGGGAGGGAAGGATCATTGAAGGAGGTGGGAGGAGGAAGGCTCATTGATGGAGGTGGGGAGGGAAGGCTTATTGATGGAGGTGGGAGGAGGAAGGCTCATTGATGAAGGTGGGAGGAGGAAGGCTCATTGATGGAGGTGGGAGGAGGAAGGTTCATTGATGGAGGTGGGGAGGGAAGGCTCATTGATGGAGGTGGGAGGAGGAAGGCTCATTGATGAAGGTGGGAGGAGGAAGGCTCATTGATGGAGGTGGGGGTGGGGGCTCATTGATGGTGTGGGGAGGGAAGGCTCAAAGATGGAGGTGGGGGGAGGGAAAGCTCATTCATGGAGGTGGGGAGGGAAGGCTCATTGATGGAGGTGGGGGTGGGGGCTCATTGATGGAGGTGGGGAGGGAAGGCTCATTGATGGAGGTGGGGAGGGAAGGCTCATTGATGGAGGTGGGAGGAGGAAGGCTCATTGATGGAGGTGGGGAGGGAAGGCTCATTGATGGAGGTGGGAGGAGGAAGGCTCATTGATGAAGGTGGGAGGAGGAAGGCTCATTGATGGAGGTGGGAGGAGGAAGGCTCATTGATGGAGGTGGGGAGGGAAGGCTCATTGATGGAGGTGGGAGGAGGAAGGCTCATTGATGAAGGTGGGAGGAGGAAGGCTCATTGATGAAGGTGGGAGGAGGAAGGCTCATTGATGGAGGTGGGGGTGGGGGCTCATTGATGGTGTGGGGAGGGAAGGCTCAAAGATGGAGGTGGGGGGAGGGAAATTACATTCATTGAGGTGGGGAGGGAAGGCTCATTGATGGAGGTGGGGGTGGGGGCTAATTGATGGAGGTGGGAAGGGAAGGCTCATTGATGGAGGTGGGGGGAGGGAAGGCTCACTGATGGAGGTGGGGAGGGAAGGCTCATTGATGGAGGTAGGGAGATGGAAAGCTAATTGATGGAGGTGGGGGAGGGAAGGCTCATTGATGGAGGTGGGGAGGAAAGGCTCATTGATGGAGGTGGGGAGAGAAGGCTCATTGATGGAGGTGGGGGTGGGGCCCACTGATGGAGGTGGGGAGGGAAGGCTCATTGATGGAGGTGGGGGTTCATTGATGGGGTGGGGAGGGAAGGCTCAAAGATGGAGGTGGGGGGAGGGAAAGCTCATTGATAGAGTTGGAGAAGGGAAGGCTCATTGATGGAGTTGGAGGAGGGAAGGCTCATTGATGGAGGTGGGGGAGGGAAGGCTTATTGATGGAGGTGGGGAGGAAAGGCTCATTGATGGAGGTGGGGAGGGAAGGCTCATTGATGGAGGTGGGGAGGGAAGGCTCATTGATGGAGGTGGGGAGGGAAGGCTCATTGATGGAGGTGGGGAGGGAAGGCTCATTGATTGAGGTGGGGAGGGAAGGTTCATTGATGGAGGTGAGGGGGAGGGAAGGCTCATTCATAGAGGTGGGGAGGGAAGGCACATTGATGGAGGTGGGGAGTGAAGGCTCATTGATGGAGGTGGGGAGGAAAGGCTCATTGATGGAGGTAGGGAGATGGAAGGCTAATTGATGGAGGTGGGGAGATGGATAGCTAACTGATGGAGGTGGAGGAGGGAAGGCTCATTGATGGAGGTGGGGAGGGAAGGCTCATTGATGGAGGTGGGGAGATGGAAAGCTAATTGATGGAGGTGGGGGGGAGGGAAGGCTCATTGATGGAGTTGGAGGAGGGAAGGCCCATTGATGGAGGTGGGGAGGGAAGGCTCATTGATGGAGGTAGGGAGATGGAAGGCTAATTGATGGAGGTGGGGAGATGGAAAGCTAATTGATGGAGGTGGAGGAGGGAAGGCTCATTGATGGAGGTGGAGGAGGGAAGGCTCATTGATGGAGGTGGGGAGGGAAGGCTCATTGATGGAGGTGGAGGAGGGAAGGATCATTGATGGAGGTGGGGAGTGAAGGATCATTGATGGAGGTGGGGAGGGAGGGATCATTGATGAAGGTGGGGAGGGAAGGCTCATTGATGGGGTGGGGAGGGAAGGATCATTGATGGAGGTGGGGAGGGAAGGCTCATTGATGGAGTTGGAGGAGGGAAAGCTCATTGATGGAGGTGGGGAGATGGAAAACTAATTGATGGAGGTGGGGAGGGAAGGCTCATTGATGGAGGTAGGGAGATGGAAAGCTCATTGATGGAGGTGGAGAGGGGAAGGCTCATTGATGGAGGTGGAGGAGGGAAGGCTTATTGATGGAGGTGGAGGAGGGAAGGATCATTGATGGAGGTGGGGAGGGAGGGATCATTTATGGAGGTGGGGAGGGAAGGCTCATTGATGGGGTGGGGAGGGAAGGCTCATTGATGGAGGTGGGGAGGGAAGGATCATTGATGGAGGTGGGGAGGGAAGGCTCATTGATGGAGTTGGAGGAGGGAAAGCTCATTGATGGAGGTGGGGAGATGGAAAGCTAATTGATGGAGGTGGAGGAGGGAAGGCTCATTGATGAAAGGGGAGGAGGGAAGGCTCATTGATGGAGGTGGAGGAGGGAAGGATCATTGAGGGAGGTGGGGAGGGAAGGATCATTGATGGAGGTGGGGAGGGAGAGATCATTGATGGAGGTGGGGAGGGAAGGCTCATTGATGGGGTGGGGAGGGAAGGATCATTGATGGAGGTGGGGAGGGAAGGCTCATTGATGGAGTTGGAGGAGGGAAAGCTCATTGATGGAGGTGGGGAAATGGAAAGCTAATTGATGGAGGTGGAGAGGGGAAGGCTCATTGATGGAGGTGGAGGAGGGAAGGCTCATTGATGGATGTTGAGGAGGGAAGGCTCATTGATGGAGGTGGAGAGGGGAAGGCTCATTGATGGAGGTGGAGGAGGGAAGGCTCATTGATGGAGGTGGAGGAGGGAAGGATCATTGATGGAGGTGGGGAGGGAGGGATCATTTATGGAGGTGGGGAGGGAAGGCTCATTGATGGGGTAAGGAGGGAAGGATCATTGATGGAGGTGGGGAGGGAAGGCTCATTGATGGAGTTGGAGGAGAGAAAGCTCATTGATGGAGGTGGGGAGATGGAAAGCTAATTGATGGAGGTGGAGGAGGGAAGGCTCACTGATGAAGGGGGAGGAGGGAAGGCTCATTGATGGAGGTGGAGGAGGGAAGGATCATTGAGGGAGGTGGGGAGGGAAGGATCATTGATGGAGGTGGGGAGGGAAGGCTCATTGATGGGGTGGGGAGGGAAGGATCATTGATGGAGGTGGGGAGGGAAGGCTCATTGATGGAGTTGGAGGAGGGAAAGCTCATTGATGGAGGTGGGGAGATGGAAAGCTAATTGATGGAGGTGGGGAGGGAAGGCTCATTGATGGAGGTAGGGAGATGGAAAGCTAATTGATGGAGGTGGAGAGGGGAAGGCTCATTGATGGAGGTGGAGGAGGGAAGGCTCATTAATGGAGGTGGAGGAGGGAAGGATCATTGATGGAGGTGGGGAGGGAGGGATCATTTATGGAGGTGGGGAGGGAAGGCTCATTGATGGGGTGGGGAGGGAAGGATCATTGATGGAGGTGGGGAGGGAAGGCTCATTGATGGAGTTGGAGGAGGGAAGGCCCATTGATGGAGGTGGGGAGGGAAGGCTCATTGATGGAGGTAGGGAGATGGAAGGCTAATTGATGGAGGTGGGGAGATGGAAAGCTAATTGATGGAGGTGGAGGAGGGAAGGCTCATTGATGGAGGTGGAGGAGGGAAGGCTCATTGATGGAGGTGGGGAGGGAAGGCTCATTGATGGAGGTGGAGGAGGGAAGGATCATTGATGGAGGTGGGGAGTGAAGGATCATTGATGGAGGTGGGGAGGGAGGGATCATTGATGAAGGTGGGGAGGGAAGGCTCATTGATGGAGGTGGGGAGGGAAGGCTTATTGATGGAGGTGGAGGAGGGAAGGATCATTGATGGAGGTGGGGAGGGAGGGATCATTTATGGAGGTGGGGAGGGAAGGCTCATTGATGGGGTGGGGAGGGAAGGCTCATTGATGGAGGTGGGGAGGGATGGTCATTGATGGAGGTGGGGAGGGAAGGATCATTGATGGAGGTGGGGAGGGAAGGCTCATTGATGGAGTTGGAGGAGGGAAAGCTCACTGATGGAGGTGGGGAGATGGAAAGCTAATTGATGGAGGTGGAGGAGGGAAGGCTCATTGATGAAAGGGGAGGAGGGAAGGCTCATTGATGGAGGTGGAGGAGGGAAGGATCATTGATGGAGGTGGGGAGGGAGAGATCATTGATGGAGGTGGGGAGGGAAGGCTCATTGATGGGGTGGGGAGGGAAGGATCATTGATGGAGGTGGGGAGGGAAGGCTCATTGATGGAGTTGGAGGAGGGAAAGCTCATTGATGGAGGTGGGGAGATGGAAAGCTAATTGATGGAGGTGGAGAGGGGAAGGCTCATTGATGGAGGTGGAGGAGGGAAGGCTCATTGATGGATGTTGAGGAGGGAAGGCTCATTGATGGAGGTGGAGAGGGGAAGGCTCATTGATGGAGGTGGAGGAGGGAAGGCTCATTGATGGGGTAAGGAGGGAAGGATCATTGATGGAGGTGGGGAGGGAAGGCTCATTGATGGAGTTGGAGGAGGGAAAGCTCATTGATGGAGGTGGGGAGATGAAAAGCTAATTGATGGAGGTGGAGGAGGGAAGGCTCACTGATGAAGGGGGAGGAGGGAAGGCTCATTGATGGAGGTGGAGGAGGGAAGGATCATTGAGGGAGGTGGGGAGGGAAGGATCATTGATGGAGGTGGGGAGGGAAGGCTCATTGATGGGGTGGGGAGGGAAGGATCATTGATGGAGGTGGGGAGGGAAGGCTCATTGATGGAGTTGGAGGAGGGAAAGCTCATTGATGGAGGTGGGGAGATGGAAAGCTAATTGATGGAGGTGGGGAGGGAAGGCTCATTGATGGAGGTAGGGAGATGGAAAGCTAATTGATGGAGGTGGAGAGGGGAAGGCTCATTGATGGAGGTGGAGGAGGGAAGGCTCATTGATGGAGGTGGGGAGGGAGGGATCATTTATGGAGGTGGGGAGGGAAGGCTCATTGATGGGGTGGGGAGGGAAGGATCATTGATGGAGGTGGGGAGGGAAGGTTCATTGATGGAGGTGGGGAGGGAGGGATCATTTATGGAGGTGGGGAGGGAAGGCTCATTGATGGGGTGGGGAGGAAAGGATCATTGATGGAGGTGGGGAGGGAAGGCTCATTGATTGAGTTGGAGGAGGGAAAGCTCATTGATGGAGGTGGGGAGATGGAAAGCTAATTGATGGAGGTGGAGGAGGGAAGGCTCATTGATGGAGGTGGGGAGGGAGGGATCATTTATGGAGGTGGGGAGGGAAGGCTCATTGATGGGGTGGGGAGGGAAGGATCATTGATGGAGGTGGGGAGGGAAGGCTCATTGATGGAGTTGGAGGAGGGAAAGCTCATTGATGGAGGTGGGGAGATGGAAAGCTAATTGATGGAGGTGGAGGAGGGAAGGCTCATTGATGGAGGTGGGGAGAGAAGGATCATTGATGGAGGTGGGGAGGGAAGGATCATTGATGGAGTTGGAGGAGGGAAGGCTCATTGATGGAGGTGGGAGATGGAAGGCTCATTGATGGAGGTGGGGAGATGGAAAGCTAATTGATGGAGGTGGGGGGAGGGAAGGCTCATTGATGGAGGTGGAGGAGGGAAGGCTCATTGATGGGGTGGGGAGGGAAGGATCATTGATGGAGGTGGGGAGGGAAGGCTCATTGATGGAGGTGGGGAGATGGAAAGCTAATTGATGGAGGTGGAGGAGGGAAGGCTCATTGATGGAGGTGGGGGGGGGGCTCATTGATGGAGGTGGGGAGGGAAGGCTCATTGATGGAGGTGGGGAGGGAAGGCTCATTGATGGAGGTGGAGGAGGGAAGGCTCATTGATGGAGGTGGAGGAGGGAAGGCTCATTGATGGAGGTGGGGGGGGGGGCTCATTGATGGAGGTGGGGAGGGAAGGCTCATTGATGGAGGTGGAGGAGGGAAGGCTCATTGATGGAGGTGGAGGAGGGAAGGCTCATTGATGGGGAGGGAAGGATCATTGATGGAGGTGGGGAGGGAAGGCTCATTGATGGAGGTAGGGAGATGGAAAGCTAATTGATGGAGGTGGGGGAGGGAAAGCTCACTGATGGAGGTGGGGAGGGAAGGCTCATTGATGGAGCTATGGAGATGGAAAGCTAATTGATGGAGGTGGGGGAGGGAAGGCTCATTGATGGGGTGGGGAGGGAAGGATCATTGATGGAGTTGGAGGAGGGAAAGCTCATTGATGGAGGTGGGGAGGGAAGGCTTATTGAGGGAATTGAGGAGAAAGAAGGCTAATTGATGGAGGTTTGGGGAGAGCTAATTTCTGGATGTGGGGGTGGGGAAGGCTCATTGATGGAGGTGCTATGGACACATAGGATAACATACTGGGGAATTTACTGGCTTCAGAAAAAAAAACCTGAAGGGAAAAACAGCAGCTGTAAAAACGTCCCGTGTGCATGAGGCCTAAATGTAACATCCTGATCCTGAGTCTCGGTGAGGCGGAAGGGACGCTTCCAGTGTTTGTCTATGGGGTGTGAGAGGTAAACAGACGGCAAGGAGCTGCAGGGCACAAGACAAAACCAAGACAAGACCTCGCCATCAATCACCCCGGAACAATCCATGGCATGGTGTTACCTCGGCTGCTGTTTATATGACAAATGTTGGAACATGGAGGATGTTCAGTGCTGTGAAAAAGTATTTGCCCCTTCCTGATTTTTTTTTTCTTACACTTAAATGATTCAGATCATCAAACAAATTGTAATATTTCACAAAGATAACCCGAATAAATCCAAGATGCAGTTTTTAAATTATTATTTTATTTATTAAGAGAAAAAAGCTGTTCAAACCTGCCTGGCCCTGTGTGAAAAAGTAAATGCCCCCTCCCATGCTGAATCATGAATGAACTATGATTAACCACAATTTTTTGGAAAGCTGAATTAACCACTTGCTGCCCGCCCTATAGCAAAATGACGGCGGCAAAGTGATTTCAATATCCTGACTGGGGGCGCACATCGCGGCAATCGTTGTTGCGGTGTGTCAGTCTGACACCCCGCAGCTCCGATATAGGTAAAGAGTCTCTTACGGAGACTCTTTACCATGTGATCAGCCGTGTCCAATCACGGCTGATCACGATGTAAATAGGAAGAGCTGGTGATCGGCTTTTCCTCACTGGCATCTGACAGACGCAAGTAGAGGAGAGCCGATCGGCTGCTCTCCTGACAGGGGGGTCTGTGCTGATTGTTTATCATCACAGCCCCCCCTTGGATCCCACCCAGGACCACCAGGGAATCCGCCAGGACCACCAGGATGGCCATCCACACTGGACCACCAGATATCCCCCCTAGACCCCCAGGGAAATACTAATCTGTGCCCAGGCAGCTGCCAATCAATGCCCACTCACAATGCCTACCACTGCCAGTGCCACCGGGGATGCCTAACAGTGCCTCATATCAGTGCCCATCAGTGTCACGTATCAGTGCCCAGCAGTGTCGCCTATCAGTGCCCACCAGTGCCACCCATGAGTGCCCATCAGTGCCGCCTATCAATGCCCATCAGTGCCCATCGTCAGTGCCCGCTCATTGGTGCCACCTCATCGGTGCCGCCTTATCAGTGCCCATCAGTGAAAGCGAAAACTTACTTATTTACAAACATTTTTAACAGAAACAAAAGCAAAACTTTTATTTTTTTCAAAATTTTCGGTCTTTTTTTATTTGTTTAGCAAAACATAAAAACCGCAGAGGTGATCAAATACCACCAAAATAAAGCTCTATTTGTGGGAACAAAATGATAAAAATGTAGTTTGGGTACAGTGTTGTATGACCGCGTAATTGTCATTCAAAGTGCGACAGCGCTGAAAGCTGAACATTGGTCTGGGCAGGAAGGTGTATAAGTGCCCGGTATTGAAGTGGTTAAATTTCACTTGCCACACCCAGGCCTGATTACTGCCAGACCTGTTGAATCAAGCAGTCACATAAATAGAAACTGTCTGACAAAGTGAAGCACACTAACAGATCACAATAAGCCACAGATCATTCCACAATCTAAAAAAATTCAACAACAGATTGGAAACAAAGTAATGTACATTTATTGGTCTAGGAAGGGTTTCAAAACTGAAAATTGAGTATCAAATATTTACCACAATTTTCCTTTCCTGACTGGCTCTATGTCAGCACACACATGGTCTACGTGCCCCGCCCCCACAATCATAGGATGTTTAACTCATACATTTAAACACCTGAGCCAGCACCATGTTCTGTATCTATCACTCGGAACGGGCGGCCAGGTGTGCCGACACGGAGCCAGTCAGGAAAGGAAAATTGTGGTAAGTATTTAATATTCAGTTTTCAGTTTTCCTGAGAGCTCCATATCAGCACACACATGGCAAATAACTAGAGAAAATACATGGTGGGTATGCTTGCAGAACAATTTTAATTAACATGACACAGAACCCATGACTCTGACCCAACTCCATGGTAGTTAAGGCAGTTGGCTCAATACAATAGTGAGTAAGGAAGATATGTCTTGATGACCAAGGGGCCGCCTTGCAGGTAGTTTCCATAGACACACCCTTCGCTGCTGCCCAGTATGTAGAAATACTGCAAATAGCATGTTCCCTGATGTCATCAGGCAATGCCACCCCCTCCCCTTATAGGCCCAGGTTATAGCTTTAACTATCCGGGAAGTGGTAAGCCTGCTGAATGCTTTGAGCCCTTCCTTGATCCTGTTGGAAAGACAAAGAGGTGAGCTGAAGATCTTTAGGGAGGATGTGACCTCTATAGGAGTTTCAGGTTCTCCTGATGTCAAGAGGACCGAGTTGGCTATCTCTGGTTAGATGGAATACAGTAGGCACCTTCGGCATGCATCCTACCAGTGGAACTAGGACCACTCTGTCCTCATAAAAAGGTCGTGAATGGCTCCTTGCAGCCCAGGGCTGTCATCTCTGACATACCTCCCAAGTTTTTGAGATGGGAATAAGGGACACCTATTAGCAAAAGTGAGTAGGCATAGGACACACCCCATGCCACGCCCCCCTTTAAGGAGCATTAACCCCCAAAAAAAGATAAATAAAATTACTCGTAGGTTTTAATTATTGTTATTTTTTTTTTTTTTACCACTATTCAATTATATTCACTCTTGAAATTTACAAATGCAGCAATTTATAAATTGGATGAAAGGTTTAGCGCTGGGAAACACTTTTTGAAAATAAATAGTGCATTTTATATACAACTATATAGATCAGACCAAAATGAGGGACAAATGAGAAGAAAAGAGGGGACAGAGGGACAATTGCTCCAAATCAGGGGCAGTCCCCCAAAATCTCGAAATGAGGGACAGTTGGGAGCTATGATCTCTGAGACTCTCCTTGCAAAGGAGTTTGTGACCCAGAAGGCTGCTTATAAGGTTAGACGCCACAGGGACATATTTTGTGAGAATTTACTCGAAGCCAGAAAGTACAGGACCACTTGGGGAAGCAAAGTTTCCTTGAAGGCTTTAACCTCAGGGCCACATTGAAAAATTTAAATAACAAGGCTATTGAGGCAGACAGGGCAGAAACATGACCCTTAAGAGTACTAAGACTTAGGTAAATCTCTAGGCCTTTTTGAAGAAGGTCCAAAATATTACCATACTTATTTTGGGGGAAGAAGGAGAAACCTTGGGTGGAAGCAAAGCCCTGGAACTTGAACCGCACTTGTTGCATTAGTGCTCGCTTTTCTAGACTTTAGCAGGGTACCAATTACAGCATTAGAACAGCCTGCCTCGATCAGTCTCTGCCTTCCAAAATCCAAGCCTGCAACCGCCGCCCCTGAGGAGATGGATGAAGCACTGGACCCTGAGGCAGCAGACCCTGAGGAGATGGATGAAGCACTGGACCCTGAGATAGCAGACCCTGAGGAGATGGATGAAGCACTGGACCCTGAGACAGCAGACCCTGAGGAGATGGATGAAGCACTGGACCCTGAGACAGCATTCCCTGAGGAGATGGATGAAGCACTGGACCCTGAGATAGCAGACCCTGAGGAGATGGATGAAGCACTGGACCCTGCAACCGCCGCCCCTGAGGAGATGGATGAAGCACTGGACCCTGAGATAGCAGACCCAGGGATACTGGAAATGACTTTGATGGCCTCAAACTCAATAGACACAGAAGCGGACACCACAGACGTTTGGGCCAGTTGGGTATTACTGCTAGAACTGTAACTTTCCCCTTTATCAGTCTTCTGAGAAAGTTGAAGATTAGCGGTATTGGTGGAAAGGCATATGCAGTCTGGAAAGACCATGCTGAATGTCAGAGCGTCTGTCGCTGCTACCTGTGGGCAAGGTAAACTGGTGTAAAACATTGGCAGTTTGGCATTTGCTGGTGATGCAAAAAGGTCCACCCCCAGCTGAAAAGCCCAATGTATCAATGTTTGACAGGTTTGTGGATTCAGGAACCACTTCTTCATTGTCTAACTGATGTCTTGACAAATAGTCTGCCTCGAGATTGGAAGGACCTGGAATGTAGGCTGCCCACAGAAGGAGAAGAATCGACTGAACAGCGAAAAAGGGCTTGAAAGGCAGCTCCCATCCAGGGCTGGTGCAAGGATTCTTGACACCCTAGGCAAAACCTCATTTTGCCGCCCCCCCTTGGCTGACTCCACCCCCTTTTCCCTGCCCGTGTAAATCCCACCTTTTTAATAAAGCGCCCATCAAATGCAGCCTCACCAGCGCCCATCAAATGCAGCCTCACCAGCACCCATCAAATCCAGCCTCACCAGCCCCATCAAATCCAGCCTCACCAGCACCCATCAAATCCAACCTCACCAGCCCCATCAAATTCAGCCTCACCAGCACCCATCAAATCCAGCCTCACCAGCCCCATCAAATGCAGCCTCACCAGCACCCATCAAATGCAGCCTCACCAGCACCCATCAAATCCAGCCTACCAGCGCCCATCAATGAATGTTTGCTTGCTGCGGGAGTCGGGACACAGACACAGTCCTCCACCACTGCTGCACCTCTGACACTATGTGTGAACGGAACCCTGGCTGCATGCTGATGCTGAGACTTAGTTGCTTGCTGCAGAGAGAAGAGAGTAGGAAAACCAGTGGCCGGGCACCCTAGGCAGAAGGGCGCCCTAGGCGGCCGCCTAGTTTGCCTAGTGGTAGCACCGGCCCTGCTCCCATCTCCAGGATGTTGGACACTATATTCTTCTCTTGGCAGGGCCACTTGCCTTGGACTACTCTCCCCTAGGGATGAGCTTCGAGTCGAACATCGCCTGTTCGACCATTCATCGAATTATGAACGTTATGGGTCGTTCGCGCCATTCGAATGGGGCATCACGGCCCATAATTCACTGCGGCATCGCAGTGCATTGCTGGCTGATGATTGGCCAAGCATGCACAATGACCCTCATGCTCGGCCAATCACAGCGCCGTCTGTACAGAGAGCCGTAATTGGCCAAAGCCAGGGTGGCTTTGGCCAGTTATGGCTCAGGGTGTTTTGTACACGCCCCACACTATATAAGGCGCCTGCGTGGCGGCCCTGTGTAGTATGTTACGGCGGAGAGAGAGAGATAGACAGAGAGAGAGAGAGACAGTGTCATTTCATTAAAGTTAGATAGATTAGGCAGGCGAGTCAGTTAGCAGCACTTACAGTGTATTGTGTGTGTATATATATATATATATATGCATCCTAGGTGTTGTGTGTGTATATATATATATATATATATATACTGTATTCAGTTTAGCTAGATCCGTTCCTGTTATTCTCTTCCTACTGACAGGCAGGTGTTTTTACAGTATTTACAGTTAGTGTAGTGTCTCCTCTGCACAGTGTGCACCTAAAGCTACCTAAAGACAATTGCTGTTGTTCTCATACTAATAATAATACAGGCAGTTGATTTTGCTAGCTGCAGTATCAGTATATATATATATATATATCCCAGCTTAGTGCAGCTACAGGCCATTAGTATGTCTGGAAGGCCAAGAAGGAGAGGCAGACAGTCACAAGCCAATAAGAGAGGGCAAGCAGGCTCTGTGTCTAGTGCTGGTCGTGGAGACGGTGCATCCTCATCAGCACGTGGCCGTGGGACACGCTTGTCCTTTTTTTCGGCAGCTGGCCGTGTTGAGCCACAACATTCGGAAGACTTGGTCGAGTGGATGACCAAGCCGTCCTCATCCTCCTCATCCTCTCTCACCCATGCCCAGGGTACTTTGTCTGGCAAAGCAGCGGCCTCTTCCCTCGGCTCAATGTCATCAGTGACTCCTTCCCTAGCTCCACCATGTCCTCCTGAGGAGTCCCTCGAACTGTTTGACCACAGTGTTGGGTACATGCTCCAGGAGGATGCCCAGCGTTTGGAAGGCTCTGATGATGATACTGAGCTAGAGGAAGGCAGTAACATGAGCACGGACAGAGGGGGTGCCCAAGAAGGACAGCAATCTGGCAGTCATGCTCCCCCTGCTGCAGCATACTGCCAGGTTTTCTCCAGTGATGAGGAGGGAGGGGATGATGAGGTCACTGACTCAACGTGGGTGCCTGATAGGAGAGAGGAGGAGGAGGAGGCGGCACATCACCAACGAGGCAGGATGCCCTCCAGGGGTCAGCCTAAGGGCAGCACACTGACTGCATCACACCCCAAAGCTCCGCATGTGCAGGGCGCTGCAGTCTCTGCGCGTTATTCAAAAAGTTCTTTGGTGTGGGCCTTTTTTGAGACGAGTGCATCAGATCGCACTGCTGCTATTTGCAACATATGTCTCAAGCGTATCTCACGTGGCCAAAACATCTCCCGCTTGGGTACCACATGCTTGACCAGACATATGTTGACCTGCCATGCAGTTCGTTGGCAAGCGCATCTAAAAGACCCACACCAAAGAACAAAGAGGATCTCTCCTTACTCCTCATCAGCTGAGATTTCCAACCCCACTAGACCTTCAGTCCTCTCTGAGACCTGCACTGAGAGGAATGAAGGTGTAGAATTAGGTGTGTCACAGCCAAGTACTTGTGGGCAATCTGCTTTTGGTACACCGACGTCAGATTGTACCAGGCAAATTTCCCTGCCCCAGCTGCTGCACCGCCGAAAGAAGTTTGCTCCCAGCCATCCACATGCCCAGCGGTTGAATGCTAGCTTGGCTAAATTGCTAGCACTTCAACTGCTGCCTTTTCAGTTGGTAGACTCTGCCCCCTTCCGTGAGTATGTGGAATGTGCGGTTCCTCAGTGGCAGGTTCCCATACGCCACTTTTTCTCACGGAAAGCGATTCCGGCTCTCTACCGGCATGTGGAAGGCAATGTCCATGCCTCGCTGAACAGGGCGGTCAGCGGTAAGGTGCATATTACCGCTGACTCATGGTCCAGCAGGCATGGACAGGGACGTTACCTATCTTTCACCACGCATTGGGTGACTCTGCTGGCAGCTGGGAAGGATGCAGGACAGGGTGCAGTAGTGTTGGAGGTTGTTCCGCCACCACGCCTCCAAAATTCTACTAGTGGTCATTGTGACACACCTCTTTCTTCCACCCCCCCTCTTCTTCTTCCTCCATATCCTCTTCCTGTGCTGATTTGTCCTCGGAACCAGCGGTGCTCCGCAGGCGTTCAAGGGGCTACGCAAGTACGCAGGCCAAAAGATGCCATGCGGTGCTTGAGCTGGTGTGCTTGGGGGACAGGAGCCACACTGGGGCAGAGGTTCTGTCAGCTCTGCAGGGGCAGGTTCAGAGGTGGTTGACGCCACGCCAGCTTAAGCAAGGAATGGTGGTTTGCGACAATGGCACCAACCTTCTCTCCGCCCTCCGACAGGGACAACTGACCCATGTGCCCTGCTTGACTCACGACCTTAACTTGGTGGTGCAGCGGTTCTTGGGCAGGTACCCGGGCTTACAGGATGTCCTGAGGCAGGCCAGGAAAGTCTGTGTGCATTTCCGCCGGTCATATAATGCCAGGCTGACCTCCAAAAGGAATTTAACCTGCCCAAGAACCACCTAATCTGTGACATGCCCACCAGGTGGAACTCAACGTTGGCCATGCTGCAGCGGCTGCACACGCAGCAGAGGGCCATCAATGAGTACCTGTGCGACTATGGCACCAGGACAGGGTCTGGGGAGCTTAGTTTTTTTTTCCCCACGCCAGTGGGCCGTGATCAGGGATGCATGCACTGTCCTGTCACCATTTGAGGAGGCCACGAGGATGGTGAACAGTGACAGTGCATGCATCAGTGACACTGTCCCTCTTGTCCACCTGTTGGAGCACACGCTGCGTGGAATAATGGACAGGGCACTTGAGGCAGAACAGAGGCAGGAAGAGGAGGACTTCCTTAGCTCTCAAGACCCCCTTTATTCAGACAGTGTTCCTGCGTGCCCGCCGATCACACATAAAGAGGAGGGGGAGGAGGAGGATTGTGTCAGTATGGAGGAGGAGCCTGGCACTCAGCATCAGCAGCAGTCTTCAAGGGATCATTTACAGTCTGAAGAAACCCATGGACTTGTACGTGGCTGGGAGGAGGTGGCTGCGGATCATGTCGTCCTTAGTGACCCAGAGGCAGGGGCGGATCCAGGGGGGGGGCAACGGGGCAATTGCCCCCTCCGAGAAATGCAGGTGACTGAGAGCAGGGTGTGTGAGAGAGCCGCCGGGCGGCTCCGTGATTGAGAGAGCCGCTGGGCGGCTCCGTGACTGAGAGAGCCGCTGGGTGGCTCCGTGACTGAGAGAGCCGCTGGGCGGCTCGGTGACTGAGGGAGCCGCTGGGCGGCTTGGTGACTGGGGGAGCTGCTGGGCGGCTCGGTGACTGAGAGAGCCGCTGGGCGGCTCCGTGACTGAGAGAGCCGCTGGGCGGCTCCGTGACTGAGGTAACCGCTGGGCGGCTCCGTGACTGAGAGAGCCGCTGGGCGGCTCCGTGACTGAGAGAGCCGCTGGGCGGCTCCATGAATGAGAGTGCCGCTGGGCGGCTCCTTCAGTCACCTGGGGGAGCTGCTGGGCGGCTCGGTGACTGAGAGAGCCGCTGGGCGGCTCCGTGACTGAGAGAGCCGCTGGGCGGCTCCGTGACTGAGGTAACCGCTGGGCGGCTCCGTGACTGAGAGAACCGCTGGGCGGCTCCGTGACTGAGAGAGCCGCTGGGCGGCTCCGTGACTGAGAGAGCCGCTGGGCGGCTCCATGAATGAGAGTGCCGCTGGGCGGCTCGGTGACTGAAGGAGCCGCCGGGCGGCTCCATAGGCGAGAGAGAGCCGCCGCTCATGTGTTTGTGGGCGGGCTGCTGCCTGCTGGCCAATCAGGGAGCCGGTGGGCGGGGGAGCAGAGAGATGACATCATCTCTCACCGCCCGGCGCCCGCCCTGCATCCCTGCAGTTCAACTTCCCCCCCTCCATGCAGGCAGCTGCAGCAGCAGAGAGATTACATCATCTCTCTGCTGCCTGTCTCTGGGACACAAGAGACCACCTTAGCAGGTGGCAAGTGACAGGCGACGTGGCAAGTGACAATCCGCAACATGTGGCAGGCGACGTGGCAAGTGACATGGCAAGTGACAATCCGCAACATGGCAAGTGAAAATCTGCATCTGGTGACAGGCGACGTGGCAAGTGACAATCCGCAACGTGGCAGGCGACGTGGCAAGTGACATGGCAAGTGACAATCAGCAACGTGGCAAGTGACATGGCAAATGACAATCTGCAACGTGGCAGGCGACGTGGCAAGTGACAATCTGCATCTAGTGACAGGCGACGTGGCAAGTGACAATCCGCAACGTGGCAGGCGACGTGGCAAGTGACAATCCGCACAGTGGCAGGCGACGTGGCAAGTGACATGGCAAATGACAATCTGCAACGTGGCAGGCGATGTGGCAAGTGACAATCTGCATCTGGTGACAGGCGACGTGGCAAGTGACAATCTGCATCTAGTGACAGGTGACGTGGCAAGTGACACACTCGGGGCTCCCACTGATTCTGCATTATGGTGAGTTAAACTATTTAATTTTTTATAACAATGTAATTATGGTAATAATGCGCTTCAATCATCCTGACACCATAACAACCATGGTGCCGTGATGATTGAAGCGCCAACACCAGCCATTTCCCCGATAAATGTACCCCAAAAAAATATATTTTCTGGCAGTGCCCCTCCCGAGACTAGACTCTGGATCCGCCCCTGCCCAGAGGACTCAGAAAACCAAGCCTGTGGAAGGATCCTCGTATTCGTGGTATCAAGGGGAGGGATCATTACTGGCTGGCAACCCTCCTTGATCCACGTTACAAGGGTAAGGTTGCGGACCTTATCTTGCCGTCGCAGAGGGAGCAGAGGATGAAACATCTTCGGGAGGCCTTGCAGAAAGGTCTGTGCAACGTGTTCCCAGAGACTGGGAGGTTACAAACTCCTGTTTCTGGACAATGTGTTGCTGAGGCTTCGGTCAGTCAAAGAAGGAGCGGTGGAGAAGGTGGCCGTCTGACCGATGCTTTCAGATAATTTTTTAGTCTGCAGCCCCAAGGTATGATACAGGCCTATCCACGGGGCCCCTGCCAGGGTCTTCTCCAGGATCCAGTAATCCTCCTGGGGCAGAGAAGCACCTCTAGCTCCTGGTCTCTGGAAGCACAGGAGCAAAGGAACCAGCAACCTCACACCTCACTGTCAAGGAGCAGAATGGTAGTTTCCCACCATCCCTGTGCTGAGTTCCCGGGTCTGTACACCCGCTGTGCCCATTATGAGGGGTTCTCACCATCCCAGTGCTGCGTTCCTGGGTCTGTACACCCGCTGTGCCCATTATGAGGGGTTCTCACCATCCCTGTGCTGAGTTCCCGGGTCTGTACACCTGCTGTGCCCATTATGAGGGGTTCCCACCATCCCTGTGCTGAGTTCCCGGGCCTGTACACCCGCTGTGCCCATTATGAGGGGTTCCCACCATCCCTGTGCTGAGTTCCCGGGTCTGTACACCCGCTGTGCCCATTATGAGGACATCTCACCATCCCTGTGCTGAGTTCCCGGGTCTGTACACCTGCTGTGCCCATTATGAGGGGTTCCCACCATCCCTGTGCTGAGTTCCCGGGTCTGTACACCCGCTGTGCCCATTGTAAGGGGTTCCCACCATCCCTGTGCTGAGTTCCCGGGTCTGTACACCCGCAGTGCCCATTATGAGGGGTTCCCACCATCCCTGTGCTGAGTTCCCAGGTCTGTACACCCGCTGTGCCCATTATGAGGGGTACACCCGCTGTGCCCATTATGAGGGGTTCCCACTGTGGCAGACCCAACTGTGTTTCTGCAGGTCTCCGCAGTCACTATATTTGCTCTCCCACAGGACACAAAACATGGAAATAAACTGCTATATACCTTTTCTCGTCACCAGTATATAGCAGGTGATGTAACTTCTATCAGTGTCTGGTTAATGCTTGTAGGAGGAGTTTTCATACTGCACTGACTGTCCTTGGAGGCTGCAGGACCCTTGACCCTCTGTCTGGACAGTGCTGATTGGCCCTGTACTGATCACATTTCACTGAGACATAGAGTCACTATTATAGGAATTGTGTCGGGTTCAAGGACCCAGAGGTGCCATCAGAAAGGTTTCTTCATACAGGAAACATGCTGGGAAGTGTTGGAGGGAGCTGTTAGGAACTGTTCTACTCTTGAGTACTTTCACAATCCCCCTCCCCCCAGTCCGTGGAGGGGTTGTCTTTAGCAAGGACTAGGGTTAGGGGTTAGGGTTATCATTAGGGGTAGGGTTAGGGATTAGGGCTATGGTTAGGGGTAGGTTTAGAGTTAAGATTAGGGGTAATCTTAGGGTTAGGGTTAGGGCGAGGGGTAGGGTTAGAGTTAGGGGTTAGGGGTTGGGAGATTAGGGCTATGGTTAGGGTTAGAGGTTAGGACTAGAGTTAGGGGTAGGGTTAGAGTTAGGGGTAGGGTTAGAGTTAGGGATTAGGGATTAGGGCTATGGTTAGGGTTAGGACTAGGGTTAGAGGTTAGAGTTAGGGGTAGGTTTAGAGTTAAGATTAGGGGTATTCTTAGGGTTAGGGTTAGGGCGAGGGTTATGGGTGGGGTTAGACTTAGGGGTAGGGTTAGGGCTAAGGCTAGAGTTAGGGGTAGGGTTAAGGGTTAGTAGTTAGGGCTAGGGTTATGTGTAGTGTTACAGTTAGGGGCAGGGGTAGAGTTAGGGGTTAGTGGTTATAGTTAGATTTAGGTTTAGGGGTAGGGTTATGATTAGGGGTAGGGTTAGCGTTAGGAGTCAGAGGTAGGGTTAGGGGTAGAGTGAGGGTTAGGAGTTATGGTTAGGGCTTAGGGTTATGGTTAGAGGCTAGGGATAGGGTTAGAGTTTAGGGGTGGGTTTAGGGCTGGGATTAGGGGTGGGGTTAGGGTTATCGTTAGGGGTAGGGTTAAGGCTAGGGGTAGGGTTAGGGCGAGGGTTATGGGTAGGGTTAAGATTAGGGTTAAGGGTTAGTAGTTAGGGCTAGGTGTAGTGTTACAGTTAGGGGTAGGGGTAGAGTTAGGGGTTAGTGGTTATAGTTAGATTTAGGTTTAGGGGTAGGGTTATGATTAGGGGTAGGGTTAGCGTTAGGAGTCAGAGGTAGGGTTAGGGGTAGAGTGAGGGTTAGGAGTTATGGTTAGAGGCTAGGGATAGGGTTAGAGTTTAGGGGTGGGTTTAGGGCTGGGATTAGGGGTGGGGTTAGGGTTATCATTAGGGGTAGGGTTAAGGCTAGGGGTAGGGTTAGGGCGAGGGTTATGGGTAGGGTTAGAGTTAGGGGTAGGGTTAGGGGCAGGATTAGGGTTAAGGGTTAGTAGTTAGGGTTAAAGTTAGGGGTAGGGTTATCATTAGGGGTAGGGTTAAGGGTAGGGGTATGCTTAAGGTTAGAGTTAGGGTTAGGTTAGGGTTAAGGCTGAGGTTAAGGGTAGGATTAGGGCTAAGGTTAGGGGAAGGGTTTAGGGGCTAGGGTTATGGCTAGCATTAGGGTTATCATTAGGCTTAGAGTTAGTGGTTAGGGGTTAGTAGTAGGGCTAGAGTTAGGCTTAAGGTTAGGGATAGTGTTAGTGGTTAGGGTTAGGACTAGGGTTAGGACTAGGGTTAGGTGTATTGTTAGGGTTAGAGTTATGGTTAGGTCTAGGTTTAGGGGTAAGGCTAGGGGTAGTGTTAGTGGTCAGGGGTTAGGGCTAGGGTTATCATTAGGGTTAGGGGTTATCATTAGGGTTAGGGGCTAGAGTTAGGGGTTAGGGTTCCGCAAGGGTGGATTGGGACCGCTGCCTTAAAGAGAATGATGATGTCAGAAAGCAGCAACCAATAAGCCAATAGGAATGACGGTAATGGATCTGGCTTTAGAATGCTCACTAGTGATTGGCTGGTCAGGGTCACCCCATGTACCCCATGCTGAGTAGGATGATACACACTCACAGCTGATCAGCCCTTCGTCCCACTAGTAACAAAAAGCTACTAGCTTAGAGCGCACTGCGTCCTTCATGTGATAACGGTTGCCGTGGTATCATGCTCTCAGAATGTCTTTGAAAAAGTCTTAACAACGAAACTAGTTAGAAACTAGTGAGAGCATGATACCACGGCAACCGTTATCACATGAAGACGCAGTGCGCTCTAAGCTCGTAGCTTTTTGTTACTAGTGGGACGAAGGGCCGATCATCTGTGAGTGTGTATCATCCATCCAGTCTGCAGCCACCTCCCTTCTAGTTATCCACTATTATCAACCAACCAAAAGCTAGAAGGCGATCCTCTGAAAGGACCGGCGCCCACTGATTTTTACAGTTTACTTGACTTTATTTTATTTTGTTTGATTTATAATAAATGATCACAACGGTACTGGACAATTTGGGGTCTCTTTTTTACATGTGGACATTGTTGCTGTTATCTGATTATCAGCCCTGGAGGACTTCGGGAGGAATCAGAGAGAGGATACTATCCAAGGCCTGTTAACCTCTCGGTTCCGGTGAGTTTGAACCCCTTGCGGGGTGTGTGCAGAACAAGGGGTCCCAATAGATGGTGAAAGGTGACCCATCAGATCTACTATTCATATATGAGACTCCAGATTAAGTCCTAGTCTAGAAAGTCCTGGCCTTTGTGCCTTTGTGTCTTTGTGTCTTTGTGCCTTTGTGTCTTTGTGCCTTTGTGTCTTTGTGCCTTTGTGTCTTTGTGTCTTTGTGCCTTTGTGTCTTTGTGCCTTTGTGTCTTTGTGTCTTTGTGTCTTTGTGTCTTTGCTGGAACTTTCCTGCCTGCATTTTACAAAGACTTTTTTATTAATCAGTCAGCGTTTAGGACTGAGAATAGCGCCGCTTCGATGGGTTAATGGCTGATATTTAGAGATTATTTACTCATCCATATTTATATATTTTTTTGTATTAAGTGGCTGCTGAGAGATATCAGGTCAAATCACTGCGGTTAAATATTTTCCATCTTCATATACCGAATATCCTTAAGCACTGAGATAGGAGGATTGTAGTAGGGCATATTGTCTCCTTTTTGTCTGTTTATAAATATAAATCAATATATATAAATATAAATATAAATATAAACATCCTCATCGTATCCGATAGTCATTGAGCTGCAGCAGAGGTGACATGTAATAATCACACATGGCCACTAGAGGGCTCCAGAGTCATAGAGATTCTATTAGGAATGAACTCACCATGCTGGCAGAAATATCACATCTCTGGATTTCATGTAGAAAGGAAGTGGCTGCAAAGAGGCTGCAGGAGATCATAGAAACATGATGGCATGAAAACACAAGCTTATTTTTAGTCTGGTACACCCAGGAGGGGACACTCAGCACCCCAGTATGAGGGGACACCCCAGTATGAGGGGACACCCAACACCCCAATATGAGGGGACACCCAGCACCCCGATATGAGGGGACACCCAACACCCCGGTATGAGGGGACACCCAGCACCCAGGTAGGAGGGGACACCTAGCACCTTGGTATGAGGGGACACCCAGCACCCCGGTATGAGGGGACACCCAGCACCCAGGTAGGGGGGGACACCCAACACCCACGTAGGAGGGGGCACCCAACACCCCAGTATGAGGGAACACCCAGCACCCCGGTATGAGGGAACACCTAGCACCCCGGTATGAGGGAACACCCAGCACCCCGGTAGGAGGGGACACCCAGCACCCCAGTATGAGGGAACACCCAGCACCCCGGTAGGAGGGAACACCCAGCACCCCGGTATGAGGGGACACCTAGCACCCCGGTAGGAGGGGACACCCAGCACCCCGGTATGAGGGGACACCCAGCACCCCGGTAGGAGGGGACACCCAGCACCCCGGTATGAGGGGACACCCAGCACCCCGGTAGGAGGGGACACCCAGCACCCCGGTATGAGGGGACACCCAGCACCCTGGTAGGAGGGGACGCCCAGCACCCCAGTATGAGGGGACACCCAACACCCCGGTAGGAGGGAACACCTAGCACCCCGGTATGAGGGAACACCCAGCACCCCGGTAGGAGGGGACACCTAGCACCCCGGTATGAGGGGACACCTAGCACCCCGGTATGAGGGGACACCCAAAACCCCGGTAGGAGGGGACACCTAGCACCCCGGTATGAGGGGACACCCAAAACCCCGGTAGGAGGGGACACCTAGCACCCCGATATGAGGGGACACCCAGTACCCCGGTATGAGGGGACACCCAGCACCCCGGTATGAGGGGACACCCAGCACCCCGGTATGAGGGGACACCCAGCACCCCGGTATGAGGGGACACCCAGCACCCCGGTAGGAGGGGACACCTAGCACCCCGGTAGGAGGGGACACCCAGCACCCCGGTATGAGGGGACACCCAGCACCCCGGTAGGAGGGGACACCCAACACCCCGGTAGGAGGGGACACCCAACACTCCAGTAGGAGGGGACACCCAGCACCCCGGTAGGAGGGGACACCCAGCACCCCGGTAGGAGGGGACACCCAGCACCCCGGTAGGAGGGGACACCCAACACCCCAATATGAGGGGACACCCAGCACCCCCGGTATGAGGGGACACCCAACACCCCAGTAGGAGGGGACACCCAGCACCCCGGTAGTAGGGGACACCCAGCACCCCGGTAGGAGGGGACACCCAGCACCCCAGTATGAGGGAACACCCAGCACCCCGGTAGGAGGGGACACCTAGCACCCCGGTAGGAGGGGACACCTAGCACCCCGGTATGAGGGAACACCCAACACCCCGGTATGAGGGAACACCCAGCACCCCGGTAGGAGGGGACACCTAGCACCCCGGTAGGAGGGGACACCCAGCACCCCGGTATGAGGGGACACCCAACACGCCGGTAGGAGGGGACACCCAACACTCCAGTAGGAGGGGACACCCAACACCCCAGTAGGAGGGGACACCCAACACCCCAGTAGGAGGGGACACCCAGCACCCCCGGTATGAGGGGACACCCAGCACCCCGGTAGGAGGGGACACCCAACACCCCAGTAGGAGGGGACACCCAGCACCCCGGTAGGAGGGGACACCCAGCACCCCCGGTATGAGGGGACACCCAACACCCCAGTAGGAGGGGACACCCAGCACCCCGGTAGGAGGGGACACCCAGCACCCCGGTAGGAGGGGACACCCAGCACCCCGGTAGGAGGGGACACCCAACACTCCAGTAGGAGGGGACACCCAACACCCCAGTAGGAGGGGACACCCAGCACCCCCGGTATGAGGGGACACCCAGCACCCCGGTAGGAGGGGACACCCAACACCCCAGTAGGAGGGGACACCCAGCACCCCGGTAGGAGGGGACACCCAGCACCCCCGGTATGAGGGGACACCCAACACCCCAGTAGGAGGGGACACCCAGCACCCCGGTAGGAGGGGACACCCAGCACCCCGGTAGGAGGGGACACCCAGCACCCCGGTAGGAGGGGACACCTAGCACCCCGGTAGGAGGGGACACCCAGCACCCCAGTATGAGGGAACACCCAGCACCCCGGTAGGAGGGGACACCTAGCACCCCGGTAGGAGGGGACACCTAGCACCCCGGTATGAGGGAACACCCAGCACCCCGGTAGGAGGGGACACCTAGCACCCCGATATGAGGGGACACCCAACACCCCGGTATGAGGGAACACCCAGCACCCCGGTAGGAGGGGACACCTAGCACCCCGGTAGGAGGGGACACCCAGCACCCCGGTATGAGGGGACACCCAACACGCCGGTAGGAGGGGACACCCAGCACCCCGGTAGGAGGGGACACCCAACACCCCGGTATGAGGGAACACCCAGCACCCCAGTAGGAGGGGACACCCAACACCCCAGTAGGAGGGGACACCCAGCACCCCCGGTATGAGGGGACACCCAGCACCCCGGTAGGAGGGGACACCCAACACCCCAGTAGGAGGGGACACCCAGCACCCCGGTAGGAGGGGACACCCAGCACCCCCGGTATGAGGGGACACCCAACACCCCAGTAGGAGGGGACACCCAGCACCCCGGTAGGAGGGGACACCCAGCACCCCGGTAGGAGGGGACACCCAACACCCCAGTAGGAGGGGACACCCAGCACCCCGGTAGGAGGGGACACCCAGCACCCCCGGTATGAGGGGACACCCAACACCCCAGTAGGAGGGGACACCCAGCACCTCGATATGAGGGGACACCCAACACCCCGGTAGGAGGGGACACCTAGCACCCCGATATGAGGGGACACCCAACACCCCGGTATGAGGGAACACCCAGCACCCCAGTAGGAGGGGACACCCAACACGCCGGTAGGAGGGGACACCCAACACTCCAGTAGGAGGGGACACCCAGCACCCCGGTAGGAGGGGACACCCAGCACCCCGGTATGAGGGGACACCCAGCACCCCGGTATGAGGGGACACCCAACACCCCAGTAGGAGGGGACACCCAGCACCCCCGGTATGAGGGGACACCCAGCACCCCGGTAGGAGGGGACACCCAACACCCCAGTAGGAGGGGACACCCAGCACCCCGGTAGGAGGGGACACCCAGCACCCCAGTAGGAGGTCTTCACCCCTTTTCCATATGGTTGGGGGCAGATCCTAAATTCTGCATTCTCAGGTGGGGGTTGGGTCCTGGGGGGTACATAGTCGGAGAAGGGGGTTGGGTATTAGGGGGTACATAGTCGTGGGGGGGTTGGGTACTGGGGAGGGGGTACATAGTCAGTGGGGGATTGGGTTCTGGGAAGGGGGTACATAGTCGGTGGAGGGTTGGGTACTGGGGGTACATAGTCGTGGGGCTTTGGGTCCTGGGGGGTATAGTGGAAGGTTTCGGTAGTGTCTGTCAGTGCGGAGCTCCCCTTTAGGAATGGAGGAATGAGGACGCGGCGTCCGGGGGAGGGGATCTTCCCGTGTTCTGTGTATTCGGGGGAGGGGATCTTCCCGTGTTCTGTGTGTTCTGCAGCCAATGAACGGTGATAATCGGCTCACACCGGATCCCGCCGGATGCCAACAACTGTCTGCGCCCAACCGCCCCCCCATCCCCCACCCCACAGGAGGATTACTATATAGTGCTGATCGGAGACGAGGATTCATCTTGTTTTATTACAAAGTCTCCGTGTTCTGAGATCTCCTTGTCAGATGTTACTATGGGATACCGAATTATATATACAGTGCCTGGAAAAAGTATTCATATCCCTTGACATTTCCCACATTTTGTTACAACCAAAAACATAAATGTATTTTATTGGTATTTTATGTGATAGACCAACACAAAGTGTCACATAATTGTGAAGTGGAAGGAAAATGATACAAATAAATATGTGAAAAGTGTGTGTGGGGGGGGGGGGGGGGGGCATTTGTATGGCGCCCCCTTTACTCTGATACCCCTAACTAAAGTCTAGAGGAACCAATTGTCTTCAGAAGTCACCTAATTAGTAAATAGAGTCCACCTGTGTGTCATTTAATCTCAGTATAAATACAGCTGTTCTGTGAAGGCCTCAGAGGTTTGTTAGAGAACCTTAGTGAACAAACAGCATCATGAAGGCCAAGGAACACACCAGACAGGTCAGGGATAAAGTTGTGGAGAAGTATAAAGCAGGGTTAGGTTATAAAAAAATCTCCCAAGCTTTGATCATCTCACGGAGCTCTGTTCAATCCATCATCGGAAAATGGAAAGAGTATGGCACAACTGCAAACCTACCAAGACATGGCCGTCCACCTAAACTGACCGGCCGGGCAAGGAGAGCATTCATCAGAGAAGAGCCAAGAGGTCCATGGTAACTCTGGAGGAGCTGCAGAGATCCACAGCTCAGGTGGGAGAATCTGTCCACAGGACAACTATTAGTCGTGTTCTCCACAAATCTGCCCTTTATGGAAGAGTGATGATGGCCGCCCCCCCCCCCGCCCCCCATTCTTCCATAATCAATGCTTGGAGTTTGTCAGAATTTGTGGGCGTCTCTTGAGGATTGACCACAAGTTCTCAATGGGATGAAGGTCTGGGGAGTTTCCTGGCCATGGATCCAAGATCCTGAATTGTCCTCCTTCCTGGACACAATCCATTGAGGACGAGGAACTCTCAGTCCCCTTAGAAAATAGGACAGTATATTGTAATCTGCATACAGGAGTATCTGATCCCAGTTCTACTTCCTGCAGGCACTACCAGCCCACCTGGCTGCTCTGAAGAGGGTCTTCTCATAGACCACTAGAGGGAGTTAGAGTAGTATTGTTGTACTGGTTGTCGGTCGGTATCAGGTGATCGGAGATATCTCATTAAATGTTCCACCTCCTGGATCACACATGCAAAATTGCAAACAAAAATACCGAGCCACCTGGCTCCCTTCAGCAGTAGCACCAGTGCTCAGATCCCACACGGAGCAATCCTGACTCCTGTCTGCAACCTCAGGCTCGGGTCTCCTCTGGGTTCTCCTAGAACACACCAGCGCTCTCTGGGTTCTCCAGAACACACCTGCACTCTCTGGGTTCTCCAGAACACACCTGCACTCTCTGGGTTCTCCAGAACACACCTGCACTCTCTGGGTTCTCCAGAACACACCTGCACTCTCTGGGTTCTCCCAGTACACACCTGCACTCTCTGGGTTCTCCGGAACACACCTGCACTCTCTGGGTTCTCCCAGAACACACCTGCACTCTCTGGGTTCTCCCAGAACACACCTGCACTCTCTGGGTTCTCCAGAACACACCTGCACTCTCTGGGTTCTCCAGAACACACCAGCACTCTCTGGGTTCTCCAGTACACACCTGCACTCTCTGGGTTCTCCAGAACACACCAGCACTCTCTGGGTTCTCCATAACACACCTGCACTCTCTGGGTTCTCCAGAACACACCTGCACTCTCTGGGTTCTCCAGAACACACCTGCACTCTCTGGGTTCTCCAGAACACACCAGCGCTCTCTGGGTTCTCCAGAACACACCAGCGCTCTCTGGGTTCTCCAGAACACACCTGCACTCTCTGGGTTCTCCAGAACACACCTGCACTCTCTGGGTTCTCCAGAACACACCTGCACTCTCTGGGTTCTCCAGAACACACCTGCACTCTCTGGGTTCTCCAGAACACACCTGCACTCTCTGGGTTCTCCAGAACACACCTGCACTCTCTGGGTTCTCCAGAACACACCTGCACTCTCTGGGTTCTCCCAGTACACACCTGCACTCTCTGGGTTCTCCAGAACACACCTGCACTCTCTGGGTTCTCCAGAACACACCTGCACTCTCTGGGTTCTCAAGTACACACCTGCACTCTCTGGGTTCTCCAGTGCACACCTGCACTCTCTGGGTTCTCCAGTACACACCTGCACTCTCTGGGTTCTCCAGAACACACCTGCACTCTCTGGGTTCTCCTAGAACACACCTGCACTCTCTGGGTTCTCCAGTGCACACCTGCACTCTCTGGGTTCTCCAGAACACACCTGCACTCTCTGGGTTCTCCAGAACACACCTGCACTCTCTGGGTTCTCCAGAACACACCTGCACTCTCTGGGTTCTCCAGTACACACCTGCACTCTCTGGGTTCTCCAGAACACACCTGCACTCTCTGGGTTCTCCTAGAACACACCTGCACTCTCTGGGTTCTCCAGAACACACCTGCACTCTCTGGGTTCTCAAGTACACACCTGCACTCTCTGGGTTCTCCAGTGCACACCTGCACTCTCTGGGTTCTCCAGTACACACCTGCACTCTCTGGGTTCTCCAGAACACACCTGCACTCTCTGGGTTCTCCTAGAACACACCTGCACTCTCTGGGTTCTCCAGTGCACACCTGCACTCTCTGGGTTCTCCAGTGCACACCTGCACTCTCTGGGTTCTCCAGAACACACCTGCACTCTCTGGGTTCTCCAGAACACACCTGCACTCTCTGGGTTCTCCAGAACACACCTGCACTCTCTGGGTTCTCCAGAACACACCTGCACTCTCTGGGTTCTCCAGAACACACCTGCACTCTCTGGGTTCTCCAGTACACACCTGCACTCTCTGGGTTCTCCAGTACACACCTGCACTCTCTGGGTTCTCCAGTACACACCTGCACTCTCTGGGTTCTCCAGAACACACCTGCACTCTCTGGGTTCTGCAGTACACACCTGCACTCTCTGGGTTCTCCAGAACACACCTGCACTCTCTGGGTTCTCCAGAACACACCTGCACTCTCTGGGTTCTCCAGTGCACACCTGTACTCTCTGGGTTCTCCAGAACACACCTGCACTCTCTGGGTTCTCCAGAACACACCTGCACTCTCTGGGTTCTCCAGAACACACCTGCACTCTCTGGGTTCTCCAGAACACACCTGCACTCTCTGGGTTCTCCAGAACACACCTGCACTCTCTGGGTTCTCCAGTACACACCTGCACTCTCTGGGTTCTCCAGTACACACCTGCACTCTCTGGGTTCTCCAGTACACACCTGCACTCTCTGGGTTCTCCAGAACACACCTGCACTCTCTAGGTTCTCCAGAACACACCTGCACTCTCTGGGTTCTCCAGAACACACCTGCACTCTTTGGGTTCTCCCAGAACACACCTGTACTCTCTGGGATCTCCCAGTACACACCTGCACTCTCTGGGTTCTCCCAGTACACACCTGCACTCTCTGGGTTCTCCAGAACACACCAGCACTCTCTGGGTTCTCCAGAACACACCAGCACTCTCTGGGTTCTCCAGAACACCCCAGCACTCTCTGGGTTCTCCAGAACACACCTGCACTCTCTGGGTTCTCCAGTACACACCTGCACTCTCTGGGTTCTCCCAGAACACACCTGCACTCTCTGGGTTCTCCAGTGCACACCTGCACTCTCTGGGTTCTCCCAGTACACACCTGCATTCTCTGGGTTCTCCAGTACACACCTGCACTCTCTGGGTTCTCCAGAACACACCAGCACTCTCTGGGTTCTCCAGAACACACCTGCACTCTCTGGGTTCTCCCAGAACACAACTCCACTCTCTGGGTTCTCCAGAACACACCTGCACTCTCTGGGTTCTCCAGAGCACACCTGCACTCTCTGGGTTCTCCAGAACACACCTGCACTCTCTGGGTTCTCCAGTACACACCTGCACTCTCTGGGTTCTCCAGAACACACCTGCACTCTCTGGGTTCTCCAGTACACACCTGCACTCTCTGGGTTCTCCAGTACACACCTGCACTCTCTGGGTTCTCCAGAACACACCTGCACTCTCTGGGTTCTCCAGAACACACCTGCACTCTCTGGGTTCTCCACAACACACCTGCACTCTCTGGGTTCTCCAGAACACACCTGCACTCTCTGGGTTCTCCAGTCCACACCTGCACTCTCTGGGTTCTCCAGTCCACACCTGCACTCTCTGGGTTCTCCAGAGCACACCTGCACTCTCTGGGTTCTCCAGAACACACCTGCACTCTCTGGGTTCTCCAGAACACACCTGCACTCTCTGGGTTCTCCAGTACACACCTGCACTCTCTGGGTTCTCCAGTACACACCTGCACTCTCTGGGTTCTCCAGAACACACCTGCACTCTCTGGGTTCTCCAGAACACACCTGCACTCTCTGGGTTCTCCAGAACACACCTGCACTCTCTGGGTTCTCCAGTACACACCTGCACTCTCTGGGTTCTCCAGTACACACCTGCACTCTCTGGGTTCTCCAGAACACACCTGCACTCTCTGGGTTCTCCAGAACACACCTGCACTCTCTGGGTTCTCCAGAACACACCGGCACTCTCTGGGTTCTCCAGAACACACCTGCACTCTCTGGGTTCTCCAGTACACACCTGCACTCTCTGGGTTCTCCAGAACACACCTGCACTCTCTGGGTTCTCCAGAACACACCTGCACTCTCTGGGTTCTCCAGAACACACCTGCACTCTCTGGGTTCTCCAGTACAAACCTGCACTCTCTGGGTTCTCCAGAACACACCTGCACTCTCTGGGTTCTCCAGAACACACCTGCACTCTCTGGGTTCTCCCAGTACACACCTGCACTCTCTGGGTTCTCCAGTACACACCAGCACTCTCTGGGTTCTCCAGAACACACCTGTACTCTCTGGGTTCTCCGGAACACACCTGCACTCTCTGGGTTCTCCAGTACACACCTGCACTCTCTGGGTTCTCCAGAACACACCTGCACTCTCTGGGTTCTCCAGAACACACCTGCACTCTCTGGGTTCTCCAGAACACACCTGCACTCTCTGGGTTCTCCAGTACACACCTGCACTCTCTGGGTTCTCCAAAACACACCTGCACTCTCTGGGTTCTCCAGAACACACCTGCACTCTCTGGGTTCTCCAGAACACACCTGCACTCTCTGGGTTCTCCAGAACACACCTGCACTCTCTGGGTTCTCCCAGTACACACCTGCACTCTCTGGGTTCTCCAGTACACACCAGCACTCTCTGGGTTCTCCAGAACACACCTGTACTCTCTGGGTTCTCCGGAACACACCTGCACTCTCTGGGTTCTCCAGTACACACCTGCACTCTCTGGGTTCTCCAGAACACACCTGCACTCTCTGGGTTCTCCAGAACACACCTGCACTCTCTGGGTTCTCCAGAACACACCTGCACTCTCTGGGTTCTCCAGAACACACCTGCACTCTCTGGGTTCTCCAGAACACACCTGCACTCTCTGGGTTCTCCAGTACACACCAGCACTCTCTGGGTTCTCCAGAACACACCTGCACTCTCTGGGTTCTCCAGAACACACCTGCACTCTCTGGGTTCTCCAGAACACACCTGCACTCTCTGGGTTCTCCAGAACACACCTGCACTCTCTGGGTTCTCCAGAACACACCTGCACTCTCTGGGTTCTCCCAGTACACACCTGCACTCTCTGGGTTCTCCAGTACACACCAGCACTCTCTGGGTTCTCCGGAACACACCTGTACTCTCTGGGTTCTCCGGAACACACCTGCACTCTCTGGGTTCTCCAGTACACACCTGCACTCTCTGGGTTCTCCAGAACACACCTGCACTCTCTGGGTTCTCCCAGAACACACCTGCACTCTCTGGGTTCTCCAGAACACACCTGCACTCTCTGGGTTCTCCAGAACACACCTGCACTCTCTGGGTTCTCCAGAACACACCTGCACTCTCTGGGTTCTCCAGTACACACCTGCACTCTCTGGGTTCTCCACAACACACCTGCACTCTCTGGGTTCTCCACAACACACCTGCACTCTCTGGGTTCTCCACAACACACCTGCACTCTCTGGGTTCTCCAGTACACACCTGCACTCTCTGGGTTCTCCAGAACACACCTGCACTCTCTGGGTTCTCCAGAACACACCTGCACTCTCTGGGTTCTCCAGTACACACCTGCACTCTCTGGGTTCTCCAGAACACACCTGCACTCTCTGGGTTCTCCAGAACACACCTGCACTCTCTGGGTTCTCCAGAACACACCTGCACTCTCTGGGTTCTCCAGAACACACCTGCACTCTCTGGGTTCTCCAGTACACACCTGCACTCTCTGGGTTCTCCAGTACACACCTGCACTCTCTGGGTTCTCCAGAACACACCTGCACTCTCTGGGTTCTCCAGAACACACCTGCACTCTCTGGGTTCTCCAGAACACACCTGCACTCTCTGGGTTCTCCAGAACACACCTGCACTCTCTGGGGTCTCCAGTGCACACCTGCACTCTCTGGGTTCTCCCAGTACACACCTGCACTCTCTGGGTTCTCCAGAACACACCTGCACTCTCTGGGTTCTCCAGTACACACCTGCACTCTCTGGGTTCTCCAGAGCACACCTGCACTCTCTGGGTTCTCCAGTACACACCTGCACTCTCTGGGTTCTCCAGAACACACCAGCACTCTCTGGGTTCTCCAGAACACACCTGCACTCTCTGGGTTCTCCAGAACACACCTGCACTCTCTGGGTTCTCCAGAACACACCTGCACTCTCTGGGTTCTCCAGAACACACCTGCACTCTCTGGGTTCTCCAGTACACACCTGCACTCTCTGGGTTCTCCAGAACACACCTGCACTCTCTGGGTTCTCCAGAACACACCTGCACTCTCTGGGTTCTCCAGTACACACCTGCACTCTCTGGGTTCTCCCAGTACACACCTGCACTCTCTGGGTTCTCCCAGTACACACCTGCACTCTCTGGGTTCTCCAGAACACACCTGCACTCTCTGGGTTCTCCCAGTACACACCTGCACTCTCTGGGTTCTCCAGAACACACCTGCACTCTCTGGGTTCTCCAGAACACACCTGCACTCTCTGGGTTCTCCAGAACACACCTGCACTCTCTGGGTTCTCCAGTACACACCTGCACTCTCTGGGTTCTCCTAGAACACACCTGCACTCTCTGGCTTCTCCCAGAACACACCTGCACTCTCTGGGTTCTCCAGTACACACCTGCACTCTCTGGGTTCTCCAGAACACACCTGCACTCTCTGGGTTCTCCAGAACACACCTGCACTCTCTGGGTTCTCCAGAACACACCTGCACTCTCTGGGTTCTCCAGAACACACCTGCACTCTCTGGGTTCTCCCAGAACACACCTGCACTCTCTGGGTTCTCCAGAACACACCTGCACTCTCTGGGTTCTCCAGAACACACCTGCACTCTCTGGGTTCTCCACAACACACCTGCACTCTCTGGGTTCTCCTAGAACACACCTGCACTCTCTGGCTTCTCCCAGAACACACCTGCACTCTCTGGGTTCTCCAGAACACACCTGCACTCTCTGGGTTCTCCACAACACACCTGCACTCTCTGGGTTCTCCTAGAACACACCTGCACTCTCTGGCTTCTCCCAGAACACACCTGCACTCTCTGGGTTCTCCAGAACACACCTGCACTCTCTGGGTTCTCCAGAACACACCTGCACTCTCTGGGTTCTCCCAGAACACACCTGCACTCTCTGGGTTCTCCAGAACACACCTGCACTCTCTGGGTTCTCCAGAACACACCTGCACTCTCTGGGTTCTCCACAACACACCTGCACTCTCTGGGTTCTCCAGAACACACCTGCAATCTCTGGGTTCTCCAGAACACACCAGCACTCTCTGGGTTCTCCTAGAACACACCTGCACTCTCTGGGTTCTCCTAGAACACACCTGCACTCTCTGGGTTCTCCAGAACACACCTGCACTCTCTGGGTTCTCCCAGAACACACCTGCACTCTCTGGGTTCTCCAGAACACACCTGCACTCTCTGGGTTCTCCAGAACACACCTGCACTCTCTGGGTTCTCCCAGAACACACCTGCACTCTCTGGGTTCTCCAGAACACACCTGCACTCTCTGGGTTCTCCCAGAACACACCTGCACTCTCTGGGTTCTCCAGAACACACCTGCACTCTCTGGGTTCTCCAGAACACACCTGCACTCTCTGGGTTCTCCAGAACACACCTGCACTCTCTGGGTTCTCCCAGAACACACCTGCACTCTCTGGGTTCTCCCAGAACACACCTGCACTCTCTGGGTTCTCCCAGAACACACCTGCACTCTCTGGGTTCTCCAGTACACACCTGCACTCTCTGGGTTCTCCAGAACACACCTGCACTCTCTGGGTTCTCCAGAACACACCTGCACTCTCTGGGTTCTCCAGTACACACCTGCACTCTCTGGGTTCTCCAGAACACACCTGCACTCTCTGGGTTCTCCAGAACACACCTGCACTCTCTGGGTTCTCCAGAACACACCTGCACTCTCTGGGTTCTCCAGAACACACCTGCACTCTCTGGGTTCTCCAGTACACACCTGCACTCTCTGGGTTCTCCAGTACACACCTGCACTCTCTGGGTTCTCCAGAACACACCTGCACTCTCTGGGTTCTCCAGAACACACCTGCACTCTCTGGGTTCTCCAGAACACACCTGCACTCTCTGGGTTCTCCAGAACACACCTGCACTCTCTGGGGTCTCCAGTGCACACCTGCACTCTCTGGGTTCTCCCAGTACACACCTGCACTCTCTGGGTTCTCCAGAACACACCTGCACTCTCTGGGTTCTCCAGTACACACCTGCACTCTCTGGGTTCTCCAGAACACACCTGCACTCTCTGGGGTCTCCAGTGCACACCTGCACTCTCTGGGTTCTCCAGTACACACCTGCACTCTCTGGGTTCTCCAGAACACACCAGCACTCTCTGGGTTCTCCAGAACACACCTGCACTCTCTGGGTTCTCCAGAACACACCTGCACTCTCTGGGTTCTCCAGAACACACCTGCACTCTCTGGGTTCTCCAGAACACACCTGCACTCTCTGGGTTCTCCAGTACACACCTGCACTCTCTGGGTTCTCCAGAACACACCTGCACTCTCTGGGTTCTCCAGAACACACCTGCACTCTCTGGGTTCTCCAGTACACACCTGCACTCTCTGGGTTCTCCCAGTACACACCTGCACTCTCTGGGTTCTCCCAGTACACACCTGCACTCTCTGGGTTCTCCAGAACACACCTGCACTCTCTGGGTTCTCCCAGTACACACCTGCACTCTCTGGGTTCTCCAGAACACACCTGCACTCTCTGGGTTCTCCAGAACACACCTGCACTCTCTGGGTTCTCCAGAACACACCTGCACTCTCTGGGTTCTCCAGTACACACCTGCACTCTCTGGGTTCTCCTAGAACACACCTGCACTCTCTGGCTTCTCCCAGAACACACCTGCACTCTCTGGGTTCTCCAGTACACACCTGCACTCTCTGGGTTCTCCAGAACACACCTGCACTCTCTGGGTTCTCCAGAACACACCTGCACTCTCTGGGTTCTCCAGAACACACCTGCACTCTCTGGGTTCTCCAGAACACACCTGCACTCTCTGGGTTCTCCCAGAACACACCTGCACTCTCTGGGTTCTCCAGAACACACCTGCACTCTCTGGGTTCTCCAGAACACACCTGCACTCTCTGGGTTCTCCACAACACACCTGCACTCTCTGGGTTCTCCTAGAACACACCTGCACTCTCTGGCTTCTCCCAGAACACACCTGCACTCTCTGGGTTCTCCAGAACACACCTGCACTCTCTGGGTTCTCCACAACACACCTGCACTCTCTGGGTTCTCCTAGAACACACCTGCACTCTCTGGCTTCTCCCAGAACACACCTGCACTCTCTGGGTTCTCCAGAACACACCTGCACTCTCTGGGTTCTCCAGAACACACCTGCACTCTCTGGGTTCTCCCAGAACACACCTGCACTCTCTGGGTTCTCCAGAACACACCTGCACTCTCTGGGTTCTCCAGAACACACCTGCACTCTCTGGGTTCTCCACAACACACCTGCACTCTCTGGGTTCTCCAGAACACACCTGCAATCTCTGGGTTCTCCAGAACACACCAGCACTCTCTGGGTTCTCCTAGAACACACCTGCACTCTCTGGGTTCTCCTAGAACACACCTGCACTCTCTGGGTTCTCCAGAACACACCTGCACTCTCTGGGTTCTCCCAGAACACACCTGCACTCTCTGGGTTCTCCAGAACACACCTGCACTCTCTGGGTTCTCCAGAACACACCTGCACTCTCTGGGTTCTCCCAGAACACACCTGCACTCTCTGGGTTCTCCAGAACACACCTGCACTCTCTGGGTTCTCCCAGAACACACCTGCACTCTCTGGGTTCTCCAGAACACACCTGCACTCTCTGGGTTCTCCAGAACACACCTGCACTCTCTGGGTTCTCCAGAACACACCTGCACTCTCTGGGTTCTCCCAGAACACACCTGCACTCTCTGGGTTCTCCCAGAACACACCTGCACTCTCTGGGTTCTCCCAGAACACACCTGCACTCTCTGGGTTCTCCCAGAACACACCTGCACTCTCTGGGTTCTCCTAGAACACACCTGCACTCTCTGGGTTCTCCAGAACACACCTGCACTCTCTGGGTTCTCCAGTACACACCTGCACTCTCTGGGTTCTCCAGAACACACCTGCACTCTCTGGGTTCTCCAGAACACACCTGCACTCTCTGGGTTCTCCAGAACACACCTGCACTCTCTGGGTTCTCCAGAACACACCTGCACTCTCTGGGTTCTCCAGTACACACCTGCACTCTCTGGGTTCTCCAGTACACACCTGCACTCTCTGGGTTCTCCAGAACACACCTGCACTCTCTGGGTTCTCCAGAACACACCTGCACTCTCTGGGTTCTCCAGAACACACCTGCACTTTCTGGGTTCTCCAGAACACACCTGCACTCTCTGGGGTCTCCAGTGCACACCTGCACTCTCTGGGTTCTCCCAGTACACACCTGCACTCTCTGGGTTCTCCAGAACACACCTGCACTCTCTGGGTTCTCCAGTACACACCTGCACTCTCTGGGTTCTCCAGAGCACACCTGCACTCTCTGGGTTCTCCAGTACACACCTGCACTCTCTGGGTTCTCCAGAACACACCAGCACTCTCTGGGTTCTCCAGAACACACCTGCACTCTCTGGGTTCTCCAGAACACACCTGCACTCTCTGGGTTCTCCAGAACACACCTGCACTCTCTGGGTTCTCCAGAACACACCTGCACTCTCTGGGTTCTCCAGTACACACCTGCACTCTCTGGGTTCTCCAGAACACACCTGCACTCTCTGGGTTCTCCAGAACACACCTGCACTCTCTGGGTTCTCCAGTACACACCTGCACTCTCTGGGTTCTCCCAGTACACACCTGCACTCTCTGGGTTCTCCCAGTACACACCTGCACTCTCTGGGTTCTCCAGAACACACCTGCACTCTCTGGGTTCTCCCAGTACACACCTGCACTCTCTGGGTTCTCCAGAACACACCTGCACTCTCTGGGTTCTCCAGAACACACCTGCACTCTCTGGGTTCTCCAGAACACACCTGCACTCTCTGGGTTCTCCAGTACACACCTGCACTCTCTGGGTTCTCCTAGAACACACCTGCACTCTCTGGCTTCTCCCAGAACACACCTGCACTCTCTGGGTTCTCCAGTACACACCTGCACTCTCTGGGTTCTCCAGAACACACCTGCACTCTCTGGGTTCTCCAGAACACACCTGCACTCTCTGGGTTCTCCAGAACACACCTGCACTCTCTGGGTTCTCCAGAACACACCTGCACTCTCTGGGTTCTCCCAGAACACACCTGCACTCTCTGGGTTCTCCAGAACACACCTGCACTCTCTGGGTTCTCCAGAACACACCTGCACTCTCTGGGTTCTCCACAACACACCTGCACTCTCTGGGTTCTCCAGAACACACCTGCACTCTCTGGGTTCTCCCAGAACACACCTGCACTCTCTGGGTTCTCCAGAACACACCTGCACTCTCTGGGTTCTCCCAGAACACACCTGCACTCTCTGGGTTCTCCAGAACACACCTGCACTCTCTGGGTTCTCCAGAACACACCTGCACTCTCTGGGTTCTCCAGAACACACCTGCACTCTCTGGGTTCTCCCAGAACACACCTGCACTCTCTGGGTTCTCCCAGAACACACCTGCACTCTCTGGGTTCTCCCAGAACACACCTGCACTCTCTGGGTTCTCCCAGAACACACCTGCACTCTCTGGGTTCTCCTAGAACACACCTGCACTCTCTGGGTTCTCCAGTACACACCAGCACTCTCTGGGTTCTCCAGTACACACCTGCACTCTCTGGGTTCTCCAGAACACACCTGCACTCTCTGGGTTCTCCCAGAACACACCTGCACTCTCTGGGTTCTCCAGAACACACCTGCACTCTCTGGGTTCTCCAGAACACACCTGCACTCTCTGGGTTCTCCAGAACACACCTGCACTCTCTGGGTTCTCCCAGAACACACCTGCACTCTCTGGGTTCTCCCAGAACACACCTGCACTCTCTGGGTTCTCCCAGAACACACCTGCACTCTCTGGGTTCTCCCAGAACACACCTGCACTCTCTGGGTTCTCCAGAACACACCAGCACTCTCTGGGTTCTCCACAACACACCTGCACTCTCTGGGTTCTCCCAGTGCATCGATGTCTCATTTATATATATATATTATACTCGGTCAGGGTGTCGGTGATGATGATCGGTGTCAGGTGATGATCGATGTCTCATATATATATATATTATACTCGGTCAGGGTGTCGGTGGTGATGATCGGTGGTGATGATCGATGTCTCATATATATATATATTATACTCGGTCAGGGTGTCGGTGGTGATGATCGGTGTCAGGTGATGATCGATGTCTCATATATATATATATTATACTCGGTCAGGGTGTCGGTGGTGATGATCGGTGTCAGGTGATGATCGATGTCTCATATATATATATATTATACTCGGTCAGGGTGTCGGTGATGATGATCGGTGTCAGGTGATGATCGATGTCTCATATATATATATATTATACTCGGTCAGGGTGTCGGTGATGATGATCGGTGATGATGATCGATGTCTCATATATATATATATTATACTCGGTCAGGGTGTCGGTGATGATGATCGGTGTCAGGTGATGATCGATGTCTCATATATATATATATTATACTCGGTCAGGGTGTCGGTGATGATGATCGGTGTCAGGTGATGATCGATGTCTCATATATATATATATATTATACTCGGTCAGGGTGTCGGTGATGATGATCGGTGGTGATGATCGATGTCTCATATATATATATATTATACTCGGTCAGGGTGTCGGTGGTGATGATCGGTGGTGATGATCGATGTCTCATATATATATATATTATACTCGGTCAGGGTGTCGGTGGTGATGATCGGTGGTGATGATCGATGTCTCATATATATATATATTATACTCGGTCAGGGTGTCGGTGATGATGATCGGTGTCAGGTGATGATCGATGTCTCATATATATATATATTATACTCGGTCAGGGTGTCGGTGATGATGATCGGTGGTGATGATCGGTGTCTCATATATATATATATTATACTCGGTCAGGGTGTCGGTGATGATGATCGGTGATGATGATCGATGTCTCATATATATATATATTATACTCGGTCAGGGTGTCGGTGGTGATGATCGGTGTCAGGTGATGATCGATGTCTCATATATATATATATTATACTCGGTCAGGGTGTCGGTGATGATGATCGGTGTCGGTGGTGATGATCGATGTCTCATATATATATATATATTATACTCGGTCAGGGTGTCGGTGATGATGATCGGTGTCAGGTGATGATCGATGTCTCATATATATATATATTATACTCGGTCAGGGTGTCGGTGATGATGATCGGTGGTGATGATCGATGTCTCATATATATATATATTATACTCGGTCAGGGTGTCGGTGATGATGATCGGTGGTGATGATCGATGTCTCATATATATATATATTATACTCGGTCAGGGTGTCGGTGATGATGATCGGTGATGATGATCGATGTCTCATATATATATATATTATACTCGGTCAGGGTGTCGGTGATGATGATCGGTGGTGATGATCGATGTCTCATATATATATATATTATACTCGGTCAGGGTGTCGGTGGTGATGATCGGTGGTGATGATCGATGTCTCATATATATATATATTATACTCGGTCAGGGTGTCGGTGATGATGATCGGTGGTGATGATCGATGTCTCATATATATATATATTATACTCGGTCAGGGTGTCGGTGATGATGATCGGTGATGATGATCGATGTCTCATATATATATATATTATACTCGGTCAGGGTGTCGGTGATGATGATCGGTGGTGATGATCGATGTCTCATATATATATATATTATACTCGGTCAGGGTGTCGGTGGTGATGATCGGTGTCAGGTGATGATCGATGTCTCATATATATATATATTATACTCGGTCAGGGTGTCGGTGGTGATGATCGGTGTCAGGTGATGATCGATGTCTCATATATATATATATTATACTCGGTCAGGGTGTCGGTGGTGATGATCGGTGGTGATGATCGATGTCTCATATATATATATATTATACTCGGTCAGGGTGTCGGTGGTGATGATCGGTGGTGATGATCGATGTCTCATATATATATATATTATACTCGGTCAGGGTGTCGGTGATGATCGGTGTCGGTGGTGATGATCGATGTCTCATATATATATATATTATACTCGGTCAGGGTGTCGGTGGTGATGATCGGTGTCAGGTGATGATCGATGTCTCATATATATATATATTATACTCGGTCAGGGTGTCGGTGATGATGATCGGTGGTGATGATCGATGTCTCATATATATATATATTATACTCGGTCAGGGTGTCGGTGATGATGATCGGTGGTGATGATCGATGTCTCATATATATATATATTATACTCGGTCAGGGTGTCGGTGGTGATGATCGGTGGTGATGATCGATGTCTCATATATATATATATTATACTCGGTCAGGGTGTCGGTGGTGATGATCGGTGGTGATGATCGATGTCTCATATATATATATATTATACTCGGTCAGGGTGTCGGTGGTGATGATCGGTGGTGATGATCGATGTCTCATATATATATATATTATACTCGGTCAGGGTGTCGGTGGTGATGATCGATGTCTCATATATATATATATTATACTCGGTCAGGGTGTCGGTGATGATGATCGGTGGTGATGATCGATGTCTCATATATATATATATTATACTCGGTCAGGGTGTCGGTGATGATGATCGGTGATGATGATCGATGTCTCATATATATATATATTATACTCGGTCAGGGTGTCGGTGGTGATGATCGGTGGTGATGATCGATGTCTCATATATATATATATTATACTCGGTCAGGGTGTCGGTGATGATGATCGGTGGTGATGATCGATGTCTCATATATATATATATTATACTCGGTCAGGGTGTCGGTGGTGATGATCGGTGGTGATGATCGATGTCTCATATATATATATATTATACTCGGTCAGGGTGTCGGTGATGATGATCGGTGTCAGGTGATGATCGATGTCTCATATATATATATATTATACTCGGTCAGGGTGTCGGTGATGATGATCGGTGTCAGGTGATGATGATCGATGTCTCATATATATATATATTATACTCGGTCAGGGTGTCGGTGGTGATGATCGGTGGTGATGATCGATGTCTCATATATATATATATTATACTCGGTCAGGGTGTCGGTGGTGATGATCGGTGGTGATGATCGATGTCTCATATATATATATATTATACTCGGTCAGGGTGTCGGTGATGATGATCGGTGGTGATGATCGATGTCTCATATATATATATATTATACTCGGTCAGGGTGTCGGTGGTGATGATCGGTGGTGATGATCGATGTCTCATATATATATATATTATACTCGGTCAGGGTGTCGGTGGTGATGATCGGTGGTGATGATCGATGTCTCATATATATATATATTATACTCGGTCAGGGTGTCGGTGATGATGATCGGTGGTGATGATCGATGTCTCATATATATATATATTATACTCGGTCAGGGTGTCGGTGATGATGATCGGTGTCAGGTGATGATCGATGTCTCATATATATATATATTATACTCGGTCAGGGTGTCGGTGATGATGATCGGTGGTGATGATCGATGTCTCATATATATATATATTATACTCGGTCAGGGTGTCGGTGATGATGATCGGTGGTGATGATCGATGTCTCATATATATATATATTATACTCGGTCAGGGTGTCGGTGGTGATGATCGGTGGTGATGATCGATGTCTCATATATATATATATTATACTCGGTCAGGGTGTCGGTGGTGATGATCGGTGGTGATGATCGGTGTCAGGTGATGATCGATGTCTCATATATATATATATTATACTCGGTCAGGGTGTCGGTGGTGATGATCGGTGGTGATGATCGATGTCTCATATATATATATATTATACTCGGTCAGGGTGTCGGTGGTGATGATCGGTGTCAGGTGATGATCGATGTCTCATATATATATATATTATACTCGGTCAGGGTTGTCGGTGATGATGATCGGTGGTGATGATCGATGTCTCATATATATATATATTATACTCGGTCAGGGTGTCGGTGATGATGATCGGTGGTGATGATCGATGTCTCATATATATATATATTATACTCGGTCAGGGTGTCGGTGATGATGATCGGTGTCAGGTGATGATCGATGTCTCATATATATATATATTATACTCGGTCAGGGTGTCGGTGATGATGATCGGTGTGATGATCGATGTCTCATATATATATATATTATACTCGGTCAGGGTGTCGGTGGTGATGATCGGTGGTGATGATCGATGTCTCATATATATATATATTATACTCGGTCAGGGTGTCGGTGATGATGATCGGTGGTGATGATCGATGTCTCATATATATATATATTATACTCGGTCAGGGTGTCGGTGGTGATGATCGGCGGTGATGATCGATGTCTCATATATATATATATTATACTCGGTCAGGGTGTCGGTGATGATGATCGGTGGTGATGATCGATGTCTCATATATATATATATTATACTCGGTCAGGGTGTCGGTGGTGATGATCGGTGTCAGGTGATGATCGATGTCTCATATATATATATATTATACTCGGTCAGGGTGTCGGTGATGATGATCGGTGTCAGGTGATGATCGATGTCTCATATATATATATATTATACTCGGTCAGGGTGTCGGTGGTGATGATCGGTGGTGATGATCGATGTCTCATATATATATATATTATACTCGGTCAGGGTGTCGGTGATGATGATCGATGTCTCATATATATATATATTATACTCGGTCAGGGTGTCGGTGATGATGATCGGTGGTGATGATCGATGTCTCATATATATATATATTATACTCGGTCAGGGTGTCGGTGGTGATGATCGGTGGTGATGATCGATGTCTCATATATATATATATTATACTCGGTCAGGGTGTCGGTGATGATGATCGGTGTCAGGTGATGATCGATGTCTCATATATATATATATTATACTCGGTCAGGGTGTCGGTGGTGATGATCGGTGTCAGGTGATGATCGATGTCTCATATATATATATATTATACTCGGTCAGGGTGTCGGTGATGATGATCGGTGGTGATGATCGATGTCTCATATATATATATATTATACTCGGTCAGGGTGTCGGTGGTGATGATCGGTGGTGATGATCGATGTCTCATATATATATATATTATACTCGGTCAGGGTGTCGGTGATGATGATCGGTGTCAGGTGATGATCGATGTCTCATATATATATATATTATACTCGGTCAGGGTGTCGGTGGTGATGATCGGTGGTGATGATCGATGTCTCATATATATATATATTATACTCGGTCAGGGTGTCGGTGGTGATGATCGGTGTCAGGTGATGATCGATGTCTCATATATATATATATTATACTCGGTCAGGGTGTCGGTGATGATGATCGGTGGTGATGATCGATGTCTCATATATATATATATTATACTCGGTCAGGGTGTCGGTGGTGATGATCGGTGGTGATGATCGATGTCTCATATATATATATATTATACTCGGTCAGGGTGTCGTGATGATGATCGGTGATGATGATCGATGTCTCATATATATATATATTATACTCGGTCAGGGTGTCGGTGATGATGATCGGTGTCAGGTGATGATCGATGTCTCATATATATATATATTATACTCGGTCAGGGTGTCGGTGGTGATGATCGGTGTCAGGTGATGATCGATGTCTCATATATATATATATTATACTCGGTCAGGATGTCGGTGATGATGATCGGTGGTGATGATCGATGTCTCATATATATATATATTATACTCGGTCAGGGTGTCGGTGATGATGATCGGTGGTGATGATCGATGTCTCATATATATATATATTATACTCGGTCAGGGTGTCGGTGATGATGATCGGTGGTGATGATCGATGTCTCATATATATATATATTATACTCGGTCAGGGTGTCGGTGATGATGATCGGTGGTGATGATCGATGTCTCATATATATATATATTATACTCGGTCAGGGTGTCGGTGATGATGATCGGTGGTGATGATCGATGTCTCATATATATATATATTATACTCGGTCAGGGTGTCGGTGATGATGATCGGTGGTGATGATCGATGTCTCATATATATATATATTATACTCGGTCAGGGTGTCGGTGATGATGATCGGTGGTGATGATCGATGTCTCATATATATATATATTATACTCGGTCAGGGTGTCGGTGATGATGATCGGTGGTGATGATCGATGTCTCATATATATATATATTATACTCGGTCAGGGTGTCGGTGATGATGATCGGTGGTGATGATCGATGTCTCATATATATATATATTATACTCGGTCAGGGTGTCGGTGGTGATGATCGGTGTCAGGTGATGATCGATGTCTCATATATATATATATTATACTCGGTCAGGGTGTCGGTGATGATGATCGGTGGTGATGATCGATGTCTCATATATATATATATTATACTCGGTCAGGGTGTCGGTGATGATGATCGGTGGTGATGATCGATGTCTCATATATATATATATTATACTCGGTCAGGGTGTCGGTGATGATGATCGGTGGTGATGATCGATGTCTCATATATATATATATTATACTCGGTCAGGGTGTCGGTGATGATGATCGGTGGTGATGATCGATGTCTCATATATATATATATTATACTCGGTCAGGGTGTCGGTGATGATGATCGGTGTCAGGTGATGATCGATGTCTCATATATATATATATTATACTCGGTCAGGGTGTCGGTGATGATGATCGGTGGTGATGATCGATGTCTCATATATATATATATTATACTCGGTCAGGTGTCGGTGATGATGATCGGTGGTGATGATCGATGTCTCATATATATATATATTATACTCGGTCAGGGTGTCGGTGATGATGATCGGTGGTGATGATCGATGTCTCATATATATATATATTATACTCGGTCAGGGTGTCGGTGGTGATGATCGGTGTCGGTGGTGATGATCGATGTCTCATATATATATATATTATACTCGGTCAGGGTGTCGGTGGTGATGATCGGTGTCAGGTGATGATCGATGTCTCATATATATATATATTATACTCGGTCAGGGTGTCGGTGGTGATGATCGGTGTCAGGTGATGATCGATGTCTCATATATATATATATTATACTCGGTCAGGGTGTCGGTGATGATGATCGGTGGTGATGATCGATGTCTCATATATATATATATTATACTCGGTCAGGGTGTCGGTGATGATGATCGGTGTCAGGTGATGATCGATGTCTCATATATATATATATTATACTCGGTCAGGGTGTCGGTGGTGATGATCGGTGTCAGGTGATGATCGATGTCTCATATATATATATATTATACTCGGTCAGGGTGTCGGTGATGATGATCAGTGGTGATGATCGATGTCTCATATATATATATATTATACTCGGTCAGGGTGTCGGTGATGATGATCGGTGGTGATGATCGATGTCTCATATATATATATATTATACTCGGTCAGGGTGTCGGTGGTGATGATCGGTGATGATGATCGATGTCTCATATATATATATATTATACTCGGTCAGGGTGTCGGTGATGATGATCGGTGGTGATGATCGATGTCTCATATATATATATATTATACTCGGTCAGGGTGTCGGTGATGATGATCGGTGGTGATGATCGATGTCTCATATATATATATATTATACTCGGTCAGGGTGTCGGTGATGATGATCGGTGGTGATGATCGATGTCTCATATATATATATATTATACTCGGTCAGGGTGTCGGTGATGATGATCGGTGTCAGGTGATGATCGATGTCTCATATATATATATATTATACTCGGTCAGGGTGTCGGTGATGATGATCGGTGGTGATGATCGATGTCTCATATATATATATATTATACTCGGTCAGGGTGTCGGTGGTGATGATCGGCGGTGATGATCGATGTCTCATATATATATATATTATACTCGGTCAGGGTGTCGGTGATGATGATCGGTGGTGATGATCGATGTCTCATATATATATATATTATACTCGGTCAGGGTGTCGGTGGTGATGATCGGTGGTGATGATCGATGTCTCATATATATATATATTATACTCGGTCAGGGTGTCGGTGGTGATGATCGGTGTCAGGTGATGATCGATGTCTCATATATATATATATTATACTCGGTCAGGGTGTCGGTGATGATGATCGGTGGTGATGATCGATGTCTCATATATATATATATTATACTCGGTCAGGGTGTCGGTGATGATGATCGGTGTCAGGTGATGATCGATGTCTCATATATATATATATTATACTCGGTCAGGGTGTCGGTGATGATGATCGGTGGTGATGATCGATGTCTCATATATATATATATTATACTCGGTCAGGGTGTCGGTGATGATGATCGGTGGTGATGATCGATGTCTCATATATATATATATTATACTCGGTCAGGGTGTCGGTGATGATGATCGGTGGTGATGATCGATGTCTCATATATATATATATTATACTCGGTCAGGGTGTCGGTGGTGATGATCGGTGTCGGTGATGATCGATGTCTCATATATATATATATTATACTCGGTCAGGGTGTCGGTGGTGATGATCGGTGTCAGGTGATGATCGATGTCTCATATATATATATATTATACTCGGTCAGGGTGTCGGTGATGATGATCGGTGGTGATGATCGATGTCTCATATATATATATATTATACTCGGTCAGGGTGTCGGTGGTGATGATCGGTGGTGATGATCGATGTCTCATATATATATATATTATACTCGGTCAGGGTGTCGGTGATGATGATCGGTGTCAGGTGATGATCGATGTCTCATATATATATATATTATACTCGGTCAGGGTGTCGGTGATGATGATCGGTGGTGATGATCGATGTCTCATATATATATATATTATACTCGGTCAGGGTGTCGGTGGTGATGATCGGTGTCAGGTGATGATCGATGTCTCATATATATATATATTATACTCGGTCAGGGTGTCGGGTGTGATGATCGGTGTCAGGTGATGATCGATGTCTCATATATATATATATTATACTCGGTCAGGGTGTCAGGTGATGATCGGTGCAGGTGATGATCGATGTCTCATATATATATATATTATACTCGGTCAGGGTGTCGGTGGTGATGATCGGTGTCAGGTGATGATCGATGTCTCATATATATATATATTATGTGTCGGTGATGATGATCGGTGGTGATGATCGATGTCTCATATATATATATATTATACTCGGTCAGGGTGTCGGTGATGATGATCGGTGATGATGATCGATGTCTCATATATATATATATTATACTCGGTCAGGGTGTCGGTGATGATGATCGGTGATGATGATCGATGTCTCATATATATATATATTATACTCGGTCAGGGTGTCGGTGATGATGATCGGTGATGATGATCGATGTCTCATATATATATATATTATACTCGGTCAGGGTGTCGGTGATGATGATCGGTGTCAGGTGATGATCGATGTCTCATATATATATATATTATACTCGGTCAGGGTGTCGGTGATGATGATCGGTGTCGGTGATGATCGATGTCTCATATATATATATATTATACTCGGTCAGGGTGTCGGTGATGATGATCGGTGTCAGGTGATGATCGATGTCTCATATATATATATATTATACTCGGTCAGGGTGTCGGTGATGATGATCGGTGGTGATGATCGATGTCTCATATATATATATATTATACTCGGTCAGGGTGTCGGTGATGATGATCGGTGGTGATGATCGATGTCTCATATATATATATATTATACTCGGTCAGGGTGTCGGTGATGATGATCGGTGGTGATGATCGATGTCTCATATATATATATATTATACTCGGTCAGGGTGTCGGTGATGATGATCGGTGTCAGGTGATGATCGATGTCTCATATATATATATATTATACTCGGTCAGGGTGTCGGTGATGATGATCGGTGGTGATGATCGATGTCTCATATATATATATATTATACTCGGTCAGGGTGTCGGTGATGATGATCGGTGTCAGGTGATGATCGATGTCTCATATATATATATATTATACTCGGTCAGGGTGTCGGTGATGATGATCGGTGTCAGGTGATGATCGATGTCTCATATATATATATATTATACTCGGTCAGGGTGTCGGTGATGATGATCGGTGGTGATGATCGATGTCTCATATATATATATATTATACTCGGTCAGGGTGTCGGTGGTGATGATCGGTGGTGATGATCGATGTCTCATATATATATATATTATACTCGGTCAGGGTGTCGGTGATGATGATCGGTGGTGATGATCGATGTCTCATATATATATATATTATACTCGGTCAGGGTGTCGGTGATGATGATCGGTGTCAGGTGATGATCGATGTCTCATATATATATATATTATACTCGGTCAGGGTGTCGGTGATGATGATCGGTGTCAGGTGATGATCGATGTCTCATATATATATATATTATACTCGGTCAGGGTGTCGGTGATGATGATCGGTGGTGATGATCGATGTCTCATATATATATATATTATACTCGGTCAGGGTGTCGGTGATGATGATCGGTGGTCAGGTGATGATCGATGTCTCATATATATATATATTATACTCGGTCAGGGTGTCGGTGATGATGATCGGTGTCAGGTGATGATCGATGTCTCATATATATATATATTATACTCGGTCAGGGTGTCGGTGATGATGATCGGTGGTGATGATCGATGTCTCATATATATATATATTATACTCGGTCAGGGTGTCGGTGGTGATGATGATCGGTGGTGATGATCGATGTCTCATATATATATATATTATACTCGGTCAGGGTGTCGGTGGTGATGATCGGTGGTGATGATCGATGTCTCATATATATATATATTATACTCGGTCAGGGTGTCGGTGATGATGATCGGTGTCAGGTGATGATCGATGTCTCATATATATATATATTATACTCGGTCAGGGTGTCGGTGGTGATGATCGGTGGTGATGATCGATGTCTCATATATATATATATTATACTCGGTCAGGGTGTCGGTGATGATGATCGGTGGTGATGATCGATGTCTCATATATATATATATTATACTCGGTCAGGGTGTCGGTGATGATGATCGGTGTCAGGTGATGATCGATGTCTCATATATATATATATTATACTCGGTCAGGGTGTCGGTGGTGATGATCGGTGGTGATGATCGATGTCTCATATATATATATATTATACTCGGTCAGGGTGTCGGTGATGATGATCGGTGGTGATGATCGATGTCTCATATATATATATATTATACTCGGTCAGGGTGTCGGTGGTGATGATCGGTGTCAGGTGATGATCGATGTCTCATATATATATATATTATACTCGGTCAGGGTGTCGGTGATGATGATCGGTGTCAGGTGATGATCGATGTCTCATATATATATATATTATACTCGGTCAGGGTGTCGGTGATGATGATCGGTGGTGATGATCGATGTCTCATATATATATATATTATACTCGGTCAGGGTGTCGGTGATGATGATCGGTGTCAGGTGATGATCGATGTCTCATATATATATATATTATACTCGGTCAGGGTGTCGGTGATGATCGGTGATGATGATCGATGTCTCATATATATATATATTATACTCGGTCAGGGTGTCGGTGATGATGATCGGTGATGATGATCGATGTCTCATATATATATATATTATACTCGGTCAGGGTGTCGGTGATGATGATCGGTGGTGATGATCGATGTCTCATATATATATATATTATACTCGGTCAGGGTGTCGGTGATGATGATCGGTGTCAGGTGATGATCGATGTCTCATATATATATATATTATACTCGGTCAGGGTGTCGGTGATGATCGGTGATGATGATCGATGTCTCATATATATATATATTATACTCGGTCAGGGTGTCGGTGATGATGATCGGTGATGATGATCGATGTCTCATATATATATATATTATACTCGGTCAGGGTGTCGGTGATGATGATCGGTGGTGATGATCGATGTCTCATATATATATATATTATACTCGGTCAGGGTGTCGGTGGTGATGATCGGTGGTGATGATCGATGTCTCATATATATATATATTATACTCGGTCAGGGTGTCGGTGGTGATGATCGGTGATGATGATCGATGTCTCATATATATATATATTATACTCGGTCAGGGTGTCGGTGATGATGATCGGTGGTGATGATCGATGTCTCATATATATATATATTATACTCGGTCAGGGTGTCGGTGATGATGATCGGTGTCAGGTGATGATCGATGTCTCATATATATATATATTATACTCGGTCAGGGTGTCGGTGATGATGATCGGTGTCAGGTGATGATCGATGTCTCATATATATATATATTATACTCGGTCAGGGTGTCGGTGGTGATGATCGGTGTCAGGTGATGATCGATGTCTCATATATATATATATTATACTCGGTCAGGGTGTCGGTGATGATGATCGGTGTCAGGTGATGATCGATGTCTCATATATATATATATTATACTCGGTCAGGGTGTCGGTGATGATGATCGGTGGTGATGATCGATGTCTCATATATATATATAGGTGTCAGGTGATGATCGATGTCTCATATATATATATATTATACTCGGTCAGGGTGTCGGTGATGATGATCGGTGGTGATGATCGATGTCTCATATATATATATATTATACTCGGTCAGGGTGTCGGTGATGATGATCGGTGAGGTGATGATCGATGTCTCATATATATATATATTATACTCGGTCAGGGTGTCGGTGATGATGATCGGTGGTGATGATCGATGTCTCATATATATATATATTATACTCGGTCAGGGTGTCGGTGATGATGATCGGTGTCAGGTGATGATCGATGTCTCATATATATATATATTATACTCGGTCAGGGTGTCGGTGGTGATGATCGGTGGTGATGATCGATGTCTCATATATATATATATTATACTCGGTCAGGGTGTCGGTGGTGATGATCGGTGTCAGGTGATGATCGATGTCTCATATATATATATATTATACTCGGTCAGGGTGTCGGTGATGATGATCGGTGTCAGGTGATGATCGATGTCTCATATATATATATATTATACTCGGTCAGGGTGTCGGTGATGATGAGTCGGTGGTGATGATCGATGTCTCATATATATATATATTATACTCGGTCAGGGTGTCGGTGATGATGATCGGTGTCAGGTGATGATCGATGTCTCATATATATATATATTATACTCGGTCAGGGTGTCGGTGATGATGATCGGTGGTGATGATCGATGTCTCATATATATATATATTATACTCGGTCAGGGTGTCGGTGGTGATGATCGGTGGTGATGATCGATGTCTCATATATATATATATTATACTCGGTCAGGGTGTCGGTGATGATGATCGGTGGCCAGGTGATGATCGATGTCTCATATATATATATATTATACTCGGTCAGGGTGTCGGTGGTGATGATCGGTGTCAGGTGATGATCGATGTCTCATATATATATATATTATACTCGGTCAGGGTGTCGGTGGTGATGATCGGTGTCAGGTGATGATCGATGTCTCATATATATATATATTATACTCGGTCAGGGTGTCGGTGATGATGATCGGTGGTGATGATCGATGTCTCATATATATATATATTATACTCGGTCAGGGTGTCGGTGATGATGATCGGTGGTGATGATCGATGTCTCATATATATATATATTATACTCGGTCAGGGTGTCGGTGATGATGATCGGTGTCAGGTGATGATCGATGTCTCATATATATATATATTATACTCGGTCAGGGTGTCGGTGATGATGATCGGTGTCAGGTGATGATCGATGTCTCATATATATATATATTATACTCGGTCAGGGTGTCGGTGGTGATGATCGGTGTCAGGTGATGATCGATGTCTCATATATATATATATTATACTCGGTCAGGGTGTCGGTGATGATGATCGGTGGTGATGATCGATGTCTCATATATATATATATTATACTCGGTCAGGGTGTCGGTGATGATGATCGGTGTCAAGGTGATGATCGATGTCTCATATATATATATATTATACTCGGTCAGGGTGTCGGTGATGATGATCGGTGGTGATGATCGATGTCTCATATATATATATATTATACTCGGTCAGGGTGTCGGTGATGATGATCGGTGTCAGGTGATGATCGATGTCTCATATATATATATATTATACTCGGTCAGGGTGTCGGTGGTGATGATCGGTGGTGATGATCGATGTCTCATATATATATATATTATACTCGGTCAGGGTGTCGGTGGTGATGATCGGTGTCAGGTGATGATCGATGTCTCATATATATATATATTATACTCGGTCAGGGTGTCGGTGGTGATGATCGGTGGTGATGATCGATGTCTCATATATATATATATTATACTCGGTCAGGGTGTCGGTGATGATGATCGGTGGTGATGATCGATGTCTCATATATATATATATTATACTCGGTCAGGGTGTCGGTGATGATGATCGGTGGTGATGATCGATGTCTCATATATATATATATTATACTCGGTCAGGGTGTCGGTGATGATGATCGGTTGGTGATGATCGATGTCTCATATATATATATATTATACTCGGTCAGGGTGTCGGTGATGATGATCGGTGGTGATGATCGATGTCTCATATATATATATATTATACTCGGTCAGGGTGTCGGTGATGATGATCGGTGTCAGGTGATGATCGATGTCTCATATATATATATATTATACTCGGTCAGGGTGTCGGTGGTGATGATCGGTGAGGTGATGATCGATGTCTCATATATATATATATTATACTCGGTCAGGGTGTCGGTGATGATGATCGGTGGTGATGATCGATGTCTCATATATATATATATTATACTCGGTCAGGGTGTCGGTGATGATGATCGGTGGTGATGATCGATGTCTCATATATATATATATTATACTCGGTCAGGGTGTCGGTGGTGATGATCGTGTCGGTGGTGATGATCGATGTCTCATATATATATATATTATACTCGGTCAGGGTGTCGGTGGTGATGATCGGTGTCAGGTGATGATCGATGTCTCATATATATATATATTATACTCGGTCAGGGTGTCGGTGATGATGATCGGTGTCAGGTGATGATCGATGTCTCATATATATATATATTATACTCGGTCAGGGTGCTCATCGGTGGTGATGATCGGTGTCAGGTGATGATCGATGTCTCATATATATATATATTATACTCGGTCAGGGTGTCGGTGATGATGATCGGTGGTGATGATCGATGTCTCATATATATATATATTATACTCGGTCAGGGTGTCGGTGATGATGATCGGTGGTCAGGTGATGATCGATGTCTCATATATATATATATTATACTCGGTCAGGGTGTCGGTGATGATGATCGGTGGTGATGATCGATGTCTCATATATATATATATTATACTCGGTCAGGGTGTCGGTGATGATGATCGGTGGTGATGATCGATGTCTCATATATATATATATTATACTCGGTCAGGGGTGTCGGTGATGATGATCGGTGGTGATGATCGATGTCTCATATATATATATATTATACTCGGTCAGGGTGTCGGTGATGATGATCGGTGGTGATGATCGATGTCTCATATATATATATATTATACTCGGTCAGGGTGTCGGTGATGATGATCGGTGTCAGGTGATGATCGATGTCTCATATATATATATATTATACTCGGTCAGGGTGTCGGTGATGATGATCGGGTGGTGATGATCGATGTCTCATATATATATATATTATACTCGGTCAGGGTGTCGGTGATGATGATCGGTGTGTGATGATCGATGTCTCATATATATATATATTATACTCGGTCAGGGTGTCGGTGATGATGATCGGTGGTGATGATCGATGTCTCATATATATATATATTATACTCGGTCAGGGTGTCGGTGATGATGATCGGTGTCAGGTGATGATCGATGTCTCATATATATATATATTATACTCGGTCAGGGTGTCGGTGATGATGATCGGTGTCAGGTGATGATCGATGTCTCATATATATATATATTATACTCGGTCAGGGTGTCGGTGGTGATGATCGGTGGTGATGATCGATGTCTCATATATATATATATTATACTCGGTCAGGGTGTCGGTGATGATGATCGGTGTCAGGTGATGATCGATGTCTCATATATATATATATTATACTCGGTCAGGGTGTCGGTGATGATGATCGGTGGTGATGATCGATGTCTCATATATATATATATTATACTCGGTCAGGGTGTCGGTGATGATGATCGGTGTCAGGTGATGATCGATGTCTCATATATATATATATTATACTCGGTCAGGGTGTCGGTGATGATGATCGGTGTCAGGTGATGATCGATGTCTCATATATATATATATTATACTCGGTCAGGGTGTCGGTGATGATGATCGGTGGTGATGATCGATGTCTCATATATATATATATTATACTCGGTCAGGGTGTCGGTGGTGATGATCGGTGTCGGTGATGATCGATGTCTCATATATATATATATTATACTCGGTCAGGGTGTCGGTGATGATGATCGGTGGTGATGATCGATGTCTCATATATATATATATTATACTCGGTCAGGGTGTCGGTGATGATGATCGGTGGTGATGATCGATGTCTCATATATATATATATTATACTCGGTCAGGGTGTCGGTGATGATGATCGGTGGTGATGATCGATGTCTCATATATATATATATTATACTCGGTCAGGGTGTCGGTGATGATGATCGGTGTCAGGTGATGATCGATGTCTCATATATATATATATTATACTCGGTCAGGGTGTCGGTGATGATGATCGGTGGTGATGATCGATGTCTCATATATATATATATTATACTCGGTCAGGGTGTCGGTGATGATGATCGGTGGTGATGATCGATGTCTCATATATATATATATTATACTCGGTCAGGGTGTCGGTGATGATGATCGGTGGTGATGATCGATGTCTCATATATATATATATTATACTCGGTCAGGGTGTCGGTGATGATGATCGGTGGTGATGATCGATGTCTCATATATATATATATTATACTCGGTCAGGGTGTCGGTGATGATGATCGGTGTCAGGTGATGATCGATGTCTCATATATATATATATTATACTCGGTCAGGGTGTCGGTGATGATGATCGGTGGTGATGATCGATGTCTCATATATATATATATTATACTCGGTCAGGGTGTCGGTGATGATGATCGGTGTCAGGTGATGATCGATGTCTCATATATATATATATTATACTCGGTCAGGGTGTCGGTGATGATGATCGGTGGTGATGATCGATGTCTCATATATATATATATTATACTCGGTCAGGGTGTCGGTGATGATGATCGGTGGTGATGATCGATGTCTCATATATATATATATTATACTCGGTCAGGGTGTCGGTGATGATGATCGGTGTCAGGTGATGATCGATGTCTCATATATATATATATTATACTCGGTCAGGGTGTCGGTGATGATGATCGGTGGTGATGATCGATGTCTCATATATATATATATTATACTCGGTCAGGGTGTCGGTGTGATGATCGGTGTCAGGTGATGATCGATGTCTCATATATATATATATTATACTCGGTCAGGGTGTCGGTGGTGATGATCGGTGGTGATGATCGATGTCTCATATATATATATATTATACTCGGTCAGGGTGTCGGTGATGATGATCGGTGGTGATGATCGATGTCTCATATATATATATATTATACTCGGTCAGGGTGTCGGTGATGATGATCGGTGGTGATGATCGATGTCTCATATATATATATATTATACTCGGTCAGGGTGTCGGTGATGATGATCGGTGTCAGGTGATGATCGATGTCTCATATATATATATATTATACTCGGTCAGGGTGTCGGTGGTGATGATCGGTGGTGATGATCGATGTCTCATATATATATATATTATACTCGGTCAGGGTGTCGGTGATGATGATCGGTGTCAGGTGATGATCGATGTCTCATATATATATATATTATACTCGGTCAGGGTGTCGGTGGTGATGATCGGTGTCAGGTGATGATCGATGTCTCATATATATATATATTATACTCGGTCAGGGTGTCGGTGATGATGATCGGTGTCAGGTGATGATCGATGTCTCATATATATATATATTATACTCGGTCAGGGTGTCGGTGGTGATGATCGGTGGTGATGATCGATGTCTCATATATATATATATTATACTCGGTCAGGGTGTCGGTGATGATGATCGGTGGTGATGATCGATGTCTCATATATATATATATTATACTCGGTCAGGGTGTCGGTGATGATGATCGGTGGTGATGATCGATGTCTCATATATATATATATTATACTCGGTCAGGGTGTCGGTGATGATGATCGGTGGTGATGATCGATGTCTCATATATATATATATTATACTCGGTCAGGGTGTCGGTGGTGATGATCGGTGTCAGGTGATGATCGATGTCTCATATATATATATATTATACTCGGTCAGGGTGTCGGTGATGATGATCGGTGGTGATGATCGATGTCTCATATATATATATATTATACTCGGTCAGGGTGTCGGTGGTGATGATCGGTGTCAGGTGATGATCGATGTCTCATATATATATATATTATACTCGGTCAGGGTGTCGGTGATGATGATCGGTGTCAGGTGATGATCGATGTCTCATATATATATATATTATACTCGGTCAGGGTGTCGGTGATGATGATCGGTGGTGATGATCGATGTCTCATATATATATATATTATACTCGGTCAGGGTGTCGGTGATGATGATCGGTGGTGATGATCGATGTCTCATATATATATATATTATACTCGGTCAGGGTGTCGGTGATGATGATCGGTGGTGATGATCGATGTCTCATATATATATATATTATACTCGGTCAGGGTGTCGGTGATGATGATCGGTGGTGATGATCGATGTCTCATATATATATATATTATACTCGGTCAGGGTGTCGGTGATGATGATCGTGTCAGGTGATGATCGATGTCTCATATATATATATATTATACTCGGTCAGGGTGTCGGTGATGATGATCGGTGTCAGGTGATGATCGATGTCTCATATATATATATATTATACTCGGTCAGGGTGTCGGTGATGATGATCGGTGGTGATGATCGATGTCTCATATATATATATATTATACTCGGTCAGGGTGTCGGTGATGATGATCGGTGGTGATGATCGATGTCTCATATATATATATATTATACTCGGTCAGGGTGTCGGTGGATGATGATCGGTGGTGATGATCGATGTCTCATATATATATATATTATACTCGGTCAGGGTGTCGGTGATGATGATCGGTGTCAGGTGATGATCGATGTCTCATATATATATATATTATACTCGGTCAGGGTGTCGGTGATGATGATCGGTGTCAGGTGATGATCGATGTCTCATATATATATATATTATACTCGGTCAGGGTGTCGGTGATGATGATCGGTGGTGATGATCGATGTCTCATATATATATATATTATACTCGGTCAGGGTGTCGGTGATGATGATCGGTGGTGATGATCGATGTCTCATATATATATATATTATACTCGGTCAGGGTGTCGGTGGTGATGATCGGTGGTGATGATCGATGTCTCATATATATATATATTATACTCGGTCAGGGTGTCGGTGATGATGATCGGTGTCAGGTGATGATCGATGTCTCATATATATATATATTATACTCGGTCAGGGTGTCGGTGATGATGATCGGTGGTGATGATCGATGTCTCATATATATATATATTATACTCGGTCAGGGTGTCGGTGATGATGATCGGTGTCAGGTGATGATCGATGTCTCATATATATATATATTATACTCGGTCAGGGTGTCGGTGATGATGATCGGTGGTGATGATCGATGTCTCATATATATATATATTATACTCGGTCAGGGTGTCGGTGATGATGATCGGTGGTGATGATCGATGTCTCATATATATATATATTATACTCGGTCAGGGTGTCGGTGATGATGATCGGTGTCAGGTGATGATCGATGTCTCATATATATATATATTATACTCGGTCAGGGTGTCGGTGATGATGATCGGTGGTGATGATCGATGTCTCATATATATATATATTATACTCGGTCAGGGTGTCGGTGATGATGATCGGTGGTGATGATCGATGTCTCATATATATATATATTATACTCGGTCAGGGTGTCGGTGATGATGATCGGTGGTGATGATCGATGTCTCATATATATATATATTATACTCGGTCAGGGTGTCGGTGATGATGATCGGTGGTGATGATCGATGTCTCATATATATATATATTATACTCGGTCAGGGTGTCGGTGGTGATGATCGGTGGTGATGATCGATGTCTCATATATATATATATTATACTCGGTCAGGGTGTCGGTGATGATGATCGGTGGTGATGATCGATGTCTCATATATATATATATTATACTCGGTCAGGGTGTCGGTGGTGATGATCGGTGTCAGGTGATGATCGATGTCTCATATATATATATATTATACTCGGTCAGGGTGTCGGTGATGATGATCGGTGGTGATGATCGATGTCTCATATATATATATATTATACTCGGTCAGGGTGTCGGTGATGATGATCGGTGGTGATGATCGATGTCTCATATATATATATATTATACTCGGTCAGGGTGTCGGTGATGATGATCGGTGCAGGTGATGATCGATGTCTCATATATATATATATTATACTCGGTCAGGGTGTCGGTGATGATGATCGGTGGTGATGATCGATGTCTCATATATATATATATTATACTCGGTCAGGGTGTCGGTGATGATGATCGGTGTCAGGTGATGATCGATGTCTCATATATATATATATTATACTCGGTCAGGGTGTCGGTGATGATGATCGGTGTCAGGTGATGATCGATGTCTCATATATATATATATTATACTCGGTCAGGGTGTCGGTGATGATGATCGGTGGTGATGATCGATGTCTCATATATATATATATTATACTCGGTCAGGGTGTCGGTGATGATGATCGGTGTGGTGATGATCGATGTCTCATATATATATATATTATACTCGGTCAGGGTGTCGGTGGATGATGATCGGTGGGTGATGATCGATGTCTCATATATATATATATTATACTCGGTCAGGGTGTCGGTGATGATGATCGGTGGTGATGATCGATGTCTCATATATATATATATTATACTCGGTCAGGGTGTCGGTGATGATGATCGGTGGTGATGATCGATGTCTCATATATATATATATTATACTCGGTCAGGGTGTCGGTGATGATGATCGGTGGTGATGATCGATGTCTCATATATATATATATTATACTCGGTCAGGGTGTCGGTGATGATGATCGGTGGTGATGATCGATGTCTCATATATATATATATTATACTCGGTCAGGGTGTCGGTGATGATGATCGGTGGTGATGATCGATGTCTCATATATATATATATTATACTCGGTCAGGGTGTCGGTGATGATGATCGGTGGTGATGATCGATGTCTCATATATATATATATTATACTCGGTCAGGGTGTCGGTGATGATGATCGGTGTCAGGTGATGATCGATGTCTCATATATATATATATTATACTCGGTCAGGGTGTCGGTGATGATGATCGGTGTCAGGTGATGATCGATGTCTCATATATATATATATTATACTCGGTCAGGGTGTCGGTGATGATGATCGGTGTCAGGTGATGATCGATGTCTCATATATATATATATTATACTCGGTCAGGGTGTCGGTGATGATGATCGGTGGTGATGATCGATGTCTCATATATATATATATTATACTCGGTCAGGGTGTCGGTGATGATGATCGGTGGTGATGATCGATGTCTCATATATATATATATTATACTCGGTCAGGGTGTCGGTGATGATGATCGGGTGGTGATGATCGATGTCTCATATATATATATATTATACTCGGTCAGGGTGTCGGTGATGATGATCGGTGGTGATGATCGATGTCTCATATATATATATATTATACTCGGTCAGGGTGTCGGTGGTGATGATCGGTGTGGTGATGATCGATGTCTCATATATATATATATTATACTCGGTCAGGGTGTCGGTGGTGATGATCGGTGTCAGGTGATGATCGATGTCTCATATATATATATATTATACTCGGTCAGGGTGTCGGTGGTGATGATCGGTGTCAGGTGATGATCGATGTCTCATATATATATATATTATACTCGGTCAGGGTGTCGGTGATGATGATCGGTGGTGATGATCGATGTCTCATATATATATATATTATACTCGGTCAGGGTGTCGGTGATGATGATCGGTGTCAGGTGATGATCGATGTCTCATATATATATATATTATACTCGGTCAGGGTGTCGGTGGTGATGATCGGTGTCAGGTGATGATCGATGTCTCATATATATATATATTATACTCGGTCAGGGTGTCGGTGATGATGATCGGTGGTGATGATCGATGTCTCATATATATATATATTATACTCGGTCAGGGTGTCGGTGATGATGATCGGTGTCAGGTGATGATCGATGTCTCATATATATATATATTATACTCGGTCAGGGTGTCGGTGATGATGATCGGTGGTGATGATCGATGTCTCATATATATATATATTATACTCGGTCAGGGTGTCGGTGATGATGATCGGTGGTGATGATCGATGTCTCATATATATATATATTATACTCGGTCAGGGTGTCGGTGGTGATGATCGGTGTCAGGTGATGATCGATGTCTCATATATATATATATTATACTCGGTCAGGGTGTCGGTGATGATGATCGGTGGTGATGATCGATGTCTCATATATATATATATTATACTCGGTCAGGGTGTCGGTGGTGATGATCGGTGTCAGGTGATGATCGATGTCTCATATATATATATATTATACTCGGTCAGGGTGTCGGTGATGATGATCGGTGGTGATGATCGATGTCTCATATATATATATATTATACTCGGTCAGGGTGTCGGTGATGATGATCGGTGGTGATGATCGATGTCTCATATATATATATATTATACTCGGTCAGGGTGTCGGTGATGATGATCGGTCAGGTGATGATCGATGTCTCATATATATATATATTATACTCGGTCAGGGTGTCGGTGATGATGATCGGTGTCAGGTGATGATCGATGTCTCATATATATATATATTATACTCGGTCAGGGTGTCGGTGGTGATGATCGGTGCAGTGATGATCGATGTCTCATATATATATATATTATACTCGGTCAGGGTGTCGGTGATGATGATCGGTGTCAGGTGATGATCGATGTCTCATATATATATATATTATACTCGGTCAGGGTGTCGGTGATGATGATCGGTGGTGATGATCGATGTCTCATATATATATATATTATACTCGGTCAGGGTGTCGGTGATGATGATCGGTGGTGATGATCGATGTCTCATATATATATATATTATACTCGGTCAGGGTGTCGGTGATGATGATCGGTGGTGATGATCGATGTCTCATATATATATATATTATACTCGGTCAGGGTGTCGGTGGTGATGATCGGTGGTGATGATCGATGTCTCATATATATATATATTATACTCGGTCAGGGTGTCGGTGGTGATGATCGGTGTCAGGTGATGATCGATGTCTCATATATATATATATTATACTCGGTCAGGGTGTCGGTGATGATGATCGGTGGGTGATGATCGATGTCTCATATATATATATATTATACTCGGTCAGGGTGTCGGTGATGATGATCGGTGGTGATGATCGATGTCTCATATATATATATATTATACTCGGTCAGGGTGTCGGTGGTGATGATCGGTGGTGATGATCGATGTCTCATATATATATATATTATACTCGGTCAGGGTGTCGGTGATGATGATCGGTGGTGATGATCGATGTCTCATATATATATATATTATACTCGGTCAGGGTGTCGGTGATGATGATCGGTGGTGATGATCGATGTCTCATATATATATATATTATACTCGGTCAGGGTGTCGGTGATGATGATCGGTGGTGATGATCGATGTCTCATATATATATATATTATACTCGGTCAGGGTGTCGGTGGTGATGATCGGTGTCAGGTGATGATCGATGTCTCATATATATATATATTATACTCGGTCAGGGTGTCGGTGATGATGATCGGTGTGAGGTGATGATCGATGTCTCATATATATATATATTATACTCGGTCAGGGTGTCGGTGATGATGATCGGTGAAGGTGATGATCGATGTCTCATATATATATATATTATACTCGGTCAGGGTGTCGGTGATGATGATCGGTGTCAGGTGATGATCGATGTCTCATATATATATATATTATACTCGGTCAGGGTGTCGGTGATGATGATCGGTGGTGATGATCGATGTCTCATATATATATATATTATACTCGGTCAGGGTGTCGGTGATGATGATCGGTGGTGATGATCGATGTCTCATATATATATATATTATACTCGGTCAGGGTGTCGGTGGTGATGATCGGTGTCAGGTGATGATCGATGTCTCATATATATATATATTATACTCGGTCAGGGTGTCGGTGATGATGATCGGTGTCAGGTGATGATCGATGTCTCATATATATATATATTATACTCGGTCAGGGTGTCGGTGGTGATGATCGGTGGTGATGATCGATGTCTCATATATATATATATTATACTCGGTCAGGGTGTCGGTGATGATGATCGGTGGTGATGATCGATGTCTCATATATATATATATTATACTCGGTCAGGGTGTCGGTGATGATGATCGGTGGTGATGATCGATGTCTCATATATATATATATTATACTCGGTCAGGGTGTCGGTGATGATGATCGGTGTCAGGTGATGATCGATGTCTCATATATATATATATTATACTCGGTCAGGGTGTCGGTGATGATGATCGGTGGTGATGATCGATGTCTCATATATATATATATTATACTCGGTCAGGGTGTCGGTGATGATGATCGGTGTCAGGTGATGATCGATGTCTCATATATATATATATTATACTCGGTCAGGGTGTCGGTGGTGATGATCGGTGGTGATGATCGATGTCTCATATATATATATATTATACTCGGTCAGGGTGTCGGTGATGATGATCGGTGGTGATGATCGATGTCTCATATATATATATATTATACTCGGTCAGGGTGTCGGTGATGATGATCGGTGTCCGGTGTGATGATCGATGTCTCATATATATATATATTATACTCGGTCAGGGTGTCGGTGATGATGATCGGTGGTGATGATCGATGTCTCATATATATATATATTATACTCGGTCAGGGTGTCGGTGATGATGATCGGTGTCAGGTGATGATCGATGTCTCATATATATATATATTATACTCGGTCAGGGTGTCGGTGATGATGATCGGTGTCAGGTGATGATCGATGTCTCATATATATATATATTATACTCGGTCAGGGTGTCGGTGATGATGATCGGTGTCAGGTGATGATCGATGTCTCATATATATATATATTATACTCGGTCAGGGTGTCGGTGATGATGATCGGTGGTGATGATCGATGTCTCATATATATATATATTATACTCGGTCAGGGTGTCGGTGATGATGATCGGTGTCAGGTGATGATCGATGTCTCATATATATATATATTATACTCGGTCAGGGTGTCGGTGATGATGATCGGTGGTGATGATCGATGTCTCATATATATATATATTATACTCGGTCAGGGTGTCGGTGATGATGATCGGTGGTGATGATCGATGTCTCATATATATATATATT